>PVKB01002545.1:232344-272207 GCA_004027205.1 Ctenodactylus gundi
TTTTTTTTTTTTTTTTTTTTTTTTTTTTTTTTTTTTTATGAAGACAAGACATCTAACCTCACTTCCATCTAAGCAATGAAAGTTGTTCTCTTGATTTTGCTAGTGAATATGTTCCAGCACACAATGTTCACAACCTCTAAATCCAGCATACGGATCTATAATCTGTTTTGCTAAAGATTTGTAGTTGTGTTCGTTTTATTGAATTAAAAAAAAAGTTTAGAATTTTTGTAACAAAATTCTTATTGTCAAAATGTCTTATTGTTTAAAAGCAATTGAGTATCATGATGTTAATATTGTGTAAAATTTTTATTTTATTTTGAGAAATTTAATATAGAAAGGAAAAATATGAGATTCTTTAACTCCACACAATTGAAACTGAGCAGTCTCTTAACATTACTTTAATAATTAATTCAATACATTTTTCTAGATATATGATCTGTTCATTTTACATTAAAATATACTGCAAAATAAATATACCAACATGATTATGAAATAGAGTTTCCTATGAAACTATTTTGCCTAAAAGCTGAAGCATGGCAGACTGCAATCTCAGGCTATGTGAGGTATGATCAATAAGTACAGCAAATGTTTAACTTTAGAAATTATTATAATAAAAATTGCATTGCCGTAAATTCCTCTCTAAATGCTTATCTTAAGTTTAGACATATTTAGCTGCTGGTTTTGACACTTTGTAAAGCACCTTTGGAAGGTCTCTTTTGTGCATTTCATTACTCATATTACAGTGGCTGCCTCAGTGACATGAACTGATGTCAAACATTCATCTCATAAGATCATTTTGACTTTGGGGAAGAGCAAGTGGACATATGGTGCCATGTTCAGTGAACGGGGTGGATGAGGAGACATTATGTGTTCACATTTGACAGACATCACCATAAACGCTTGATCAGTGAGTTATAGCCTATAATTTTTAAATAGAATATTATTATATGAAAGAAAAATTTCCATTATTCCTCTTCAAAACACTCATTCTCACTGTGCATAAGCATCATTCTAGGTGACTTTTATCAAAATACTTTAAAAACTTATTCACTGTACTTTTTGAAAATACAGTATATGATAGATAAAGTAATATGTCTTTTACATTAAACATTTAACAACTCCAAAGTAAGATTTTCAAAAATTGTATGCCTTTAAATAAGTACTTTTTATAAACTTCCTATAATGGATGAAACTACTCTACAAGTATTCTAAGTTAACATTTTATGAATATGCAATTCCCATTAAAAAGTCCTTGTATGAGTTTAAAAACTCAAATATGCTGGCCTTCATCATCACATTTTTACACTTTTTTATGAAGGCTTATTCTATGAAGGATTTGGCATAATAACCTGCAACTGTGTCTGAACAACTCCTTAGAGACTGATTATGGAGCATTTATGTCAACTTTTATACACGATCTTAATATTCTACCCATATTTTTAATCTAGTTATGCATTAATTAGGTTGCCCAAAATAATTCAAGAGTAGACTTCAGGCTATATTGCCAACAGTCTTTTTTACATTTATCTACAAATAAATATAGAAGAAAATATATCTGATGACAGGACTAGTAAATAGACATACTGTAGTCTAGAAAGTTTATATACTGTTGAAAATCAATGTATAAGAAAGATTTCTAAAGGCTTCATCATTATTGAATTGCTTTTCAAAGTCGTGCATCAAAATTTTTGGACAGTTGGAACAAAAGAAAAATGTTTAATGTAAGATCGAGTTACTTAATAGGCAGAATTTATACCTCTAAAATTTCCTAAATAAAAAATTTATAAATTATCTTCCTACTTAAATTGTACTTTATATTTAATACATGCCTTGTTTATATTCGCTATTTTATGAACACTGTATAATGTATTAGCGTGAATCACTACCTAGCTGTTCCTGATCTGCTGCCTGCATGATCTAATCTCAGCAAAAATTAACATTAAAATTTTAAATTGTGTGACAGTATGCTTAATAACTTTCTGAACATTGTGCTTTAATTTTTCTTTCCTTCTTTAGAATTTCAGAAATGTAAATGTGGCTAACTAAACACTGACATCTGCAAAATTGCTTCTCTTTTTTATATTGTTTTCTAAACATCAAATGCATTTCCTGATAAAGATTTTGAGATTCCAGAGCACAAGATTTAACTAATGTATATTCAGAGTTTTATTATTTTTAATCCTCTTAACATGCTTACATAAGCAACATATAATTTAATGATTGACATTTCGGGATCTGAATGCTAGTTTTCTGAATTCGCTACTGTAGCTAGCCAGCCTCCTCATGATCGTGAAGGAGGCTCTGTGTATTACTTTGAGCATCGGCAAATGGAAAACTGTGGTCCTACTTAGTTCATCAGGTTTTTGAGAAGGTGAAAAAAAAAAAAAAAAAACAACAATGTAACTCCACATGTCCACTTTTCTGGCATCATTCTTTGGGAAGCCAATATAGATCAAATCTTTTTATTTTGCTAGCAAAACAAAGTAGAAATGGTCTACCATTAAAAAGTCACATACAAATTATAATGTCAGCCATTATTATTGCAATTAAATGAAATTATGATATAAATTTAACTTCTCATTTTCTTACGTGTTTTCATAAGCATTTAGGACTCTTTCTTCTAAATTATTGTTTCTAAAATTACTTAGATGTTTTCTTAGTGCAAATTTTTCCCTCTAAGCTGTGCTAGGCTTTTAATGGTAACATAAGAAGCATCTTCTCATGTAATGTTATCTAGAGGGATAGCTTACAATAATCAAAATTTCCAAAGATCCAAGTAAATAATGTCCATTAGTAGTTTTATAGGAATTTAGTTAGAATAAGGTTCATATTCTACAATTGAGTAGCTCTTGTACTTAAGTGTTTGTGCTTGTGAATGGAAGCATGCACTATGAACACTGCGTTTTTACTGCTGCATCAGAATATAACATTTTTGGGATTTAAATTTTGCCTATATTAAGAGTGCATTACTTTTTACCACTGAATTGAGTTTCATTGAATGAGAATACCAATTATAAAATTACCTTAATCTATTGTGTTGTAAATATGTATTTTTCAACTCAGGTAATTATTAGTAAGATGGTCTGAACATTCACATAATTTATAAATTTCCTGGAAAATATCCAGGGATAGAATTGCATTGTCATTGGGGGTTTAAAATGTTTAATTTTGTAATAAATGTCCTTTAAAATTTAAATGTGCTCTGAAAAAAATCCTTTCCATGCAAAAATAAAAAAAAAATTGTATTTTTTGGCATAGCCAGGGTTTTGGTATGGACACACAATGTCCCTCCAAAGACTCACACATTTGCATGTTATGGATTATATGGGATCACATGCAGTTAGGAGAAGAGCTTGATAAGTATGGTTGGATTATAAAACTGGTGGATCCCAGAGTTGTGGTGGATTTGGGAAGGGTAGTATGTTATGGGTATGTGGCATAGTGTTGGGCCTGTGACCTGAAAAGTGTGGACCACTGGGGCTTAACCTGCAAGAGGTGAAACACTGAGGCTTGACTCGAGAGGTGCACATCACTGGGAAACAAAGTGGAAGAGTGCCTGCTAGATCTTCCATTTTCCCCAGACTTGACTTCCTTCCTGTGATACAGTGAAGAGCTCTTCTGCCTTCCACCCGGCCATGTGTTTCCAACATTGCCGGCCACCCCGAGAGATTCTGAAACTGTGAACCAGAATGAATCTTTCCTTTCTTAGGTGATAGATGTCAGAGATTTTCTCTCAAAAACTAAAAGATAACTAAGACAGTCAAACAAAACCCTAAAGTGGATTTGGATGTGACATCTGGCGCTTTGAAGATCGTAAAGTAAGCATCCAGGGCAAAGGTGTGCCTCAATGATTAGAGTGCTTGCCTAGGAAGCATAAAGTCCTCGGTTCAATCTCCCAGCATCAGTGTGGCAGCACATGTCTCTAAATCCAAAACCTGGAAAGTGGAGGCAGGAGGATTACTTTGTGTTCTAGGAGGGCAGCTCAGGATGGACTGAAGATTTGGACCCCAACTCAGTATATATATATATATATATATATATATATATATATATCCCAGAAATCTGCCTCTAATGTTTATCTTCTATCATAAAACTACCTCAGATACTGATGTTAATCTATTCCATAATTAACATCATTCAATCAGTAATAGTATATTAAAGTCTTCATCAAGTGTCTCAATCAGTTTCTCATTGCTGAGCTACAGTACCTGATCCTCATAACTTCAGGGAGAAGAGGCCTATTTTAGTACACAGCTCAGACGTCGTGCCCTCCTCATGCGTAGCTGGCAATGGCGGACCAATGATACTGAGAGAAGCTGCTCTTCCCACAGAGGCCCAGAAGAAGTGCTAGAACAGGGAAGGAGATATAGAGGAATACACCCTGCCAGGGTATAGGTTTTGTGAATCTAGGTGTATATACCTAATCAAAATTTCATATACATTCTATTGGGTATGCTAATCTTGAGAACACCAACTAGTACATTTTTGGAATTTAGTTATTTAGCTATCACTTACTGTGTGATTTTATGTTAACCTGGCCATTCTGATTTATTCTTCTGATAGATTCAATTAAATATTGAAATATTAATTTTTCACTAATAAAATGTGTTACTTATTACATTGATTTACATTTGCATTTATATAGTTAAGATTTGCTTAATCTCTATCACAAAAATCACCAGAATATGTACATTTAAAGTTGATAATTTCATGAAGCATAAACTGCTAAATTTTAAACTGTAAAAATTTGTGTGCATTTATATATTGGCTCTGATTCTACAAAAACTCTAAAATGAAAATACTTTTTTCCATAATAATACAAGGAAATTTAAAGACAAGTTTTTGCATCTTGCTGCATAGAGATACAACCATGAGTATTTTATAAGGTCAAAATTTAAATCTAAGCGGTCAGGATTTGGCTGAGGGTAGAGAACATGGGCTTACGTTTGTAGTCAGTTTGATGGAGAGGAATTTGTAACCACTGAGCAGCAACTGGAAATGGTAAGTAGAAAACCACCATGAAAGAAGAGTAGGACCAAAAATAAAGAATTATTCTGGCTAATTTGACTTAACTGTTTCATTTATTATTATTATTATTATTATTATTATTATTATTATTATGCATTGCAAGTAAACAAGAGTGGTAAGAGATCAACTGGTGATGGTGGAAGATGAGGTACTAAGTACGTAATCAAGGGGAATATCAGACTTGAAATGTAGGAAGTTATTGTGAAACAGAGCTTTGGGAAATTCTTCTGTTGGCTGAATTTGACAAGGAAGTACACAGAAGGAACCAGGGAAGGCTTCAGAGCCTTTGATTCAAGTTAGATCAAACGAATAAGCAAAAACATCTTTGACAGTCTTTGCCATTTTGATAGCTTCTTTATAAGTTTTGTTCAACACGTTTTTGCGATTATGTATGACATTACATTATATAATGTATTAAGTATTTATAAAGAAGGAGAAGAAGAGATAAAATTAGTGGCTACCAAAATAAAGAAATTCTGAAACAGAAATGCTAATTACTCTTATTTGTGAGGGCACATCATGGCATGAGTTGAAATATCAAACTGTAGCCCATACATATGTGTAATTACTGAACATTAATTATAAAATAAAACACTTTAAATATAATGAAGCATTTTGCTGGATGTCTAAACAGTCACATTTTGCACCATATGTGCTACATTTCTTTAGCTAGATAATTTGTGATATAAGGGTATAATCTTTAAGTTTTAGGTTGCAGCATAAAAGATATTTCAAATAGATTTCTGTTTCACTTTAACATCCAGGAGTCACCTTCTTATATTCCAAATTTTCTTTCTCTGCATATCCTACAAATATTTATTTACAAGTTAAAAAGTCAATTTCCTCTAAGGAGGTATCATAATGCATATATACTTTGTCTTCAAAATGAGGAAAGAGAATCTAGTATTTAAATTTTAAATACTGTTTGAGTTTACAAGTATATATACAATATTTTGTGCAAAGAAAGAATGACTTACTGATATGTGTATGTGTCTATTTTTACAAAATATGTTGTATAATCTCAAGTTTTACTTTTCAGGCAATAATTTTATGGTATACTGTTGTTGAATTACGGCAGAAGAACTGCAAATGAGGAACACAAAGGACACTCATAAAGAATTATATTGATATTGATAATTTATATTTTCCAATATATATTCTAGTTATATTAACTTTACCTCCTTGAACCATAAATGTACACATGTATATAAACCTGAAATAAAACACAACGATAAATTAGACCACTGTATCTGATGAGAAAATTCCAGTAGGGGAAATATTAAAGAAAAAATGAGAAATTAAATTATTTAGTAAATATGCCTTTATAACGTTATTATTCATCATGGCCTCTGTGGCATGCAAGACATAAAGCTCCCTCCAAACCACAGCTGAGCTGAGGAATCTCAAACAACAATGACATCCTCCAGGGGAAACAAGTGTAGAATTCTTTGTCCAACATCTTTCTGATCTATAAATTAAGCTTTAGTAAGTACACCCTCAAGTTGTATAAATAGCATTACCTTTAACAACAAGAAAAGAAATAAAGGGCAGATGCTTTTAAAAGATTTGTGTGTTGTTTTCCATATCAAAGGAAGTGTGAACCTGAGATTAGAAGGAAGTCTGAAAACACCCATGAGACTTGCCTTAGAGGACTGAAATTAAGTGTAGTCTAGCAATAAACTGCTTGAATTTCTGTAATGGTTATCTCCATCGTGAACAGAAGCCATTCTCACATTCTTGGAGTATGAAGCAATCCAGGGGCTCAAATTTTACTGTAACTGCACTAAACGAAAACCAGACTCCACAAGTTAAATGTAGAAAAATTTGTTTCCATGCATTTATACTTTTTTGTGTGTGAGAAAAAAGGAATGAAATCATATTGCGGAAAATATAAGAACATTTGCAGGTTAACACAGATATCTTTATCACAGATACATCTATTCATATGAATTTTCCTTGAGGTCAGACTTCTAGTAAATGTAACACAAGTTAAATTTAGATTTTTAAGACTGCTTGAGACTTATATTAATAATCATGTTTTAAAATTTAAAAGTAATTTATAACTGCCCTATTTGTTCAAAACCTAGTACATAAAGTCCTATTATGTTCTGAAACACTGCCCATTACTACCCTGGCAAACATATAAAAAGAACATATATGTGACTGGTCTGTGTAATATACTAGATTTCTTTGCATCTGGTCCACCCATGTGTCAAATCTGTGTCTTTGTTCTACCAGTCCATATTCTTATCATAACAATGAAGTCAAAAAATCAAATATTTACGTATGTTTTCTGTACCTTACTTTTACTACCATGTTTAAGATTTCTATTATATATTTACTCTCTTTTAGAACAATTATGATCTTAAGCGAAACTAAGCATCACTAATCCTGTTTATCCCAGGAGATTATATCTATTTTTAACTCTGTCTTATGCCAATAAATCTTGTTTAAGGGTCCTTAAAAATTGTAATAAGTTGTCAGAGCCAAATTTATCTCCATTTAACAATTTAATATTAGCTATGCCATAAACGTATTTTAAAACTAAAATAAATTATCATGATTTCATAAATCCTTAAATGATTACATTTTCTTTTGTTTATTATATTTTTCATCATTGACTTGTAATGAGTTCCAGGGAAGATATGTAAAATAACTCCTCTACTTTTTAAATTTTAATTTTTCTAAATTATATCTGTCTTATAAATGAAATGGATTGCTAAATTATGTATTTAAATTTGTCTCATAAGGTACTAATGCACTGTAATTACAGTCTAATACATTGTGTTAAATTAATCAATGTTGTTATTGTAAAGATATTATAAAATGACAAAGATCACAAATGTCTGTGTAGACATTAAATAGACTTTAAAATTTTGCCTCAGAGTTACAGGAATGGCACAGTGGTTAAAAGTGCTTGACTAGCTCTGAGTTTGATTCCTCAGGACGACACAAATTGGGCATGGTGGGGCACACCTGTAATCCCAGCAAGAGTGAGGCTAGGCCAGGAAGATTGCCAAGTGTAAGGACAGCCTGGGCTACATAGCAAGATCCTATCTATAATTCAATCAATCAACCAATAAACAAATACAATTGAGCCTCTTCACAGAGGTTCTAAATTTTCTGTATTGTCCCATATTATGACAAAATCTCTCAATCTCCTGAGGAGTTGGTAGGATATTTGTGCAATACTCATAGAATGGTTTAATATAGGGCTTGAGGATATTTGAGCACTCCTGTTTTAATCCAGACCTTTGATAGTTAATTCAGTCTTTCAGGTTTATTTTTCTAAAACAAATTATGTTTATATTTTTCCAAAGTAATAGCTGAGTTCGGAAAAGTATGTGCTTTACTGCAAACAACTGGCTCCTTCTTCCTTTGGTTCTGAGATTCCATCGTAAAGTCCCACTTTGAGACCTTTATTTACACAATTCTGAATGACTGATTGGAACTCAATCATTCAAGATTTAACGTCTTCACTGCCAATTCCATTCTGTATAAACCTCATTGATTTAGAGCAACACAGTGTCAAAAGTGCAAAGTTGCAAAGAGAAGCAGTATAGTTCCTAACTCGGTTGCCTTTACATATATAAATTTAATAATCATTATTACATGATTTTATAAAATTATTTTCACAGTTGAACTTGCAATTAACAAAATCATATGGTAAATATGTTATATACTATGAATAGGGGGCCTTTTAAATTACTTGGAAAACATTTTATTTATTCGACTGTTAAAATAGCATGCATTTTCAATCTAAAATGGCACAATTATTTAACGAAGTAGCTTTCAACTTGTGTTTTTATTTTTACAAAATGTAGAAATTAAGTACAAAGAAAACCCCCTTAAAAGAGCAGAGTTTAATATTAAGTGGAAACAGCAGAACTTCTACGTGCATATAAAGCCACAATCAACTTCTGGAATTTCATAAAGATATTGACTTCATAGGTTTAAAATAAGATGTAGATCTGTGTGTGGGTTAATTTTATATGTTAACTACACCACAGAATGTGTTCATATTTGAAGAAACATCATTCATGGTATCTTTGTGAAAATGTTTCTGAATAACCTATGAATCATAAATTTAATATAGAAGACAATAATCCCTAGTGTGGGGGCTTCTCATTCAATGCATTGAGGGCTTCAGTAAAATTAATAGCTTAATGAGAAAAAAGAAAATCTTTCTCCACCTCATGTAAGCTAGGGCATTGATTTACTGCCTTCAGACTTCGGCGTGCACAAAATTGGTTCTCCAGGTTTTGAAGCACTGGGAAAGAATTTGGCATAATAAAATTACCTGTATTAAGCCCAGATCACAACTATCTCATGGAACTTAAAGTGAAAAAGTGAACTAGGGGGGGTTGGGTGGAGAGATTGGGAGGGGTGGGTAAGGGGAGGGACAAAAGAGAGGGAAAGTCCTTGTCACCTAGACAAGATACTTATGTGCACAAAATGCTCAACTTCATTGTAAACCTTAAAATTTGCACTTATACTTATTCATAAAATGGGGGGAAAATAAGTTCTAGCTTGGTCTCTCTGTTCTTGGGACTTTTCAACCTCCAATATTATGTGAGCAATACTATAAGCTCAGGTTCAGAAAGGATACATTCTCTTAGCTCTGAAGAACCAAAAATAAGAGAAACTACAAGAGACTCATATTGCATATACATTAAATTAGTTTTGTAAGTGAAAGAAATAAAGTTTTCTAGGAGGAGGACCTGTCTATCTATCTATATACCTAATATATATATATATATATATATATATATATATATATATATATAACATATACTAGTATGTAATTTACATAAAAATAAAAATTTCTAAGGTAATAAAAGCCTACTTTTATTTTAGAATTATATTAAACCTTAGCTCCAGTGATTATTTACTCAAAGGTAGTGTTGGTTATGAATCTATACTATTTGCATATAGCATGCTTTTCCTACAGGTGCTAATTAATGGTGTACATCAGATTGTAATATAATAAATCATAAATGTACACAAACAGAGAAGACAAAGAAATGTGTCCAAGCTGGAATTATTTCTGAAGTATTTTTGAGAGACTAAATGTGTCACAAACCCAGCTACCAACTAAAACGTATTCATATTTATTAGTATTAGTACAACATTTTGTAAAAGAAAATAGCATTGTTAGTATAGATTTATCACTTTTAGAGGGAAATTAAAACAATTTTGGCAAGTACATATTGTAAATATACTTTAAACTCAGTAACTTTGTCCACTTGAATACAATGTACTTAAATATTACTTCAATAATTTTTCTAGAAAGTAGCTAGAAAAAGATAATATGTCAAATTGTTTATTAATATATAATAATATATGTCAAACATTTTCCTTTTGACAAAATCATTTTGAGTTTATATTACAAATGTGATAGAACTCAGCAGAAAAGAACTCAATTGACCGAAATCCAACATTTTTCTACAAATCTTCCAATAAGTAGTAGCAATAAGAGCCACTATAGCAATTAAAAGGTTATATTTGTATATCACCGTCATTATGAAAGATAGCACTTCTATAGTTATCAAAAATATATAAAATCATATATTCCTGAAAGTTGCTGCCATTATCAAAATTTACTTACTGTATTTCAGAACTACATATTATTTAGCTAGACTTAAAGTTACATACTAAATGACTATGTTTGAAAATATAATATAGAGGAAGAACCAATATCGAGATTAATCAGTGCAGTACACGTATTGAATTCTGCTATTTGGATACCTGAAGATGGATAAACCGTCCCTCCGTAGATTAGTTAAAAGTGAATTTTCTGAAAACCGTTAAAAGAAAACAAGAGTAGTATACTAACACCAATCTGGATAAAGGAGGGGAAGGGGGAATCTGTCTTAATGGCCTCCTGTTATTTAAACCGTCAACCTAATAATAATAATAATAATAATAATAATAATAATAATAATAATATAACAGTTATAATAGTATCGGCACCCATGCCTTCATTTTGCTTCTCAAACTACAATCTTAAAAATAATTTTTTTTTCTCCTTAAAAGAACATGTTTCTCCATATGAGAACATTCTAATTGTAAAGCTTTTTATTTTAAAAAATCTCCATATTCTATAACATTTTAATATTATTTAAACATTTTATGGTTAGTTTCAGAGTGAACTTTATTTCAGTGAATGGAAATTACACTATTTTCCACTAGATACAAGCATGAGAAAAAATGATTAAATATATATCAAGTTCTCAATTATTCACACTAATGGAGGGGAAAAAGGTGTACAAAGCATTCAAACAAAGGGAAAATCCTTTAGAGTGTAGTTTGCCACATCCACATCTTTTTGCAGCAAGTCCTCTTGTGCTGGGCTCTCCTGCTGACCAGTCTTCTGAGATGTCAGACATTCAAAGAATTACTCAGAAAATTTACATTTATTAAATGTAAACAGATTACAATAACAGCCAAAATTATTATAAAGTTCAGTATTTCTTTATTTTATAAATTGGAAAGTTTCCTTGAAAGTACTATTTATAATCATGTTTATCAAATATTTACCAATAGTCTCATGAGCCATTATAAGCCAAGAATATGCTATTCAAGCTAAAAATGCCTCTGCATGTCATATGTAAAAAAGCCTTTATACATATGACAAACTAGTAGTAGGAATCAATGATCAGATAAACACATAAATAAAATATACCAGACAGCAAATGTTAAGAAAAGTAAGAATGGTGAGTAAACGATTATATATATATATATGAAATAAATATTTCCCACATATATTTACATATGTATGAAATAAATATTCATTAAACAGATGTGATACACAATATATAATATTTATATTGAGCAATTGCACTTGAGTTTGTTGTGCGTATATGTCAAAATTATAGTCCCTTCCCTTTTGGCCCTCCCACAACTTCCCTTTCTCTTCCTCTCTCTATGAAGTTCATAGTTTTACTTTCTTTTGTGTCTCTCCCTTTTTTTACAGTTTGTGTTTCTCATATTAGAGAAACCATGTAATATTCAGTGTTTTGAGTCTGATTCATTTCGCTGAGCATCATGGCCCCAAGATGAATTCATTTCCCTTAGATAATCGTAAAAAACTATTTCATGCATAATTTAAGCAAAAACGCAAATAAAATGCCAATCAATCCACTAATACATCTGAAGATGTTGCACACTGAGGAAGCCCTTGGTACTAGCTTGAGTGGGCACTTGATTTTCCCCTGTTAAAAGAACAAACAAGATGGCCGCTTGACAAAGACCAGTGAAAACAACAAATTATGTCAAGTGTTGTGGCTCTTGTAGTTTATTCTGAGTTAGATGGGCATACCAATTGCAAGATTTTCAACAATAGTGTTCAGTCTTAAATTAACAAAAATCCCTTATGTAGATTTTGAGCTGGAGGGAAATATACATCTGTGTGGCAATAAACTAGGTTGTTATAAAATTCAAGGTGAGAATGGTAGTGAGATGTGTTTGATTAGACATCTATTAGTAGTATAGTTTTGATTTTGATTTATATGAGTCCATTTTTCAACCTTTTAACCCACATCTCTTGGTAATGACTCTCAAGTATTTAATAAAAAATTACACGAAAATAATGCATGATTAAGCTCTTTACTTTCAACATCCTCTGTTTGCTAACAAAGAATACTAATAAACAATTATGTTAAACCCATTTTAAATCTGTATCTAGGTAGCTCTTTTTTTTTTTTTTTTCCTCTCTGACTCCTAAAGCTATTGCTTTGCTTTGACTTAATTCCACCTTGATTGTTTTTAGGAAACAGACAAGCATGCAATTTTGTTGTCTTACGCAAACTACTCTTTCCACAGCAGGCATACCACTACCTCAGAGTGACAAGTGCGTTCTCATGGCACGTTCTCTGCCTGCCCCAGGACCACTAGCCCTTAGTGTCGTGTCACTCTTCTTAATCTTCTGAACCCACATCAGAAGTGACTTAAGTGGGGATGCTCTCTGGGACCACTGGGTTGATATTTGTTAGATATTGTTAATTTATTGCAGTTTCAGACCTGTGATCTTTTGTTTATATTGTGACTGCTTGATTAATACCTGTCTCCTCCAGCATCTTAGTATTTGTGACTGGATTCCCAGCACTGGTTGGGTCTTAAGTGAGTCTGTAAAAATGATTGACAGAGATTAGAAAAGAATGCTGAGCCCATTTTCATTTGTGAGTCCACACTTTATCTGTAAATTGTATTGTTTTAAACAAGTTAAGAATGCATATGTATCTCTGTTATTTTTAATAAGGACCTGAATGAATACATTTGAATTTTATTTCCACTAATATTTTTGTTTATATTTTAAATTATTCATTTGCCTAGTTTTGTGTTCAGCTGTCTTCTTTTGTTTGTATTCATTAATCTGGCATATAAGGACACTAATATTTCTTTCAGTCCTTTCCCTCCTTCTTGTTCTTGTTGATTAATAATTATTTTAATAGAAGTAGTCATTTGTTAATAATTCAAGAATTTTATTTTAGTATTTATTTTTGGTTACAGTAATCATTTAGAATAGTCATCATGAATTTTCAACTATTTTATGGTATCATTTATTCAGACAAATATTTATAATGTTGTATTATTATACTAAATTTTCCTTATTTGTCTTTTACAAGTTTTTCTTTATCGAAATAATTCTACCTCCTTTCCCCAACATAATGATTGTGTCTTTCAGAAAACGTGGGCACAATTTTCAAAAGAAACAACACCTTATAATTTGATTTGATTGACAGTTAAAATGTAGAATATACTTTTACACTGAAATTGATACAAAAGAGCAAATAAATTTTTGGTCTGAGTATTTGTATGATTTGTATGCCCCATAGTAAGAGAGAATATAAGTGAATATAGTATTCTAATATAATAACATAAACAGTCATCAACATGTATCCAGATATATAATATACTGTTGTCACTTGTAGTATGGTATTTTATCAATGAACAAGGAGTTTGAGCAGTCTTAATTTCTTTCTTATTTAGAAAGCCTTTATTCTGACTTAAATTCTTTAGGAAAATTGCTATCTTTGTAAATTACATAGGTGATAATTTTAAATCATTGATTAATATTAATACATAGTTAATTCATTTAAAATTATTTTAATACAAGAAAAAATCATACTTAACTTTTCAATATTTATGACTTTTGTTAGTGTTAAAATTATGTTTGTCCCATATATAACTATTTGTTTTAAAATCTTACATGTGCTACTGCTCTTATCTCTTCATAATTTTCATGTATTTTTTTATTCTTCATTAGCAAAATCATTTTAAAGTTTTCTTGTGCTCTATTAGTTTTCAAACCAGATCCTTCAACACAAGATTGTTCTTCCCTATGGTATTTTTATTTTAATTTCTATTAATGATGGTGTATTCTTAGATTACTTAGAATTCTTCACAAATATTTTAAATTTGGTTTTCAGATGTTTTGATTAAATTAATATGTGTAATTAAATCAATATGTCAAAATAACATTAAAACATGTAACAGGCACTGTGTAAAATTTAGTTATTTTCCTGTCCTAAGTGAATTATTCATATCAAAATTGCATTTTTATCTTGCCTTACAATAGTATTGTCTTTGCTTTTGTAGTTGATTTGATGTTAGTCATTATTTATCCTATATGTATCTATTTTTAATAGAAAATGTGTTATTATTGGATTGTGATATTTCAGCAATAATTTTGCTACTATTGTTATACTAACTGATGTAAAATACATTAAAGATGCTACTTAGCAGTTTACTGGTCTTTCCTGTGCTCAGGATAATTACTTGCTGTTACAGTTTGGATCTCAAATGTCTCTTAAAAGCCTTATGTTTTTGAAAGGTGATTGGATAATAAATAATGGTGGTTAGTTTAATCAAAGTGTTGATTAATTGATAATTTCATGTGCTGTTAGATGGGGCCTGTAGGAGGGCGAGGTTACGGGAGCATGGCATGGAATGGTATACTTGCTAATTCTCAGGTTTTGTTGTTGCTGTTGTTTGCTTTTTAATTTTTATTTATTTATTCATTATTTGCAGAGTCTTTCTCTGTAGGAACTCACTATGTAGCCCAGCTGGTCTTGTAGGCATGGCAATTCTCCTGTCTCAGCCTCCTGAGTTCTGGGATTACAGGTGTGTGGCACCAATGTACAGTTTATGTGATGCTATGAAATATTTCAATGCCACAAACAGCTTTTTGCTGCCTAGGCCCTCCTCCAATCCCTCGGGATGGACGGAGATCTCTGTCCGAATCATCAGTTACAATCATTCCTCTCTTATGTTGCAAGTGTGAGGTATTGTGCCCCATCTACAAGGAATGATGAAGTGACCTGTATTCTTACAGCGAAACCAATCAAATCTTGTTCTTAGGTACAGTTTTCTGACATTAAGTGTGTTTCTTCCCAACCTATGAACTTTAGAAATATAATATTTAATGCATTTATGGATAACTCTAGAAGTGTATTTTGATTAGTTGTGTTTATTTAGAACTTTCATTATGTCTATAATCTTTCCTTTTTCTCATTACTTTCTCTTGGTCTACTTCAATTTTTAGGTAACTAAATTTGCTCCTCTTGGGTTGAAATTTTATTGACATGTCAAAATTGAGTGAGATCAGTAACTGTAACAAAATAGACAATTCTTATCAACAAATTTATAAATAAATTGACTGAAGAGATTAAAGGATCCTGAAGTTTACAAAGAACCTTAAGCAAAAACTTATTGTCAAAGAATAGGATTGCGTTATGGATTGGCTCTGGAATATCCCAAAAGCCTAATGCATTTGGATGTTGCAAATAGCTGTGAAAATATATGCTGTCGGTAGATGTGTTCTGGTCAGGAGATGAGTTACCGAAATGTTGTGGATTATGGGCACTTAGTGCATTATGAATGTGTGGCACATTACTGGGTGTATGATCTGGGAAGTGTAGATCTCTGGGTTTACCCCAAGAAAGTCAGAAAATTAAGGCTTAATCCTGAAAGTGTTCACTACTGAGACCAGACCTGGGAGGGTAAAGGCTTGTCCACTTGGCTTTCTGTCTACTATGCCACGGTGCACATGTTCTTCCAGCTAAGCCATTGGCATGTGCTTCTGCCATTGCCAGCTGCCCATGAATGGATTGACTCTTTTAGAAACTGTGAACAAAACAAAACAAAACAAAACAAAACAAAACAAAACAAAAAACCCTTCTTCTTTTAATTATACATGTTAGGTATTTTTTTCCAGCAATGAAAAGTCACTAAATCAGGTTCTGTTCTCACTGAAGACAATATTGTACCATGCATATCTGTGATCTATATAGGTTGGCTATTGTAGTTGTTTCCCTGTCCTTTCTTATTCAGATTGCAAGATTTTAAAATGAAATTTACCAGGAAAAATATTTATATCTGCAATATTTTTACTTGATCACTCCCGCTTTCATAAATGCTTAATGTGGGTGCAATTCTAAGAACTTACATATTTAATATGAGCCATTAAACTAAAGCATTAATTCACTCTCTTTCCCAAAGGCAACATCCTAAGTTATTAAACACAACAACAATCAAGATTTAAATTCAGGATCTTAGGGTACTAGTTATATACAATGAATCTGATCTAGATGTATCTCTTGATTTAACCAGTCTGAGGAGCTTTCTCTCTGTCAATAAATTTCCACTGAGCATCAGGTAACTGTTTTTTAAAACTTTGAGGGGAAAAAAGTAGGAGAAAACCTAGTAAACAAAGCCACATATTTTTTAATTGTGCTAACTAATGAACTTGGAATCCAAACATTGTCTTTTTCATTGTCTTAAAAGTTCATCTAAAACTTTGCCTAAAGCGTGATTGCTGAGTACTAAAGTGGCTTTAAACTTAGAGATGCATAGCTGATCTTGTGTCTCCCTATGTGCATCCTAATGGAAGATATTTAGCGCAGAAAGGGATTAAAAATAAAGGAACCCTCCCGTACTGCTGGTGGGAATATAAATTTGTACAACCCCTTTAGAAAGCAGTATGGAGAGCTATCAAAATACTAGAAATAAATATCCCATTCAATCCAGTGACACCCCTCCTGGGAATATATCCAAAAGAGGTCAAAACAACACACAACAGAGATATTTGTATACCCATGTTCATAGCAGCACAAGTAACAAGAGCTAAAATATGGAAGTCACCAAAATACCCATCAACAGACCAGTGGATACTCAAATTGTGGTATTTATACACAATGGAATACTATGTATCTATAAAGTCCAACAGCATGGCGGCTTTTACAGGCAAATGGAAGAAACTTGAGAACATCATGCTCAGTGAAGTGAGTCAGATGCAGAAGGTGAAACATCAAATGGTCTCTCTGATATGAGAGACCCAGATCACAACTCCTTTGGAACTTAAAAGGAAAAACAAAGTGAAAGAGGGGGGTCGGGTAGGGGAGGAGGGAGGGAGAGGAGAGTAAGGGGAGGGACAAAAGGAGAGTGGGAAAGCCCTTGTCACCTTGACAAGATACGAATGTGCACAAAATGCCCAACTTCATTGTAAACCTTGAATTTTGCACGTATACGTATCAATAAAATGTGGGGAAAAATACATAGTGTCATATTGTTAGTATTCTAAGGCACAGAGGGAAACAGCAAATTTTTCAGTGGAGTTTAGCAATTGAAGTTTCTTTTATTTCAAGACACATGCCTTCTTATTTTTGAATTTTTTCTAATTTTGTTTTTTGAAGCAATTAGTACCTCTTTTGAATTTGTCAAGGACTGATATTATCTGATACTTAGCAATCATGGCCGTTGGCTCTGTATATAAATGACTAGGAATTTACAATGATTTTTTTTTCTGTCATATATAACAGATTAGACTCACAAAAATTCTCAAAAATAGCTAAATCCTCCACCTCGTGCTCCTGATGCATCTCTTAGTAACCATCTTTGGTAGCATACTAGCACCAGAAGCTGCTCTTAATAGATGCACAAAAACTGAATAACAAAAGAAGAGATTTGGATTTTCATGTGTAGTTTTCAATAAGACAACGCTACTGAACTTCAATCAGTTGGTTTCATGAGTCCGTGAAAGGTCACTTTTCTAGAATTTTTGGATTTTCAGGACAATTGGAGAAATTGAAATTCCTATAAGCTTTGCAAATTTTAAATTATTTCAGGTGTTAAGTTTGAAACTAAACAAAAATTTTGTAAGCCAAATTAAATATATCCTGTGGGCCAAGTGTGGTCAATGGGCTATTGCACTAAAATTTTTAGACTAAAGAACAACAAACTCTTTAAAATTTTATAAAGCAGCTGGTGAACATATGAATAAATAATTGTTTGACAATTAATTTGATAATAAAGAGTGAAGAGTGTGCATAATGGTGTGGTCGAAACACTGTTTCTACCACTTACCTTTTCTAACTAAATAAATTATGTGAATCTTTTTCAGTTTCATTTTTCCTGCCTGGAATATGAGCAAATAATAGTACCTCAAAAACTTACACGTATGATGTAATGTCATCCATACAGAAAGCAAATAATCCAGTGATGGGTACTGTGTCTCTTAAATTTTAGTAATTGGATAGATAGTAAATATTGAGGATGTACTGAAAAAAGAAGAAAATTCTGACTTTGGAAATTGAATTGTAAAAAAAAAGAAAAATAACTAAGATAAATATCAATTATTAACTGCACCTACACATTCTCCAGCTTTCACACAAGTATTTCTACCAAGCCTGTTAATAGCATGAAACTGGAACTGATATATAAGTTACCTGGACTTTGCTGTTTTTATTTTCTACAAAACGTTTTTTTTTGTTGTTGTTGTTGTTGTTGGCAAAGTTTATTAAAAAAAGGAAAACCTGTGAAACATATATTTTGCTCCTAATTCTCATTTATTGACTCTGTTCTTTCTGAAATGTTATTGAATAATATAGTATATACTAAACTATAGTCATGCATTCAATTACAGCCAAAAATAAGTGAAACATAAAAGAAAGGACTTACCGGGAGGAAAGAGTTTAGATTTCATTTCTTTTTGTATATTCCACCCTATGCATTTTTCTATATGTGTTTTCCTTAAATAGCATGATTTCCAGTACATGGACAACACCTTTGGGGAATTTCATCACCTTCAGTGGGCACTGAGGATGTGTATATAGATTCTGGAAATCTGAAAGATCACTTGAAATTAATTGTGTATGCAAATTGTTTTTCAAAAACAGTTTTCCTCTGTTTTTAAATGACAAAACAATGTTATAGTACTTGAGGGTTTTAAGCTGAAAATTTTACGCATGAGGAAAATACACTCAGTAGGTTAAAGAAAACTATTATAACCATAAGCATCATAAAATAACTACCCTCTTGAAGATAACTGTTAGCTTAAATCTGATGCTATAGGATCTGATAGATGATTTTGAGGAGAATTTATCCAATATATTCATATATTTTGCCTATGTGACTAACACTTAGTTTACAATATTGCTGAAAAATGAAGAAAACTTAAAGCCAGGTCTGTTGGCACAAGCCAGTGATTACAATCTTCTAGCCGGCTGAGGTAATTGAATCGTAAGTTCAATCCCAGCATGGCCAAGTTAACAACTTAGGACCTCTTAAACAAAATAAACACCAATAAAAATGGACTGAAATGTAGCTCAGTGAAGGCTGTGGACTTAATTCCCAGTATTACACTCATTGAAAGGCACAAACACACACGCACACATTAAATTAGAATGTGTTCATGCATTAAGTCAGGTCGCACTTAATAATTTGCCCTTTGTTTCATTTATCGTGTGATAACAATTTAGTATACGAGGTTAAGAAGATTTTCTTGCATTTTTCTATCTCTTATATCTAATAATCAAATTTATCTTCCAAACGTCATTATAGTCCATGTCTAATGCCCCACATAAATCCTGTTCTGTCCAAAATTAGTAAAAATAATGCATCATAGGAGAAATAGGCCTTTGTAATTTGCCTGGTTCTCGTCACTCTCCCAAGAAGTAAATACTAGAATAAAAATCGGAAGAAGGGCTACAGAATGAAAGAAGCAGGTTACCTCTTTCACAGAAAAGCACGAAGTAAATATCCTGGAACCAATGATAAATTCTAAAACTTTGTCTACTTATAATCATTTATCTACATTTAAAGTTGTTGGCGTTATTCAATAATGCTATATTGTGACAAATTTCTCCCCCAGTAGACTCAATTTCAATTATCCTTATGTGCCTGCAGAGCTTCTCGACTTGTTTTCTGTCATGTACCCCAAACTGGCAACACCTTCTTTTTTTCTGAGTTTAACAAATATATCTATAGACTTTCATTTTGCATCCAAACCTTTAAATTTCAGAATTATCTTGAATGTGTGTTTACGATTCATCCCCTACACCAACCTTTTTGATCATGATGGGTGAGACACAATAGAGGACTTGATTAAGCGCCACCAGAGTGACTCAGGAAAGGAATTCAGTGACAGGAATTAATAATGGATTTAGTGCAGATGTAACAGGTGTGTGTCCGATCTCCAAGAAGAAAAGACTGATAGTCCAATATCAGTAAAAGTCTTGAGAAACAGAACAGGAAAATGTCAGACTGAGTGCAATAAGGAAAGAACATAGCAAAGGAGGAAACTGAAGGTCAAAAATGAAGAAAAATATCTAGGCAACAATATAATGGAAAAAAGATATAAAATACCAACACAGTATTGCTTTGGACGCTGATTTTGTAAGAAGTTTCATATGGGTTGTATCAATGCTTATACAACCATAAATCTTCATTCATGTCAATGCTAGTGAAAAAAGTCATTTTTTACTGACCACTGCATTTAAGAAAGCATTTTTTGATAAGCACAGAAAGAAGAAACATAATTTAAATTATTTGTGATATATTTTGTTAGTTTATATTGACTACTGTGCATTTGAAATGTTAATGTTACTAAGAGTTTGAAAACAGTTTCATTAATGTAACTTGATATAAAGGCAATTTTGACAATAATTTTAACACGCCCCATCGTTGACTTCTAGCCTGAGTATTTGTCAGAGATCTTTTCAGAAAGTTTTAATTTCATTCGAGTTTTTCAATTCTTCTCTACTAGATTTTTGATTTTTATCTTTCAACTACAAGTAGCTTACCAAGACAATGATTTTACCCTTACTATATATGAGGGTGAAGATAGTTCCAAATTTCTTTCTTTTGTTCCTTTTTCATTTTAGTTTGAGCAGAGTGTATTTATTTTCATTGATTAAAAATGTATTTTTTAAACATTTTAATTTTATTTATTTATTTATTTATTTTTATTGAGGCAAAGTCTCACTCTGTAGTCCATGCTGGTTCTAAACTCACTATGTAGCCCAGGTAGACCTTGAATTCAAGGCGATCATCATACCTTAGCCTCCCAAGTGCTAGAATTACACACCTGGCTTATGCTCTAGAATCAGACTCAGGTACTTAACAGCTTGCTAGGCAAGTGCTTTTCTTCCAGTCCTGATTTTAAAATTACAGTAGCTCATTCTGTTGGTAAAATTATCCCAGAACTGGCTGTTGAAGCTTATCTCATTGGCCTTTTATGTCTCTTGTACTCATTTCCAACCATTTCTTTTTCACTTGACTTTTTTTATTTGATCATTATAAAAGTCCTTCAAAGTAACCTATGCATTGCCCTAGCCATAGAATCTTTTTTTTTTTTTTTCCATTCAGGTAAGTCTGGTTTCTTTATTGAATAATGGTATTAAGTACAAAATGTGAGTAGCCTAAAGGAGGCCTTGCTGCCACTGATGTGTTTTTACTTACAGCCACTCTAGTAGATGGTTTTGGTGTCTCACCTTGATTCATCATTTCCTAAGAGGTGCTGTTAATCTTTTCACATGCACTTCGCTGTCTCTATCAGTCAAGTCTCTATCACTGTAACAAAGTACCAGAGGCAGCAATTTGTGAAAGAAAAACAAAATACTCAGCTCACAGTTTTAAAATTTCAAGAGCATGTTGCTCTAGTGGCTCTGTTCTGATATGGGCCACTGTTCACATAGAGAAAAGTCCTTTGTAAGGTACGTGTTGGAAAATATTGTAACTGGTTATCTTGCCTTTTTGATTCTCTTAATTCAATCCTGTTTGTAGTAGATGTTTGAGACTTTCATTTCATACTGGCAAACTTACCATCTTTTCTCTTTTTAAAATTCTCCATTTTTGTTTTATCTAAAATACAATCGCATGGCCTAGATAAGACTACCTTTTATCCTCTTTAGAGTAGAATTTTGTATTTAGATTTTTAAACTTGCATTTATTTTATTTGTATTGAGCTTGAGAATTATTTAAGAACAGAATGAAATTTGTAAATAAAAAGATCTCTACAAATTTACTATTTATGCAGAAATTCTTGATTATTAATTTTTGTGGAACATAAGTGTCTTTGATGGAGACATTTGTGATAATTTTTAAATTGATAAACTCTCTCCTCTCCTGAAGAACCAAGAAAGGACACCCAGCACGTAGATGTTCACTTTTACGGTTTTTAATACATACTAAAGTGAAACCTTAAAAAAGTTAAATCTTACTGTCTGCAGCTTTAGCAATTTTTTGTGCCTGTCAGTGTCCAATGATTTATCCAAGCTACCACCTATGTATTCCTACCTGTTATGGTTTCAGTGATTATTGTTCTTGGGAAGCAAATCTCAATGATGATTATTTGGATTTGCCTCTTTCCTACAGATTTTAAAAGTAAATGTCTACACATATCCCTGAAAACAATTGATTTTTAATTTTGCCGATCTCGTTAGCTCAAAGATGACATCATACCTTTCAAAACTTTTTAAACAGATGATAAAACTGAAGCTTAAAATGTTATTCTTGGAAAAGGACAACATAAAATTCAAGGACATTTCTAATAAGCATTTGCATTCTGGAATGGGAAACATCTGTCAAAATTGATTATGTTCATCAAAATCTAGCATGATAAAATATTCAGAGCTTTAAGACAGTAAAGATCCATAGCTTCCTCTTGGTTTCGTTTTGGGTCTACTGTTTGTCTAATCCTAATATTTTTACCATTTCAATTCAGTTTAAAGAATAGAAAGCCTCTGTATCATGTTTTGTCTTGACACAAATGAGACAGCAATAGTGAGGCCATATTGGTTTGGAAATATTTTGCTTGAAAACAGCACATGTCTCTTCAAATTTAATTTACCTAAAAACAATTACGAAGGCATGCGTTGCTAATATGGAGAGGACTGGCTGCACAGCTGATGCCATTGAACCCAACAGCTAAGGCGCACCATAGGATGCTTCCTAAGTGGGAAATCTAAACCTGGCAATATTATAGATGCTCGTATGCAGAGAAACAAACGCAAGCCCTTAAGGTTATGTCACGTTGGAGAGATTTTAAACTACACTAAATATTCTCGTGACTCACATTTAACTGATTAAATTATTTCATATTCTTTCAAACCGTAAGCTCCAGTTTATTAACACCCTTTGGGTACCTTTCATGTTCTTTTATCTTTTGTTTTGATAATAGGTAGTCAGCTCTATCAATATTATTCAACAAGAGGGGATTTTCTTTATTATAATTTTTAAAAATATATATAAATATCCAGAGAAGCTATATAGCTGTTTTTATACTTATATGCTAAATTGAATAAAGTTTGGAGTGTCTGTTTAACATTCCATGATTCTAATCTTTGTATATTTAACTAAAAATACTTTAAAGATTCGAATAGTTTTTTGAGCTCAACATGCAGTCTTTTATGCCTACTAGTCACACCCTTTAATCAGAAATTAAGTATTTTTGGGCAATAAACCTGAAAACAAGGTTTTGAAAAGCCATGTATATTCCAAAATTGGGGCTAATAATAAAAGCCAAGTGGGGGTACAACTTGTTTGTAAAGTCGTGAGTTTGATATATATATATATATATATATATATATATATATATATATATATATGCATGTTCTGGGCTAGCTGATATTTCATAACTCTAAAAATAGGGAAAACCCCATGATTTAAGGAGAATTTGTTGTGCAAAGACATTAAAACTTGCTGTACATGTTACATTAGAAAAGCATCTTCCATCTTAATCAGCACTGTAGGAAGCATTTCATTACCTTTGTACGTTCCCTTTACAAAATAGCAACTTGCTTAATTAACTCCACCCTTACATAACCAAAGATTAGTTTACAAAACAATATTAAAAGAAACTCTAAAGGGAGCATTTGTTGAAATAAGTTGGTTAGCCATTACTGCAAAAATAGCTTTGTGCCTACTAATGATTGGATTTATAGTTGATGTCTACCACTTTTAATGTTACGCTATATTTTCCTAAATGCTTCTCAGCACACTAGCTAGACGCAAATTAAAAAAAAAAAAAAGTTCTATTTTCTATTCCCTTTGTAATTTACAAATGCAATAAAGGACTAGTTCATTAATGCAAAGGACAAATATGGGCAATACTTACAGCTATCTACACATATACACAAACAAAAGCATGTAAATTATTATGGCAATAAATATAAA
This sequence comes from Ctenodactylus gundi, assembly GCA_004027205.1. Lineage (NCBI taxonomy): Eukaryota > Metazoa > Chordata > Mammalia > Rodentia > Ctenodactylidae > Ctenodactylus > Ctenodactylus gundi. Next base: position 256,828 of record PVKB01002545.1, read on the forward strand.
ATATGGGAATTGTATAAAGTACAATTTTCTCTTTTTAATAGAAATCTGTGTATTGCATTTTAATGGTACAGCTTGTCAAGTGTTCACAAGAAATTCATGAAGGAAACAGAATAATAGGAGATTAACAAGTAATGGTAATTCCAGTTAATGCAACCTCATTCAAAGAAATGAATTAAATGAAGCAGTGTCTCACATTTTAAGTGCAACCCTAACCTTCAATACAAGGCAATAGATCAAATAAATGTAGCATGTGTTACATATTGCTCTGACATTATCGTTGCTAATGGTAAATAGAAGCTCATATAAGATCTATGATATATAAGAAAAAGACAATTGTACTTATAAGGAAGGATCTAGCAATATTTTTTTTTTTGTGATTTAGACTGCATGGAAATAAAAATAGTTAGAAAAAAGAATGTTTAATATGAAAGCACAGGCGTGAGAACTTTGTTAATTTGAGGTGGATCTGTAAATTAATCCGTGACTGTTTTCGCACAATCAAGGTGACTACCTATTCTGTTGTCTGAGGACAGCTTTCCTGTTTGCATTCAGCAATCCCCTATGTCTTCATCATATATCATGAGAGTTCACATACAGTCTGTGAATAAAAATTGTAATTTCTTAGTATTTTTTCTAGAAATATAGTGTTTCATCCAAAGACCTAATCGAATACATTATGAAAGAAAATTAGTCCAGTTTTTACATAAAACAATTATTTTTCAATATTAGAATTTTTCTTTTCTGTGAAATAGTTTAAAAAATTCAGCAAGATTTTTTTTTCTTTCCCCATGCCATTCCATCTAAAACAAACACACAAAAAAAGAAACACTAATATCCAAATAGGTATTAAGTGAAAGAGGCAGTCTTCTTGTTGATGTCTTTATACACCCTATTGAATGCTATTTCTATGTTAGTCCCCAGTTCAAACTACATACAACTTCTGGAGTCTTTGACCCACTGCCACCTCACTTTTCATGGACTTCTTCCTTCATATCTCCATTGTCTTCTTCACTTCTCTCCTTATGGTATGAAAAAATAGGGAAGGGGTGTAGGTGGAGCAAGAGGCAGGGCAGGTGATGTCTACCTCACTAAGAACATCAGTGTAACTTCTGAACCGTCACCTTGTCTACCATACTTTGAAAGAAAAAGGGATTACACAAAACCTCTTTCTCATGAAAATCAAAGCTTGAGAAGTTTGTCAGTACACAAAGGAATGGATGGCTTTGTATTCCATGGGTGGTGTTGCAGTACTCTGGAGAAAATCAGATGGAGCGAAATGAGACCAAAACAGAGGAATGGATGTCCTCATCTACAGGTGAGGAAAAGAAATATTAAAGAGATATATGTATACCCATGTTAATAACAGCACAACTAACAATAGCTAAAATATGGATGTCATCAAAATATCCATCAACAGACCAATAGATACACAAACTGTGGTATTTATACACAATGGAATACTATGTATCTATAAAGTCCAACAGCGTGGAGGCTTTTGCAGGCAAATGGAAGAAACTTGAGAACATCATGCTTAGTGACGTGAGTCAGAAGCAGAAGGGGAAACATCGAATGGTCTCTCTGATATGAGAGACTCAGATCACAACTCTTGAGGAACTAAAAATGAAAAATGAAGTGAAATAAGGGGGGTGGGGGGGAGAGGAGGGAGGGAGGAGAGGGGAGGGGGAGGGACAAAAAGAGAGCGGGAAAGTCCTTGTCACCTTGACAAGATACGAAGGTGCCCAAAATGCTCAACTTCATTGTAAGCCTTAAATTTTGTGCTTATACATATCAGTAAAATGGGGATACTAATAATATTTGAATACTATCTACTACCGTGTTGTATTTGTTAGATCAGAGGCAGTTTTCATTTCCCCAACTATGAGAAAAAATGGGCAGTTTATTTTTCAGTTTTTCATAAGAATAATTAATTTATTATTACAATTTGGAAGGCCAAGAATAGATGCCCAATATTTTCTTTCAAAAACTATGTGTAAAGCACAACACCTAGCTCTAAGGTATGGCATGGATTCTCTGGTTATTCTTTTTGTCAATCGTAGGCTAACAGATAAAAGGTCAGAGTAGATGGAGCCAACAGTAAGCACCAGTCTTGATTCTTCAATGACTGTTAATGACTTCTTCACATATATTCCAACACTCGTTTGTAGTCAATATGTAATTCTCTTTAGATCACATAGATGAATTTTTATTACTATTTTTCATGATTCATGCCAGTCTATGTTCTTTCATGTACTTTTTAAACGGTTTGATTAGTGATGGAAGTAAAAGTTCTATAACAGACCTCGAGTCTTAAAATCAACCAGTTCTTTGAGGACAACATCTGAATTGTAGATAAACCTTTCCATCACACCAGAGATTGGCCACAGTTCATTGCACAGTGCAATTATGCATAGAAAAACACCATTCAATTCTCCAAAAATATTATCATTTTAAAAATTCAATGAAACACTGTTTACAGGTAATATTGTTGTGTATGTGTATAAGGGAGTAAGCATCTTACCACATTTATCTTATTTCTATATATTATTTCAATTGAGTTAGTCTTTAAAATTCAACATATACTCAAGAAAACATAATGAAATCCAATCCTTGAACTCCTAGAGGTTGCATCCTATCAGTGAGGTGTTTGATTTGAACCATCATAGTAGGAAACATTCAATTCATGCACACATTGTAGCCAGGTTAAAGATCTGAGGGCTCTTAAACAAAAGGAAATCTAGGCCTCGTCTTTAAAGAAGAGGCCAGGTCTTCACAATTCTGTACTTAAAATCTAGCTCAGCATCCTTCATGGGGCAAGCTCCACTTAGCAGGATGACTATGTATTAGAGAAGGTAATATGTCAAGCATACTGAATGTTGTTTTTATGTCTGATGACTATTGTTTGTCTACTCTAGTAATTTATTTATTTTTAGCCCATTTTCGTTTTTGATTACTTACATTTTATTTAGATGTTTGTTTGTATAATTAGAACATTTACATATTTGTTACCTCTGCTGCTAAAATGTAAATTTTCAAGGATGAGAGACTATTCTGTGCAAGATTGCTAATAGTTTGAATAATACAGTGACAAAAAAGCACAATACTTGTTGACAAATGGAGCAAATTAATAAAACTCTACAAATCATGTTATAAAACAACTAGTTTGTTAATTATTATCAAAACATAAGTGACACTTGGTAAATCTAAAGAAAAAAGATATTTAATAGGTAATCATTCTTCAATTTAATTAAGAAAATAAATTAGAACTTAAAAGATGGAGCTAGGGGCACCACTTAGTGACTAAAGTGCTTGCCTAGAAAGCAAGATACCATGGGTTTGATTCCCCAGCATCACATAAACTGGGCATTTTGTTGCATGCCTGTAATCCCAGCACTCAGGAAACTAAGACAGTAAGGTTGAAGTGACTTCACGGCCAGCCTGAGGTACATTGTGAATCCAAGAGTAGCCTGGCCTACAGAGAAAGACTCTGTCTCAAAAAAAAAAAAAAAAAAAAAAAAAAAAAAAAAAAAAAAAAAAAAAAAAAAAAAAAAAAAAAAAAAAATATATATATATATATATATATATATATATATATATATATATATATATTTAAAAGACAGTTAAAATACACGCACTCAAAGATCACATGAGTGAAATTAATTGAAAAGTAAATCTTCTTTTATTCAATATTGAATAAATTTCTATTGACCATCTATTATTTTCCTGAACATGTAAACTTTAAAAGAATAAACCAAGGATGCCATTTTTATGGAGTTCCATGAAATTCAGCTAGGATAATTTATAGTAAATAAGTGATTTCTCATATCAATTTGAAGCCCAGTGTCTTGGGAAGTTCCTCCGATTAACCAGTGTTCTCACCTCAAAGGCACAGAATCATATGCAGTTTCTGTAAGCGTCATGTCTGCTGTTGTGCACTTTCAGTGATGCAGGCAACTTTAAGTCATCCGTTCTTCTGGAAAATAAAAAAAAAATAATAAAACTTCTCATTCATTCTTTTATAAGTAACCTCTGTAAACTCACTGCTTCAACAAGCTGTATCTCAATGCAATCTTTACTTTAGTTATTTTTGGTTGTTTGTTTTAAATCTGTGCCCTACTTGCTATTAATAGAAATGTGTTCATGACTCTCTGGAAAAAAAAAAAAAAACTAATGCAACATATATCTATATCTATATGAAACCAGCTAAATTAAATAGGATCTTAAATAAAGCAAGAAATTTATCTATGTGGGTATTTGGAGATAAAGGCTCACAAGTAAAGCACAACAAAAATGTAAAAAATAAGTCAAGTGCAGGTGTGGAATCTTGCAGAATCAAAAAAAGCAGCACAACTGGAGGGACTCAAGCAAGAAGTGACCTAATCACTTACTGTTGAGATTTGAGAGGCAGCCACAGTCAAGATATTTTGAGACCCTACAAGTAACATGAAGGCCTTGAGTAGTATCACAAAGATCATCAAAATCTGTAAGAAAGATTGCTTTCACAAGGAATTACTTACATAAACACATACCAAAAAAAAAAAAAAAAAAAATAGAATTGATTCCGAAAATATAGTGGCTGGCCATGTTGGTGGAGAAGGGAAGGGAAGGAAGGGCCATGGTTGCCTTTGCCATTATCCAGTGCAAGGAAGCTGATGATTTGGAAAATATCTACATATGGCTGGGAAATAATGGTGTGATACAGGATTTATGTACATGAGACTTCTCAGTGAAAAGTGGAAAGGAGAAATTCAATGTTATGCACTGTACTGAGAAAACATACATGTGTACCAGTGTAGTGTATATGCACATTGCATACACTACTTCCTAGAATTGAAACTTTAATTATTTAGGAAAGAAAGAAAGTTACAAGAGATTGAAGAGAAGGAAGTAATAGAGAAAATAAAAATGGCACCTTAGAAAAACTAAAGAAATAAAGTATTAAATGAAGGTGCCAAACCTTGACAGGAAAGAAATAGGATAGCCAACGAATGTCAGGATGGGTTTTAATTTGAAATAGATGAATCCCAAGTGGTCATTTTTTCTCATATAAAAATGTTACCTTATAATGTTATTTTGTTAATTTGGATAATAGTATTCACCTGACACTCTTGCCTTATAATACTCTTTTTATTATCTTTTAAAATATCAAGAGTTTTTTCAAAAAAATGAATGCTGAATCTATGAAGAAACATTTTACTTGACAGTTTTGATATGGAAATGTTAGGTGTGGAGGAAACTCATTTACAGTTAGTTACTAGTAGTAGCAGCAGCATGAAGTGCCCAAAAGCCGAACACTATAAATAGAGGTTTTCAGATCTGTAGGATAATGTGTTATGCACAGCACCGTGATGTCGGTTCCCTAATCGGCAATAGTCAGTATCTGAAAACTTGTATTTCAAAAACAATAACCCGAGTATAGTTTGGGATGGAGAAGTACATTTTCCCCTGGACTACTGTAGAATGTCGCTGGACAATGCATTTTTATTATTTTTAAGAAAACATAATTTTGCCTAAAGCAAAATGAATATGGTTAGTTAGACCAAGCTCTCTTGCTGATTATGTCTTTATCAATGCTGAACCTCCACTATAATATTCATTGACTTTTGGTTTATTAAAAGACATAGAATATATTATTTTCACACATCCAGGAAATGCATTTTGATCATATCTGTCTCCTCTGTTTTCTTCCTCCATTCCTTTCTCTCTCCTCATTCCTTTCCTTTTGTCTACCAAGATAATCCATCCTTTCTATTTTGATATGTGTGCTTTGGGTTAAAAGTGCATAAAATATTGATGCAAAATGGTCATTCATTATAAATTATACTATATTTAATAAATAAGCATGAAAACTAGGTTCATTTCTGTTTCATCCAAATACATTCTATATTTTCATCTTGTAATGTTTTCTGAGTTATTTATTTCTTTGAGCAATATTTGTAATAAAAATGGAGGTTGTGAATAAATGTATAAAATATAGTTATGAGAATTAATATAATATAGTTTCATTCCATCTTTGTTATTGGAATCTTCATATATCTTTAATTATTGCAAGTATTTTACTGTAAATGTGTACTTTGCATGAGTAATGTCATATATAATATGCTTTATAACTTCATTTATCCATCCTATATACATCTCATTCATATTCTTTATACTTTTCCTCCTAAAATGTAGTTTATTTTAAAAAATTTTAGTTACTACACACAAAGAATCTCTGAGATTTCCACACTCCATAGTACTATATATTGCTACTTGTCACAGAATTGTTGAATTTTTAAAAAGTTTAAAGATATGATAATAAAATAAAATAAAATCTGAATAGAAACTGCATTTAAAAAGAAATATATAAGAACAAAAATCAATTAAGAGAACTCATTGCAAAGTGAATTTCCTAAGGACAGAATGAGATGTTTGGAAAACATATAACTTTATTATAGTTTTGGAGAAATATTATTCATGACTCATTTGAAAAAAAATAAAAGGAGAAATGTATGATTTTGAGTTGATAACAAACCATGCACAAGTATACTTTAATGTTAAAGGCACTTTTATTTGTCTTGGTAATTATTTGATAGTAGAATGATTTAAACACAAGGATAAACATGTCCTATTGCTGAGGCTTGTATCTGGCGTGTGCTGGTTTCACCCTCCTCTTAGACTTGGCTTTGTTCTGCCATGCTACGAACATCTCGTCTCCAGCTCTGACTCTAGCCCTGGACCTGGCACCAACTCCACTGTGTGATTCCACCATTTTCCAGCCACCAACCTGTTAAAGGACTGACACTTTCTCATCTGTGAGCTAAAATAAATCTTTCCTCCCTAAAATTGTGGATGTCAAATATTGAGTTGCAGTGACTAGAAAGTAACTAGTAGACATATTAAGATTCTAAAACGTGATCAAGGAAATTCGAAATCTTGGCCAGTAGTCTTAGTTATTTTTTATGTGGCTGTGACTCAATACCCAATCCTCAGTGCATGGTGGATCAGAGGAGAGACTGAGAGGAAGGACAGAACCATCACACACCCCTCCAGGTCAAACCCCAAGCTCTCACCCCTTCCTACCAGACCCCAACTCTCAACCCTACACAGAAGCCATAGGCACATGAGGCTTTTGGAGATCACTCCAGATTCAAACCACCTACACTACCGAAGGCCTGGTAACATAAAAAGATGAATTGAAAATATGAAAATTATTATACCAAAATTGATTAAAATGGGAAAATAATGGTGATATGGTGTGTGCATTCTGAACACTTCATGGAAATTTAGCAAATGAGTAACAAGCACATTCAGCAATGTGGTAAAAGAAAGACTTTTTTCAATAATGCAAATTAAACCTGCACATTAAAGAGAAAGTTATACAATAAGAAGAATATTCAGCAGAAGGCCCAGTGTGGATAGTGGGTGCAGAGTGGAGTGTGGATTGAGAAAGAATATAACTCTATGAAAAATATACAACAGCACTTCGGTTAAGCCAGAATAGAAAACAATAATTTTGCAAGCTTATTCTGCCTTGAAATAGTAAGACCACTGAAGAATTATAAAAGGGTACATATTTGTTAATTTCTTCATGAAATATGTATTAATAACTTTTTAAAATCATTTACCTTTACCTATTCAATTTTTTTCTGTGTACTTATAATTTATTTTCCTATCATATATGCATTTTTGTATCATCTTTGTATCCATCTTTCACTAAACCTTTTCATGAGCCAGAGCCTTCACTGTATCCTCAGCCAATGTGTTTATTTGTTTATTTATTTATTTATTATTTGAAGATAGTCTCCTACGCCACTAAGATGTCCAGCAGGATTTGAACTTGGGAGTCCTCTGCATCAGCCTCCCAAGAGTACTGGGGTGTACAGGACTGTGCCACAGTGTTCAGAATCTTCTGTCTTATATATGAAAGGAAGGCTAAATAGTGGCTGGCTGGTGGGAACTACAATTCTCATTGTATGGAGGTAGAGGCTTATAATAAAGAGAGATTTATATAAGGCTATAATTTACCAAATGATACTCCATAATATTTAGACACATTAGAATAAAGTCATGTTTATTTTCATAACTAAAGGAATAGGTACAAAGATATTTACACATTTTTTTTGTGTTAGAACAGACAGAATTTTTTTCTCTATTCTGATTGATTATTTTCTAAGAGTAATTGTTTAGTGAGAGTTCTTCAGATACTTAGAACTAACAAAAATATGCATAAACAAGAGAATTGATTTAAAGTTTGGCTAATATGTGATCATGAGAGGTGACAATTACAAAATTTTCATCTGGCAATCTCTACACACATGTATGATGATACTTTGGTTACTTTTTGAATAATATTTGACCAAATATCTGTGTTGCCTGCCATCTCTTCTAATGAACACATAAAATTAACCATCATAAATGCATGCAAAATGATAAGGAAAAAAAACGTTATTTTGCACCAGGGAGTTGTGGCACATTCTACCTCAATCAGGGCAGCAATAACAAATCTCGATGATAGCTTTTACTCTTGATGTGATGTGTTGAAAATGACATTTCATCTCTGTGGCCATCTTCCCCGAACCCATAACAAAGGTCTAGCCATGAGAAAAGCATTAGTCAAACCAAAACTGAGTGGCGTTTTACAAATACCTGACTCACACATTCATCAAAACTGTCAGAGTAACAAGGGAAGTCTGATAAACTGTCACAAACCAGAGGAAGCCAGGGAGAAGTGAAGATTAAATGTAATGGAGTGTCCTCAATGGAATTATGGAAAGAAAAAGGACATTAGAGAAAATCAAATGAAACCCAGGCAAGCTATAGAGTTTATTTAATAGCAATATATCAGTACTGACAAATGTAGACTAATGCAGGATATTTGCAATAAAGAGTGCTGAGCAGAGGTTTAAGGAAATCTCTGCACTAGCTTTGCTTCTTTTAAAATCTGAAGCTTCCTACAATAAGAGGCTTATTAACATGAATGTTAATTATTAAAATCCATTCTGATAAGTCATTTCATTTTGACCAAAGATAGACATGAATACCCAGTTATAATTAGTCTGACCTGAGACATTCTCAAAAATAATACTTAAGATTTAAAAGGAAAGATGATAGAACATTTGAAAATGAAACACAGAGTAAGATTTTATATAAAATTCATTCAATACCAGTGCACAAGAAGCATAACCTAAATTGCATGCAAGCAAGAAGAATATACTTTTAATATTGAGAAATCCTCAAACACGTGCCTATAGTATGAACAGTCTTAGGAAGTGGGAAGTGTTCTAATGTGACCTGACACATCACAATTCAAACAAATCCCCAAATGGGGATTTTATAATAAGTAGAAAATTTGAGATATGAATTATTTCAGATAGAACTACATGATACACTGTCCAAATCAATTTCCTATCGCAATATAATAAAATTTTACATAGTCAAAATTTTAACATTACCAATTTTAAATGAAGATAAACTATGGAAGAAATATAAGAGTGTTCAACCTTTTATCACTGTCAATTACGTTAAATTCATTCATTAAACTCATATGATTCAAAATTGTCCATTTGTCCTGTGTTTGTCGAGCCTCCCTTAAACAATGCTTTAGTCAATCATAAATTAATAATAGGCAAAGTGGAACTTTTTTGTACAAGCTCTTTCTAAGATATTTTATACTTTAAATTATAAAGAAAGACATTACCTGTTGACCTCACTTGGAAGACAGCTTGAAGGGTGGACATCTGGCTAATCACTCCTGCAATCTGCCACTTTATTTCTCTCTTCATAAGCTGATCTTCTGATCTCTGCTATTTCTTCAGAGACATGTCCTTATGAGTCTATCCATCAAGTGACAAGCTCCTGGATTACTAATATTTCTTGACAGGCAGGCATTGCCTAACTCTGTTAGAATATCTAAAGTCTTGTTTCTAATACTCCTCAAGATAATTTCTTCTTGTTACTAATTGATTCTTTGTTTTAAACATGTGTTTGCATATGCTTTTAATTCTCAAATACTTGCTTAAAACAGGTCTCATGCACACATGAACATTCATGCAAACACACACCAGGGCATACTCATAACTTCTTATACCCTGATCTGTAGATGGTAAAATGTATGGTTCTGGGAATGTAATTTTTTCTATATTTTGGAGTCATAATTCAGGTGTTAATGTTAAAGAAAAATTACACCATATATAAACAGCAGACAAGGCCTACTTTATTGCAGACAATTCTAATAGGAATGAAAGAATCATCGAAAACTTTATGAAAAAAAGGTTTTAGAATTTTTTAATTGCTTAAATAAATGAGAAGAAAAGATATTAGGAGTGAGTATGGCAGAAGAGATTAGGCCATCTGTGTTTACTAATTATTTTGCAATAAACTTCACATTCCTCCATTACCACAGACAGAGAGGTGAAAGGCCTGCCTTTTTCAAAGATTACATTTCAAAGAAATGATTTCTGGGTCCTTGAGAATGATATTTCAGAGTCACAAAGTTAACAAGAATCCAGAAAAAGATTAGAAGATTTATATCGAAGAGACAAAGAAAGAATGAGCTGTTCTAAGTTTTCTAAAATAAATAATCTTGGAGAAAAACATACAAAAAAACCAACAAAAAGCCCATTCCCACTGCCTTGTGTCAAGAAAGATACTCTAAAGTTTAGTCAAGGTAAACATCATTAGATTTTAAATACATTTTATCTGTATTGGTATTTATGTGTTAACAATGGTCATTTTTATATGATATATGATGTCAAATACTTATTAATATCAACTTCAACCACTGAATTAGCATTGATAAATATTAAATTTTCAAAATAATGTCTAGAAATTATAGATGTTGCTGTGACTTAATACAAAATGGTTTAATACTTAAATTGATATTGATATATATTTTATACAAAATATTCTATTGCTATAAAGGCAATCAAGAAACCACCCTGGGCTACAGAGTGAGATCCTTTCTCAAAAAAAAAAAAAAAAAAAAGGAAAAGAAAAGAAAAGAGAACAAAAAATTCTCTTGTTTTGTATCTGTGTGTAAATATTTCCTTAGGTTCATTGCTTTTATTATTAAAGTGGAGTTGAGAACATAATAATACTCTCAGTCCTTTGAGAAGAAATGATAAGTCAGTATACATCACAACAAAATCATTATGTATGAATGTTTTAAAATAACAAAATGTCTCAATGGTGTAAAGTAATTATTATTTTTCTTATCATTGATCTGAGGTTTGAGAAGAAAAGGAAGAGTTTTTTTTTTTTTCGTCTGTTAGTGAACATTAAATGTCAAGCAATCTGATTACTGCTGACATGAACTTTTCACTGACTTAGATTTTGCCAGAAGACATGGGCTGTCACCATCATATGATAGACGGATTCAGCAAACTATATGCTGGACATAGCCACACAGAAAATCTTTCTGGAAAGAAAATTAGGGCAAACAGTATGTACAAGCATTTAAAAATTTCAGTGAATGCAGAGAATACAGAGTATCTTTCAGAACTTCCCATAGATTCAAAAATCTTCACTAGACCATTGGAAATCAGCAGAAAGACAGAAGATGAAGAAATCAGAGGCCTTGACGCTGAAAAAAATAATAGTACATAAATAACATGGAGTAACATCTGAGGCCTTAAGTCTCAATCTGTCTTATCCTTTGAGACTTAGATTGAAATAAAATAAAAATGTGAAAAACATTTTCAGGTTTTCAAACAAGGTATTTTATGTGCCAGCTTTTGCAAAGTTTTGTTTCAGGCTTTTTGAAATAATCTCTACAATTTTCCAGCTATTGTTTTAATCTCCTTGGACTCTGGGAAAAGCATTTTGCAGATAAATTACCCCATGACAAAAACTGAGGATGCACCCCCTGCTCAAGCAGAGCAATTGTGTAGTGGAAACCGGATTGGCCCTTGAGATGATGAAAACTTGGCTGTAGCAACCTCTGAAAACTCATTATCTTACTAAAGACCAACCAGACCATAACCCTGCCCAGTGATGTGATACGTGTTTGTTCCCTACTCTTCCTAGCAGCGCCGTCTAATTTCTGCTTCAATCAGAGCACGTCTTCTTTTAGGAGTCACCTCCAAGTCCCCATAAATATTTGTTTGCATGTGCTTACAGTTTTTTATTGAGTGCCTTAGTCCTTATTTATTCTGCCATCGTGTCAGAAGATCCCATATCTGATGCTATCCATGAGTTTCTTAGGTTAAACTACTGAAAGAATAATGCAAACATAAAATTAAAACATTGCTAACTTTCACACTGAAGGCATAGCTCAGTCACTATAGCACTTGCCCAGGTTACCCCCCAGTACCATGTAAGAGCTGGCTAAGGTGACTCATACTCATAATTCCAGCATTTGGGAGGCAATATGATTCCTGTGAGTTTCAGGCCCGCGTAGGTGACATAGCTGTAGAGCGAGTTCAGATGCAACCTGGACTAAATAGAGACCCTGTTTCTAAATAAATAAATAAATAAATAAATAAATAAATAAATAAATATAAAATTGCTAACTTTTAACGCACAAAAAAATTCTTTAACAAACAGTGAATGGACATGACAAAAATCTCAGTTTTTAGAACAAATAGCAAAGTTCAGGGTTTGTTAGTTGAAGTTAGAAACAAAAATTGGTTTCAATTTAAGGCACAGGAAAAAAAAAACAGTTATATAATCAACATATATCTCTGGGAATTAGAAAAAAATTGTATTTTTCTCTTTCTTTGCTTGCTTATCATTAATGAAATCTGACCCATTTGTTGTTAACTGTCTTTACTGCACGAATGAAACCCTTTTCTTTTCTAAATATTTTGCTTGTGGAAAGATCACATTAGGTATAGCATGGTGATGTTGACCAAAATGTAAGAGTAAGAACAATATGACACTCATACTAAGAGGGAGGTCACGTGTCTAATTTTGGGACAAGAATGGAAAAGACATGGGCTGGGCCAAACACATTAGAGATGAAAAAGAAATCCTTTATTGGCTATTTTTAATAGAGCAGAGGACCCGACGCATGCTTTAAGTTAACAATTAATCAGAACTTATCAAAGTGATTCGAAGGAATTTTCATTTCCAGTTATGATCTCAAATGTTCAAATTCCTCAGTACATCTTTTCATTGATCACTCTACAAATATGGCTTTTACTTCATGTGGTGGCATTACTTGTATCTAGTCTAGACTTTTAGCAAGGTGTTTGAGCTTCACTATATGGAGAGAAACAAACACAACAAATCTAGCTTTGCAGATGACCATTAGATTTTTAAATTCTTGAATCAGGAAGCAATAAGGACCTAAAATGACTCAGGATTTTCCACCCCACCATGTGTCAAATTTATGAAAGAGAAAGAACAGGAAGTGACATTCTGAAAAAGACTGATCAGGTACCCCTGGCGTTTGCAGTATATGCTCATGTATTAGGCACGTTTCCATTCCATTGGCTGAAATTCAGTTGCTTTGTTTTGACAGTGTAAAATAAACTTTAGATTGTTAAAATTTGCTTACATATCAAACTAGAATATGATTCATCATACATGAAAGCTGCTTAGGACAAACTTTTTCGTGCTCAAATAGAAAGGTTTGATTAGGCCAAATTTAATTAAAATTCACACATTTGCAAGCTATTGCACAGACACACACACATAAAGAGAGAGAGAAAGGGAGAGAAACAAGAGAGACAAACAGGGACCGCTGTAAGTATACATACCTATGCACAGTAATATACAGTTAAATAGAATTTAATTGTATTATTATATTAAAAACCTAAATATACTTCCATGTCTGTATTTTTATTTTGTATGTGCTTACTAATCTTTAAAATTGAAAAAAGTCTATTTGAGCACTAGCAATTTAAGCTGGTGATTGTGAAAGATTTGCTTTCCTTTTAATTTTGGTTCTTCATGTTTAATTTTGCTTTGTTAATGCTTTATTACAGGCATGGCATTTTATCTTGTCTGCAGAGGTGAACTTCTATATAAAATACAATATTTTATATTATAAAAATGCCCTTGCTCATTTTTTTGAATATTTTGAATGATTCAGATACATTTCAGTGAAGTTCCCACCCTGATACTAATTCTCTAATGAGAAATGTGCTGACAGGTCACTAAACAATCTAGAGCCAAGAAAGAATCACAAATTACAAGTTTCATAACTTGATGCCTAAGACCATAATTCTTACACATATTCAGACTGATTAAAAAACTAAAAATACTTAGTTACGATTATAATTCATTATTAATATACCTTAGTACACATTTCTTCTAAACAAGTATGAAAATGAGCTATTTGACTAGAAAATATACAAATTTAATAGCAAAGTTAGTCCTAGTAAGTAGTAACAGGATATCTTAGTTACGTTTTCCTTGCTGGGACAGAATACCTGACATCCACTACCTAACAGAAGAAGGATTGAGTTAGGCTCACCATCTCAGAAGGTGTCACTCCAGCAATGGGGAGAATCGCATGGCAAAGCCCGGCAGAAGGAAAAGCTACTGACGACAACACAGACAGGACTTTCATTATCCATATAGTTAATCTGAAAAGAAAAAAACATTGATAGAGACCACATATGCCTATTATGTATCGAGTGAATTGATACTAATCTATACATAACAGATATCAGCGGCAAGGAAATAGTAGTGAAATTTTATCATTTAGTAACCCAGGTTTCAAAAGACATTTTTGCTGACAAATTTAGAAGGAAAGGAACTGTACTATTTTGTAAAAGGTAATTTTTCTCTGACATAACTTCAATATTCAATGTTGTCATATTTGTACTCTATAATGGCATATTTTGATAAGAATACAAACTGTGCTTTATAACAATTAAGTTATAACTTTAATAAAACTAATTTTAATAAAATGGCTTTAAATTTAAGGTTTCAAATTGCTGCTCCTCACATTTAGTCACCGCATTCAAAAAGAAATATTGCAGTAACTTTAAGAGTTCAATTCTACCTTAACCTCTCAACACACCAGGCACTTACATATCATGAAGACTTGAGTTTTCTCTCTTCGGATTAATACTTACTGGTGTGAGATGATATACAGTAAAGTTACAGTTAATGTAAATCACAACATTTCCCTCTCCAACATATTGAACGATATTGAATCAGGTGAATTATAAGGTTTCTCCAAATATCATAGAAGCCTGACAGATGGTCCAGATAGTGCTTTGGTCCTGCAAATAGAGACAGTAGGAGACAAGTGAGAGTAACAAGTATTACATTGATCAGGTTAAACAAGTGCTCTGAAGGAACCCTATTCTGTTTCTTCTGGCACCCCTCTTTAGACAGTTCTTTGTAAATGCTCCTAAGCAATTTCCTTGCCAATATAGTAATTAAAAACAATTAGATATCAAGGCCCATATATCAGTCTTTGATTACTATTCTTTGTAGAAATCTCA
>PVKB01002546.1:0-271103 GCA_004027205.1 Ctenodactylus gundi
ATAAAGTCCAACAGTGTGGAGGCTTTTGCAGGCAAATGGAAGAAACTTGAGAACATCATGCTTAGTGAAGTGAGTCAGAAGCAGAAGGTGAAACATCGAACGGTCTCTCTGATATGAGAGACCCAGATCACAACTCTTATGGAACTTAAAACAAAAAACAAAGTGAAACAGGGGGGTGAGGTAGGGGAGGGCGGGGTGGGTAGGGGTAGGGACAAAAGGAGAGTGGGAAAATCCTTGTCACCTTGACAAGATACGTAGGTGCATAAAATGCTCAACTTCATTGTAAACCTTTAATTTTGCACTTATACATATCAGTAAAATGGGGGGAAAAGTATGTACAGCACCTGTGTCCACAGCATCCTCCTCTTAGTCACTTTCTCATTGCTGACATAATACCTGATATCCATACATCAAGGGAGGAAAAGTTTACTTTAGCTCACAGTGTCAGGAGACTTCAGTCCATTCATGGATAGCTTAATAGAAAGGTCTGGGTGGGGGCCTATCTGAGAAAAAAACCTGTTCAAAACATCTCAATAGGAAGCAGAGGTAGAAAGGGAGGGCTGCACCCATGGATGCTTTTCCAGGTCATGCCCCAGTGAACTGCCCTTCTTACCAGGCCTCAACTCTTAACAGCACAGGAATCAATGGATTAGGTCTTAGTTACTTTCTTGTTGCTGTGACAAAATACCCAACATTCCAATCTAGGGGAGGAAAGATCTATTTATCTTAATTTCAGAAGGTCTGTTATACATGCAGTCCATTTGTGGGCAGCCTATAACAGTGGAAGGCACATGGCAGAGACTGAAGAACTGCTTACCCCATTGCGAACAGAAGCCAAATGAAGCAGAAGCAAGCCCATCAGCTTTCCCAGGATGAAGCCACAACGTTTCTTCTTCCTTCAAGTACTTCAAGCTACCAATCGGGCCGTTCCCCAAGGTGAGTACCCCTCCCTGCTTTCCTGTCCCACCAGTTAACAATACACATCTGAAAGCTATTCCCTGAACATTTCCCAGTTGTTACAAGTTAACACAATCTTTCCAGGTTAAACTCCAAGCACCTGCCCGCTTCCAGCCAACCCTATCTCCCATTAACACACATTACGAGATACATGAGGCTTTTGGGGGACACTCAAGATCCATACCATAGTAAGGCTCCAGGACTGAATCACCTTCTAAACACAAGGCTTTTGGGGGAACATTCCAGATTCAAACCCTAGCAGTCTCAAATAGATACAACCTAACATGCACAATAGGGTAATGGATTTTAAAAATATTTTTTGTCATACATGGGCAAGCTACACAGTGATGAAAAAGAAAAAATTATCACAGACATCATGTTAAACAAAAGAAGCCTGATACTATTTATATAAAGCTTGAGATCGGGCAGAAGTAATCTGTGATGACAGTGTTCAGAACAGTTGTTATCCTTAGGAAAAGGTGAACTGGGAGGAGGGAGGCAACAGAGAGCACTGTGAGGGTAGAAATGTCCATATCGTGACCCACGTGGAATTTACACATATATAATTTCACTGAACTTTATATTTAAGGTTTGTGTACTTCACTGTCTGTGAGTAAATCTTAAAGAAAAAAGAAAAAAATGTAGGTCTTTATACTGGATTTATTTGTGGTACATTCCATAGAGATCAAAGCAACAACATGTTCTTTCTTTTTATTTATTTATTTGAGACCTACCTCTGTAATCCAGGCTGGTCCTGAACTCACTATGGATCCCAGGCTGGCTTCAAACTCCCATCAGTCCTTCTGCTTCACCCTCCTGAGTGCTGGGATTACAGGGGTGTACCACCATGCCCAGTTTAAGTGGTGCTGAGGAATCGAACTCACAGCCTTCAGCTTGCTAGGCAAGCATTTTAACCACTGAGCTATTGCTTCAGCCGACCAATATGTTCTTTTAAATTGCAAAGAATAATACATTTATTCTCCCCCCTGAACATGCATCAAACCTAAGTGCAATAAGTTAGGGGCTTCTGAGACTGTATCTGTAAGGCTAATTTATGAGATTTTTCAGTTTATAGAATTCCAAAAAGCTAGCTATATTTACAGAATCACTTTGACTATGAGTTCACAAATTTAATAATTGATCATGTCTACTATAGCATTACCTTGTATTCACCAGCAAAATATGTTTATTTTTTAAAGGAGGCTATTAGGCAAAGGTGTCTCTGGTTACGTTGATTCCTAAATAAGAAAACCAATTTCTCACTCTGTGTAAATGGGATAATGAATCTTAAGTGTAACCAATAAAAACATGCCAGCTCATTTCTAACAATAGAATGTGCCCATCAGACATCACCAATTAATCTCGAGTGACCAAAACATTTTTTGGGGGGTCTTACTTTTACAAGCAACTTATAAAAAGGTCTTCACTTCGTGTTCCCTCTATGGAGAAAAACTACTTAAAATTTAGGCACTACCCAATTCATGACTCCATCTGCCCAAACAAACCTTTAAAAAAAATCTTTTTTGTACTAAGGATGGGAATCCCATTTCTTCACACTAGCTACACGCTCAACCCATTTTTAATTTTTTGTTTTGAGAAAGGCTCTCACTAAGTTGCTAAGTTGTCCAGACTGGCCTTGAACTTGCAATCCTCCTTCCTCAGCCTCCCACAGTGCTAGGATTACAGGCCTGCATCACCAAGTCTAGCTAAACTTTTTGAAGTTTTAATATTTGCCATGTATACCTCAGACAGGAGGCTGATAACTAGAATATACAAGGAACTGAAGAAACACAGACCCCTCAAATCCAAAGACCTGATGAAAAAATGGGCAATGGGAATGAACAGGCACTTCTCAGATGAAGTCCAAATGACCAGCAAATACATGAAAAGATTTCAACATCCTTAGCCATTACAGGAATGCAAAGCAAAACATCACTAAGATACCATCTCACCCCAGATAGAATGGCTCATATCAAGAAATGGAACAGCAATCGATGCTGGCAAGGTTGAGGGAAGAAGGAACTCTTTTACATGGCTGGTGGAACTGTAAATTGGTACAACCACTATTGAAAGCAATATGGAGATTCTTCAAAAGGCTAAAAATAAATATTCCATTCAATCCTGGGTATCTTTCCAAAAGGGTTAAAAACAATGCATAACAGAGATACATGCATAGGTATGTTTACAGCAGCACCAGTAACATTAGCTAAGTTGTGGAAGATGCTGAAATATTCAACAAAAAACCAACAGATACAAAATACATAGTGGAGTACTACTCTTCTATAAAGAGAAAAAACTGAGGCTTTTGTAAGTAAAGGGGTGCAACTTGGGACCATCATGCTTAGCGGAGTGAGTCACACTCAGAAGGTTAAATATTGCGTGGCTTCTCTAATAGGAGAAACCCAAAACACAGGCATTTTATATAAGCAAATGGGTGGGATAGTGGGAGTCGGGGGATGAGGGAGGGTGCAAGAGGACTGAAAAGTGGGGAAGGAAAGGAATGTAATATTTATGTGATGTGTATGTGCACAACGTACTCAAGCTCAATGTAACCTCCATGCACCATGTACTGCACACACACACACACACACACACACACACACACACACACTAGGAAATAACTTTTTTTTGCTTTTCCCATTGGTGAGTTATGGAAGCATCTTTAGCATGTAATACCCATTATATTCAGTTCGCACATTGAGAAATTTGAATTGCTTCTGTAATACACATGCTATATACACAGCACTCAAGTGCCCTCCTATTCTGAATTTCATAAAAACGTCCACTAAAAGCTGCTCCCATTTCTTGACCTTCTACCCATCGTGGCCCCATGATAAACTGTAAAATAATCCTCATTCTGAATTCCTTTCAGCATCTGTCTTACTTATTTGCTATTGTGACAGAATACCTGACATCCACAAATTAAGGAAAGATTTATTTAGCTCACAGTTGCAAAATGTCTTACACAGTCCATTCATAGCAGCTGGCAATGGTGGAAGAACATGGCAGAGGCTGAAGAGCTGCTCACCCATTGCAGGCAGGAGCCAAGTGAAACGGGAGCCAAGCTGATGTCTGGAGACTCAGGCAAGACTACAGCTTTCTCAGGAAGAAGCTGCGACAACATTTCTTCTTCCTTCCTTCCGTTCTTTACTAATTTCAGCCCAGGATGGGTGCCCCTCTCTCACCTTCTGGACCACAAATTAACAACACACACCTGGAAGCTCTGTTCTGAACAACCCCGATCTCAAAAATTGACACAATCTTTCCAGGTCAAACCTTAAGCACTTGCCCCTTCCAGCAAGGCCTTACCCCCCAATAACACAGTTCCAAATACATGACGCTTTTGGGACACACTCAGGATCCAAACTACGGCAGCTTCCCAAATATTCTTTGACAGAACTCTAAATGGAAAGTACTTTTACTGTGTCACCTTTTGAAGTTTGATAGAGGTTATTTACCTCAATATTCTTCCTGTGACCAACTGTTCCCGCCAGCAACCCCAGTGGACAATCCCCAGTTGGAGATCCCTGTAGTGTGAGAGGAGCTTGAGAAAAGAGAAAAAAAAAAAAAAAGTAGGATGATTTTGGTTGAAGGGCCCCTGTGGCTCCTAGTCTCAGAGATCCAGCTTCTGGTCTGACAGTGAAGCTCTCCAAACTAAAGCAAACATGTAGATAAACAAAACTGCCCAGGAAGGTAAATCCTGAGCTTTCTGAGTCCTTGAGAAGCTCTGGCTTCAAGGATCAAGTCTAACCAAGAAACCTCTTTGAGCATGTTGAGACTGAGGACTGGGGCCAACCTTACAGAAGTGGTTTAACAGCAGCAACAAGGATCAAACGACAAGAACGGTGATGTAAATTCACAAAAAAAAAACTAATATAGATTCATACACACCAACACATATACAAATTTAATGTTCTGGGACCATTCAGAACAGGGGCACCGGGGCTACGGGTATAGCCCAGTTACAGCATTTGCCTGGCATGTGCAAGGCCTTGGGGTTGATCTCTCAGCACCACATAAAAATTAGCTACTTGTGTTGGTGTACACCTATTATCCCAGCACTCAGGAGGCTGAGGCAGGAAGATTGTTGTGAGTTCATTTCCAGCTGTGCTATATGATATATCTGCATTGCGTAAAATATTTAGTGGTAATTACAAAGGAGCAAGTGGGGCAAATTAACTCTCTCATTATAGTCCAAAATGGTACCACAAGCCATATGCAGCTATTTACATTTAAAATAATAAAAAATAAATAAAATTTAAAATAACACATTTCAAGTGTGCCTGGGCTATATATAGTGAGTTCAGGACCAGCCTGAATTATAGAGCAAGACTGTTGAGAGAGAGAGAGAGAGAGAGAGAGAGAGAGAGAGAGAGAGAGAGAGAGAGAGAGAAAGAAAGAGGAGAAGGAGTAAAAACATTTCAATATGTTTCATCATGGTTTTAGAAGATAATATGCATGAAACAAAAACTGATAGAGTGGGAATAGAAAAGAATTACATCAACTACTTTAGTCTGGGATTTCAATATCTTCCCTTAAGAAACTGATAAATCTAGTAGACAAAAACTAAGCAACGATTTAGAATATGTAGTGACTGACACAACCAACAAGTTTTAAGTGGCATGTATGGAACACTGCCCAATAACAACAGAATGTATACTTTTAATCACCTATTCAACAAGATAGACCATCTGCTAAGTGACCATACAAATACAGGCAAATTCGAAATAACTGAAATTATGCAGAATGTTTCTCTGACTATAATGGAATCAAACTAGACATTGAGAATAGAAAGAAAATGAGACAGTTTCCAACAATTGTAAATCAAGCAAGAAACCTCTAAATAACCTATTTGTCAAAGGGGAAATTCCAAGGGAAGTAAAAATTGCATGGATCTGAATGAACATAAAAAGACATTATGCCAAAGTAGATGACATGTGAACATGATGGTAGAATAAAAGACAAATTAATATTTTTCAGGGGCTGTGAATGGGGGGGGCATAAGTGATGGGTATGACCATAAAGAGATAGCATTAGGGATTTGTGTACTATTGGAATGTTTCCTCATTGTAGTGATGGTTAAATGAATCCACATACATATAAAAAAACCCACAGAGCTATGCTCACAAATTGCTTCAACATTAATTTCCTGGTTTTAATAATGTATTATATTCATATGTCATGTAAATTCATATATTATGTATATTGATATAAATTGGATGAAAATTTTATAGAAGTTTTAGGTGCTGTTTTTGCGATTTCTTGTGGCTCTTTATTATTCAAAACAGAAAAATTGTGAGAGAACACATATAAAGCAAATAACTTAGAAATAAGAGTGTGGGAAGCTAGGGGC
The DNA here is from genome assembly GCA_004027205.1 of Ctenodactylus gundi. Classification (NCBI taxonomy): domain Eukaryota; kingdom Metazoa; phylum Chordata; class Mammalia; order Rodentia; family Ctenodactylidae; genus Ctenodactylus; species Ctenodactylus gundi. Next base: position 6,311 of record PVKB01002546.1, read on the forward strand.
ATAGTTCAGTGGTTAAAGCGCTTGTCTAGTAAGTGCAAGGGCCTGGGTTCAATTCCTCAGTACTACATAAGCTGGGCATGGTGTCTCACGCCTCTCATCCCAGCACTCAGGAGGCTGAAATAGGAAGTCTGCCTCCAGTTCAGGGCAAGCATGGGCTAGACAGTGAGGTCAGGACAAGCCTGGACTACAGAGTGAGACATCATATCAAAGAGAAAGAGAGAGAGAGACAGAGACAGAGACAGGGACAGATAGACTCAGGAATTAAATAAATAAAATGTTTTATTATAATGGTATGTTTGCTTTACAAAAAGATTTTAAATGGGAATTGTTTGAAGGCCAGTAAAAAACAATATTAAGGACATTCAACCATACTATCAAAAGCATGTAATTTTAGAAATATTATTGCTGCAAATTAAAACATCTTATCCTAAAAAAGCAACTGAAAATTGTGAAGTGCTGGCAACAAGCCACATATATTACATTTTTAGCAATAAAAAATCAATTGCAAGGGGTTGTGGGTCAATTGTTCAAATATTACAGTAAAAATAGAAGAGTTTTCATGACAGATAACCCAGAAACCATTCCTGTGACTGTCATGCATTTAATTGATTTGCATACACTGTATGCACGATGTCTCCAAGTTGGTTTTCTCTATATAAAACATTCATTTCCAGCTGTGCTATATGATATATCTGCATGGGGTGAAATATTTAGTGGTAATTACAAAGAAGCAAATTAACTCTCTCATTATAGTCTAAAATGGTACCACTAGCCATATGCAGGTATTTAGATTTAAAATAATAAAAATTAAATAAAAGTTAAAATTCAGTTTTCAAACACATTTCAAGTGCTCAATAGCCATAGGTAGCTAGTGGTCAGGCTGTAAGAATAGTATAGACATAGAACTTTACCATCATCACAAAAGGTCATATTGAAGAGTGCTACTCTAGCACATGAACAACATGTCATTCCCTCACAATCAGGCAGAGATAACAGCACAAAGGACTCTGACCAGTATTGGTATTACATTACTGGGGTTTGTATTTACACACAATTCTATCTTCGACAATATTTCACTGTATATTATATTGATTATGTACTAGTGCTCTGGGGTAAAATAGGTCTGAATTTCAGGTTAGGCTCCAACGATTACTAGGCATGTTACTTCACTTCTCTGTGCCTGTTTTCTTATTATAAAACCATAATTGTGGGGAGATAATAGTACCTACCTCATAGACTTGAAAGAATTACCTAACGTAAGCACACTATCTGATACATATTCTCTATAAATGCTAGTTAGTATTAGCTTGAATCTTTACATCTAGAAGGTTAACTTGTCTTGTCCCACCACCGAGAATCTAGGTGACCAGTAGAAAAGGCAACAATCAGATGAACAGCAAGAGAGTCAGATCCTAACAGGGTCCCCTTTGTCCCTCCATAGACATAAACAGCAGCCATATTATTCTTTCTTAATTGGCGACCAGCAACAATAAAGACAAGACCTTCTTTTCCAAGTTCTATTACTTTGTAGTTTTCAAAAAGCCAAGGAATACTATTGGCCTTAAGGAAATCAGAATTGAAAGTTAACCACTGTGTCCACCAAATAAAATAAAAGCACAATATTCTGTCTACAAAACATTACCCAAACAAGTCACTCAATAAGAGAGGAATTTGGAAATAGTTTTTGAATATGTTTCTATCAATCACATTCAATCCTTTTCACATACAATTCCTTGATGTATTATTACAGTGAAATCACCAACCCTTTGTGAACACTACACAACAGGCCTACTATACAGTTCTGTAATAAATTGAATAAATATTTACTGAACCCCTACTAAATATAGGGCACTTTTGCTCTCTATTACAGGCTACATTCTGTCCATGTCATGGGTTTGTATAGAGTAAGAATGATTTTTACCTTTTTAAATATTTGAGAATAAACTGCTTCCAATCAGCATTATTAAACGATGAATGGCTTTGATAATTAGCTTTTGGTGAAGACTTGGCAATATTTCTTAATTAGTTCAATCTCAAATTGCAGGACAGAACAATACTGTTACTTGAAATTGACACTGTAGTAAAGTCACTTAACAAATAATATTGTTTGAATTACAGTTGTACAGCAAGTTTGCTGACCCTCCTAAAGGTAGGAGGGGCAACTCACCAGGGCAGCTCATGGTGTGCACCCTCTGGCTTGTGGTGCCTGATTGCCTGCTTGTGCATGGGGCATGCCCTCCAGCACATGGTGCCTGCCCTCAGGCTTGCATGGAGACACTGTGCCCGGAGTGTTTATGAGTACTGAGGTCACAGGGTTACAGTGAGTGAGAGGAGAATGAGAGAGCGAGCGAGAACAAGGGCTGTTCCAAAAGAAAAGCAGCAGCTGACCTGAAAGTGAAATCCTGCAAGATGGTGTGCAGTTTCCGTGAGACATCATCTATGTTGGGGTGGGCCTTTTGGCAATGCCACTAAATTTGGAGTCACCCATAGGCCTGTAAGTGACCTCTCACGCATACTCCTGTAGGTAGCCCCTCATCTATACCTCTCTAAGTAATCCCTCACTCAAAAACTCCTATAAATAATCCAAATAAACTCACTGGTCACCAAATTGGACTTTGGTGCAATCTTTACTTTAGCCCATCAGCTATTCCCTATCTAGGGTGAATAGATGTTGGTGTTCATATCTTTCCAAGAAGCTATTCATGCAACAGTTATAAACAATGTCAAGATGCTGCACATACTTCCTACACTATGACAAATCAAAACAACAAAACGACAGTGAGACAACACTTCATGCCCACTAGTATGGCTATAATAAATATAGTTCTATTAACAAACACTGGTAAGGATGTAGAGAAGTTTGAATTCTGATACCTTATTGGTATGAGGGTCAAATGTTTGCAGTCACATTGATAGCCTGTCATTCCCTCAAAAAGTTAAATACAGTGTTACCATATGACTCAGTAGCTCATATGACTCTCAGATACGTATCCAAGAGAAATACAAGCATATGCCTGCAAAAACACTTCTACATAAATGTTAGCAAATGTGACAGCATCATTCATAACAACCAAAAGTGATAACTCAAATACCCATAAGCATATGAATGAATAAAGAAAATGCTTTAGATCCATAAAAATGGAACATTATTTAGTCATATACAGAAATGGATTGCCAATATATACACTACAATTTGGATAAACTTCAAAAATATTATGGTAAATGAAAGTATAGACATTAAACCACATATTGTAGGGCTAGGGATATAGCTCAGTGGTTAAAGTGCTTGCCAAGCATGTTCAAAGCCCTGAGTTCAATTCCCTAGCACCATATAAAAATTAATCAGGCTTGGTGGCACCCATCTGTAATCCCGGCACTCAGGAGGCAGAGGCAGGAGTATTGCTGTGAGTTTGAGGACAGCCTGGGCTACACAATGAGTTCAGGACCACTGTGGAATACAGAGCGAGACCTTGTCTCAAAACAAAACAAAAACAAAACAAAGAATGGCTACAATAAAAATATTAACAAATCTTGATGAGGATGTGGAGTAACAGGAACTCTCATACATTGCTAGTAGAAATACAAAAATGGTTGTTCCACTTTGAAAAACTGTTGCAGTTACTTAAAAAGCTAAATATAAAACATCCCTATGATCTACTAATTACATCCTTAGGCATATACCAATGAGATATTAAAAACATATGTCCATGAAAGACTTGTATGAGAAGTCTTAGCAGTTGTCTTAGTTACTTTTTCATTGCTGGGATGCAATCCCCAACATCCACATCCTAAGGGAAGAAAGGTTTATGCTAGCTCAGAGTTTCAGTAGGTCCCAGTCCATTCTTGGGCAGCTGACAATGGCAGGAAGTGTCTAGCAGAGGACAACTGCTCTGGGCATCATAAGAGGACGCATCAGACATCAGGAAGAAGCCAGGGCAATGGTACTATCCTTCTAGGCCACATTCTCAATGATCCACCACACCCTCAGTAATCTGCCCCTCCCAACAGGTCCCACCTCTTAAAAGCACATAAAATCCATAAGGCTTGGGGGGACATTCCAGATCCAAACTATAAAGTTAGCATTAGCCATAATAGCCAACAATTGGAAACAAACTAATTGTCCATCAGCAGGTGACTAAACAGACAAAAATGTGTTATGTTCATAAAGTAAAATCCTATTTAGCAATAAAAAGGAAGCATTTACACATACTATAATACAGTTGAACCCCTATGTTAAGTGAAAAAAAAAACAGACACAAAAGATCTCATTTTATATTATTTCATTTACATGAAATGTCCAGTATAGGCAAGTTTATAGAAACAAGAGAGTAGATTAGCAGTTGCCTGGGCTGAGAGTGAGAAGGGAGACTAACTGTAAATTGGCATGAGATCTTTTCTTTCTTTTTTTCAGCAAGAGATCTTGTCTGGAGGGTGAAAGCATACTAAAACTGACTTTTGTTGATAGCTACATCACTCTGTAAACTTATTAAAAATTATTTAATTGTATACTTTTTTGAGACAGGGTCCAGGCTGGTTACGAACTCACTGTGTAGCCCAGACTGGCCTAGAACTCACAGCAATCCTCCTGCTTTGGCCTCCTGAGTGCTAGGATTATAGATGTGTGTCACCAGGCCTACCTATCGTGTGGTGCTTGGGTGATCGAACCCAGGGCCTCTATCTTTCTAAGCAAGCACTCTTGCTACACCATAGTCCTTATATACTTTGGAGAGAGGTTAATTTCATGGCATATTAAACATCACAATAAAGCCACTAAAATAGAAAAAAGTATCAGAAACTGAATGAAGAACATATGAAAACTCTACTATATTTGCAACATTTCTATAAATATAAAATTATTCTGAACCTTTAAGAAATGTATTAAAATAAAAATTAAAAATCATGTGTCCATGGATTAATATCCCTATTTCGCAGCACCTATTTGTGTGGAAATATATTTTCAAAGGTGAAATACATAAAATCTCATTACAGATCAATATAAATAGATAAATATTTGGAATCAGTTTTGATAGTGAGAAACTAACTTTGAGCCTCACTTAAGCAAAAATGATCACCTCAAAAGAACTGTCTTGTTAGTGTTCCTGTGTCACAAAAAAACCCATTCTATTATTATATTTTGAGTTTCATCAAAAAAAACTGTTGAAATTTGTTTTCTCTCTTGTCGTATAAGTACTTACAAAATATCCTCAATTTTATCTTTTGGCCCACAAAGCCTAAAATATTTACTACCTGGCTTTTTATGGAAATTTTGCTAACCCCCGCTCTACACTATAGCAGGATAAACATAATTAGTTTCTATTTAGGATATACCTTGCATTTCTTCTGTAGTGTTACTGAGTATTTCCATAAAGTAAACAGTACTAGCTTAATAGGTCCAGCAAAGCCTTGCTGTCAGCATCATCATTGTGACTATACAGTGTCAACAGCATACCATGTTATCCTTAAGATGACCCTTATAAGTGGTCATGTCATCAAACTACGGACTCACTGAGATCTCTTAGATATCAAGTGGCTCCCATGGCATCACATCCTGCCTTTGGCATCACCCTGGCACATCACCTTAGTATGGTGTCATATGCTATCGGTGCTGGGGCAGAAGCGTGCTGTGATGCCACTCCACCAAGATTTATTAACCTCTACTTTCTACTCCCCGGGCGGTGGCAGGAAGGGGGAGGGTAGCTATAGTCACTGGTTGGAGCTCAGGAGTTATTTACTCAGTTCCAACTGTTGTCCCTTCCGCCTGCCACTGCAGGTCAGGGCCCCGTGGGTCAGGACTTTAAGGCTCCCGTAACTCTCTTGCCCCGCCTCTGCGCCCGTTTCGCGTGGTCAACTCAGTGTTCCAACAGCAACCACCCTCCCCAGCTTTTCCACATAGTTCAGGCGAAGCCACTCTCCCGTACCTGACTCCATTCTCCAGCTGTCATCCTGGGCCAATTCCGCCGGCAACTTGACTATGGCGATCGCCAGGGACCCTGGGACTTGTAGTTCAAAACTGGTAGGGGCCGAGTCAGTAATGAGAGCAAAGGCACCTCCCCGCCCAGAACTGTTCTTGAACTGCAACTCCCAGAAGCTCTGCGCTATGGGGAAAAAAAAAATACCGGAACCGGAAAGGTCGGTAGGAGGGTGGCGGAGCTTCAGGCCTCTTGATTGGCGTCCAGAGGGAGACCTGAGGCGGGCGTTGCTTGCTCTTCCCTGAGATCTGGGGAAGGCGAGATGGAGGGGTGTGTGTCTAATTTAGTGGTCTGCAACCTGGCCTACAGCGGGAACCTGGAAGAGTTGAAGGAGAGCATCCTGGCCGATAAATCCCTGGCTACCAGAACCGACCAGGTAAAGCAGTGCTAAAGCCTGTCTGCAGCCGGTGGCGTCAGCAACGTCCTGGTGGCTCCTCGGCACGCTGCGTAGGGAGGCCGGTTCCGCTGGGGGCCTATGCTTGACTCTGCCCGGGCACCCCGTCGTCATCTCAGGCTGCCTGAGCTAGCAGCGCAGACCTCAACTTTGTTCTCATTTTTTTTCTTTTTAAATTTGCTTGGCTTTAAGCTGAATTTCTAGACATCTCTAGAACGTCTACTTTCATTTCTCAGAATTGCGATCTTTGAGATAACTGCGAAGACAGATTTATGTGTAGCTTTCTTTACCTTTTCTAGTAATTTATATTCAGTGAAACACGTGTAACAACTGAATGTCTCTCCTGTGCCAGGCAATTTCCTGGGAACTGGAGGAAAAGGCACTCTTAATTGGTCTAGTGGCTAAAGCAGACATTATTAAATTCCCCATATTTTATGTGTGTTTGACATTTTTATTCAGGGTTTATTGTGCTACTTTCAGGGCTGGGCGTGTAGCTCAGTCGTGGAGAGCCTGGCTGGCATGCAGCAGACCCCGGGTTCTACCCGTGAAAAACGAAGAGCCGCCTTCTACTACAAAGGGCTGGCTGAAAATACAGCGGTAATTGCAAATAAGAGATTCTCTTCCACAAACATGGCTAACTCCTGGCTTATTGTTCTTATAAAACTATTTTTGGTGTTCTCCAATTCTGTATCTCGTATTTTTTGATGTTATATAATCTCTCCTAATTTTGCGAACATTTCTTCCATAGCTCTTGCATTCTTTGTAGCGCCTTTAACAAGATCAGTGTGGTAGTAGAGGTTTCAGAGCCACATAGATATAGGATAAATTGCTAACCCTAAGAAGTCGTAGTTTCCATACTGTAAAATGAGGATCGTAGCCACTGTATTATAGGATAGTAGGGGTTAGATAAGGTGATACACGTAAAACTCCAAACGCAATGCCTGACATGAAGTACTTTAGGAGCTTCTCTTCTGCCAAAGCACAGGTATCGTTTCTTGATCCACTGCTCTTAGCACTATGTTCTGTCCAAAATTACCACCATTCATCGACATTGTTCCCCCCACATTACTAAAGCTTGATTTCTCTTATACTATCAGTAATACAGCTTAAAGTCACCTACCTGAGGACCCATGGCTCTCCATGTCTTGTTTCCAAACAGTGGGTTTGCCAGCACCAGTACTATTTTTTTTTCTGCCTTTTTGCCTTTTAGTTCTCTTCAAGAATGTTGACTAGTGTTTTTCTGTATTCCACGTAGGACAGCAGAACTGCATTGCATTGGGCATGTTCAGCCGGGCACACAGAAATAGTTGAATTCTTGCTGCAACTTGGAGTGCCCGTGAATGATAAAGATGATGTGAGTACTAGGCAAAGTTGATAAATTAACAGTTATCTTTAGACCCCAGCTTGGTGTTTACTGAGGCTTCAATATTAAGTTTTTAAACAGAATTGTAACCTTTACAACTAGGAAGTTACACCATTACCCTTGTGATCAAGCACGTGACCAGTGGCTGCATTATTTTAGAATGTTAATATTGCTACCCATACTCTGTCATTTAGGGTAAAAATGCAGGTTACAGTTTATTACTGTGAACCCTAAAAGACTGTAAACCCTTTCTATTATGTTGGAATTTTTTATGAAAATGTCTGAATAACCAAGGCCTAAGTTATTTAGAGAGATAAGTTGTGATGATACTGGTTATCTTGGGATTAGAATTGTTAAAACCAAGAATAAATTCTGTCTCCAGGATGTTCTCCAAAATAATATTTATAATAGGAAAGAAATAAAAATTGGGGGAATGGTTGAATATGGTAAAAAAAAAAATACAACCAACAAGGTTATAATTGCAAAAGAACAGCAGAAAAAGTCTCACAATATGGTAAGTGGAAATGGTAGAAAAAAAATGCACCTCACAGTGCTGGAGGTGTAGTTATTAGATCACTTGCCTAGGAAGCGTGAGACCCAGGTTAGATCCTTCAGTACCACAGACTAGCTGTGCATGGTGGCACATGCCTGTAATCTCAGCACTCAGGAAGATTGCCTTAAGTCCTAGGCCAGCCTATGCTACATAATGAGTTTAGTTAGGACCAGCCTGGACTACAGAGCAACACCCTGTCTCAAAAAAAATGCACCTCACAAAATTTTATATCCTGTAATCCAAATTTTGATTTTAAAATATATGGAATATAATATTGCCACAATATGTGTATACACAAAAAATACTCAAGATCAATATAAACATTATGTATTGCATCTACACATATCAATAAAATGAGAAAAATATTATATGAGAGCAAACATATTAGAATTAGACCTATGTATCATGTCTGCAATGTGGCTTTGTTGGAGGGGGGAGGTTGTGTACATTTGGGTTTTCAAATTTTCCACAGTTCTTAGGGGAAAAAAGAATGTTTTTAAGCTATTCACACAAAAGTCTTTTGCAAATGTTAGCACTGATACCTGTGCCTTTCTCCCCGGTTTCATACAACTCTTTGTTTTCCAGGCAGGTTGGTCTCCTCTTCATATTGCTGCTTCTGCCGGCCGGGATGAGATCGTAAAGGCCCTTCTGGCAAGAGGTGCACAAGTGAATGCTGTCAACCAGAATGGCTGTACTCCCCTACATTATGCAGCTTCCAAAAACAGGCATGAGGTATGATCCTGTCCCTAAGCTAGTTGTCTTAGTTCTGAGCATGTATACAAACAGATCTCTGCATTATTCTCTTCTCAATCTTTTCAGATTGCTGTCATGTTACTGGAAGGAGGGGCTAATCCAGATGCTAAGGACCATTATGAGGCTACAGCAATGCACCGGGCTGCAGCCAAGGGTAACTTGAAGATGATTCATATTCTCCTGTACTACAAAGCATCCACAAACATCCAAGACACTGAGGGTAACACTCCTCTGTAAGTGACGAGTACCAGTCATTTGTATTCTATCTGACATTAGCCTTCTTGTGGTAATTTTTACATTTTTTTATTCTGTTTATGAATGTAATACATGCTAGAAGCAAAAAATTGAAGGCACACCAAAGCATAACGATAAAAATAAAAATTTCCTATCATTTGCCACCAAACAATAACCACTGATAACATTTTTGTTAATTTTCCTCTGGTCTTTTATATACACATGCATATTATACATATGTGCTAGCAAAATTGGGGTCATAGTATATGTGTAGGATTTTTTAACAGGTTATTGTTCCATAGTCCAGCCTAGTCCTAAACTCACCTTGTAGCCCAGGCTGGTCTGGGAACTCACAGCAGTCTTCCTGCCTCAGCCTCCCAAGTGCTGGATTACAGGTATGCACCAGCATGCCCAGCTAATCTCTCTGTGGTGATGGGGTTCAAACCCTGGGCCTTGCACATGCGAGGCAAGCACTGTAACCACAGAGCTACACCCCCAGACCTGTACATATATTTATATTTTGTTCTTTTTACTTCATAGTATACTGTGAGCATTTTCCAGTGTCATTAAATAGATTTAAAATATTCTAATGGCTATGTTCAATTCAATTTTATGAATATGCCACAATTCAATTATTCCTCTATTGCTATTTAAATTGTTTTGAATTTTCTACTATTATTAGTAATGGTGCATTGACCAACTTTTTAAAAAACTTCTTGCTGGTACCTTAGTATAGACTCTCACAAGTTGAATTACTACATGAGCAATACACACATTTAAGGCTATTGCTACGTGTTACCAAATTGCTTCCAGAGGAGTTGTGTCATTATACCCTCCCAATAGCATTTGAAGGTGCCCTTTAATCCCCTTAGAAATACTGAAAGTATCATTTTGTTATGGGAAAAGTGATGCCTCCCTTTTGTAATTTTCAATTTTTAACTGTCATTGATTTTGAAACACTAATACCTGTGACTAATTACATTTCTTCTCTAAATCGTAACTTTTTTGCATCTCTTTCTGTGTTTCCTTTGGGGAATTAATTTACCTGGCTTTAAGTGCTCTTGACTATACATAGTAAAAATATTAACTTTCTGCATGTTAATTGAAAATATTTTTCCCAGTTTACCTTTTTATTTTGTTAATGCCTTTCAAAAATTACAGTTCTCAATCTCTGTGGTCAAACCTATTAATCTTTCCTCATGAACCATGCCTACCTTACAACTTCTTTTACTTTTCACTGGTTTTGACTGAGGGTCATTGTTATTATTTTCCACTTAACTCTTCATCCATCTGGAATTGATTTATATGTATGACTTAAAGCCAGCCTCTACCTCAATATTTTTCCACAGTACTTGGCCACTTTTCTTCTTTGTTGAGTGGTAACTTCTTTGGAACCAGAAATTCTGAGTCTTGTTTTTGGCCCAGGGTGAGATCTAACCTTTTCCAGTTTGACTTTAAACCACCTTTTTAAAGGTATTGTTTTATTAACTTTTAGGTTAAAAGATCTTCCTGTGGTCATGAGTGACTGGAAACACTTGCATGTTCTAGCTCTTTTCCTAAATAACTCAAAAAGCAGGATTATATGCAGAAAATCTAGGATTCTGGCAATATAGGTTTCTGGGAAGAGCATAGAATTTTGAAATAGCTAGCTGCTATTCCTCCAATTTAAACTCCGCCACTTCCCAAGTACATTAAATACATACGTAATTTAAGGAAATTATCTAACCTTCTAGGCCCTAATCTCCTCATTTGTAATGTTATGATAATAATTCCTTTTTTCCTTGATTTTTGTGAGTTTTGAATAAAATAGCATGTAGAGAACTTAACACCCTGCCTAGGTAATGGAGGAATGGCTCAGCGGTTATTAAAACACTTTTACACTAAGTAGCTACTTGAGTTTGATTCCCTAGTACCACATGAGCTGGGCGTGGCAGTGCACGCCTGTAATCCCAGCACTCGGGAAGCTGAGACAGGAGAATTGCCATTGATTTGAAAGCCAGCCTGGACTCCATAGTGAGTTCAGGACCAGCCTCCACTATAGAGTGAGACCCTGTCTCAAACAAACAAACAAAAAAGACCCTTAATACCCTGCCTAGAAAAGGATAAATGCCTGGAAGAGGTTGATCTCCTTCCCTACAAGTTTACTGTTTAGCCATGTCATCCGAACCAAGAACTTTAAACCTCTGTCACAGTTTTAAGTGTAAAATAACAATGATAATACCTTGCTAATTTGCCAGGTGGACATATAGGTCAAATGAGATAAAATATTTTCAACTGCTGTTTCAAAGATTAAGCCATATAAATTGCTGCTAGCAGATTATGAGTTATGGCTTTTCTACATCCTAACCCAGAATTATTACGTGCAGAGATTGGAGTAAGCTACAAGGTATCCCAAAAGTTGACAAACATATAAATATGAAATATGAGTTTGTTACTGTTTCCTGTATGTAATAACTTTTAGAACACCCTACAGTACTAATCTCCATAAAATGAGGAAGTTTTGCCTTTAGCCATCTACTGTGGTAGGACCAACATTAGTGTTTATGCTCTGTATTATAAGGATATTCCAGTCTTTCCAAGACAAACTGATTTTCTTTTCCTGATTAAATAACATTTCTAATATTAATAATAACTACAATAACTTTTACAGCCTAATAATATGCAGTTTAGGTACCCTAGCAGGAAATTCTAGCCATTACACAAATTGGTACTTATTAATTGATCTTTGTTTTTCTTTTTTTTCAGACACTTAGCCTGTGACGAGGAGAGAGTAGAAGAAGCAAAATTGCTGGTGTCCCATGGAGCAAGTATTTACATAGAGAATAAAGCAGAAAAGACACCCCTGCAAGTGGCCAAAGGTGGCTTGGGTTTAATACTCAAGAGAATGGTGGAAAGTTAAGCAACTTGGATTTATTCATATTTTGTATGCTTTTTTTGGCCCCAGAGCCCTAGAAACTAATATACTTATGCACAAGGTATCGTCTGTAAAGGATAAAGTTTTGTCAGTCTCAAAATCTTTTAAATATACTTTATTGTTCCTCTTGAAGTACTTATCCTAAGCTTGTTTTACAACCTGTTTTCCGGGGGGTGGAGAAATGGCATAGGAGTTAAAGTGCTTGCCTTGCAAGTGCAAGGCCCTGAGTTCGATTCCCCAGCACCACATAATGCTGGGCATGGTAGCACACACCTGCAGTCCTAGCACTCAGGAGGCTAAGGCAAGTGGATTGTCCCGAGTCCAGGGCCAGCCTGGGCTACAGAGCAAGGCCCTGTCTCAAAAGAAAGAAAGAAAGAAAAAAAGAGAAAAGGAAAAGAAAACCAAAACACAAATCAAAACAAAATAAAAAAAAACCCTGCTTTTCAGGCATTGACTAACTGTTGAGATTGCTTTACTGTGGAATATTGTTCTATATTGAATTTTGGGTAATTTTGAGTTAGTGATTCTGTGGCTCTGTGAGTCTTCAGCACCTTCCTATGCACCTTCTGCCCCCCTCTGAAGCAGAAACCCTGGTAGCAACACGTCAGTTCTTTCAGATGGTTCTGTGCAGATTCTGTTCTTCTGTATAGTTGAAACATATTTCTCACTTAGAGGCCTATACCAGATATTTCTTTTTTCGATGATGACGGTTAGTTTATTTTTGTTAGAAGAGGAATACTTAACATATTTTAGTGGACCAAACTTTAAGTTGGAGGATATGTGCTAAAATAATGAAGAACAGTGACCTGTGTAGCCATGTATTTTTTGATGTGTTTTTCTCCACAAGATGTATTGTTATTCAAAAGGAAACTTGAAAATACCTACATTGACTCCTTGTATTAAAAAGAATATCCAACTTCTTAAACCGATCATAACAACATTGCATTTTGATTTGTATTTCAGCAACAAAAAGAGAGTTCGAACAATCTCCCTGCTTTGCTTTCAAGTGAGTTTGACATTCACTTTAGCCTTAAAATCCTGAGTAAAGACGTTTCTCAACATGGGTAGTGCTAACATCCACAAAATCAGTGGAGCTTCAACCATAATCAAAATCTTAAAAGTTATCTGTTTGTGTGTGTGTGTGTGTTTGTGTGTGATACTTTAAACGAAACTTTCACATTGAGCTATATCCCTCTCCTTTTTAAATTTTTGATTTCTTGAGACACAGTCTCACTAATTCACTGAAATTCGTGATATTTCTGCCTCAGCTTCCCAGAGTGCCAGGATTACAGGCCTGTGCCCCTGGGCCCAGCAAAATACAGTAATCTTCTGAATTGCCAATTAAATGCAGAACAAAAAGGAATTAACAAATGCACACTTGGGCTCATTTTAAAGAAATAGCTTAAATGATTCATTAATTATAAAGTCTAATATACTCAAAATGAGAAATTATTTAATTTGAGTTTTAAACTGCAAATATTGTTTAAAATAAGTGATCCAAATGAGTCCACAAACTTGCATTAATTTGAGGTTAGAGGCTTAATGTCCAGTAACTAATACGTTTGTAAACAGGAACTGTAACAAAATCATTTTACTTAAATTTATTCTCATTCTTAGTACGCATTTTTGAGTAAGCAGTACTCAGGGTAACTTGGAGTTTTTTAGTGTTTTCAATAAAGTCATTTGTTAATATTTGAACTTGATTTGTATAAACTAAGGATATTAATGTCCTCAGATAAATTGTTACCACTTTCTATAGAAAACTTGGAGACCTGATAGAGATGAACCTGTTTCAAGGTCACCATATTGTACAATAAACTCAAAAAGATGATAATTCAATTGTAAAGCTTAACTGAAAATATAGAAGGAGCTGGAGGAATGGCACAATGATTAGAACACTTGCCTAGCAAGCCCAAGGCCCTGAGTTCGATTCCCCAGCACCATATAATCCTAGCACTCGGGAGCTTCAGGCAGGAGATTTGCCCTGAGTTTGGGGCCAGCCTAGGCTAGAGAGTGAGACCTTGTCTTAAAATATATGAAGAAATGAATCAGTGGAAACTAGAAAAAAATTTACATTCTTAATTACCTGTTACAGAGAATTTTCCATTTTTGGCAAGGTTCTATGAGAAGGAAAATCTGCATTTTTCCCATAGTATCTTTTAACAATTTGACCAGTGTTTTGATCTCATGTTTCTCAACACCATCATCTACAATGCATTCCGTACTTGCTGTCTTTACTGTTTTCTATTTCCATATTCTATAACATAGAATATCACCATGTCAGTAAAGTTGACAGAATCAGAGTGCTTTTTACTTTAGAGTGTATGGTTACAGCTTCACAATTTTATTGACTGCCTAAAATTGAATGCAGAACTTTGTATGTACATTTTTCTGGGAAGAAGGTTCATAGCTTTTATCAAATTATAAAAAGATATGTGACGCCTCCAAAAGTTAAGAATCACTTGATCAGAGAAAAAATACTAAATCAGTTGTCGAGACATGAGTTCTAAAACATAATTCCCCAAACTTCCTAAGTTTTTATATCCAGTCTCACCTTAGCCTTTAAGAAGACAGAAAAATTCTGTTTTATGGATAGGAAAACAGTACCAAATCCTAGCTTTCTTGGATCCTAATCCATTTTTTTTTCTGACTGTACTCAAAATCCAAACAGAAGGTGCCCAGGCATTGATAATAATCCATTAGTTTAACACCTACCCTGTGCCTTTCTTTAAACTGACTATGACATAGTAAGAAATACTCAGAGTCCCAGGTTCCTGACACAGAACTCCTAAAACTTGTATTTTTCTAAATGATAGAGTTTGTTAAAGGAGTGACTTACCTAGAACTATTGAATCCCTTTGAATTTCCCAGTGTTATGATCATCTTTTGTTCTAATTAAGTAATACTTAGGCTCCTGGATAGCTTAAGCTCAGCTGGGGGTTCATCAGAATGGCCAAGCCATGATCTAAAAACTTTGAACTTTCAGCCCATCTCCCATCCTCCAGGGAGGGGAGGATACTGGAGTCTGTTAACAGTGGTTCATATCTATGTGATGAAGTGTGAAAAACCCGTATGTTTAGTCAGAAGTGTTGAGAGCAGAGCCACGATTTTTATTAGCATTTTGTTTTGTTTCGTTTCCCGGAGCCTCGTCATTGTCTAAATTCTGTCTTTAAACCAAAGCTTCAAAGACAGGTGAGCTTTCATTGATTGGCTTGAACCTTCATTTTTCTGTTTCTTTGTGGTGCTCGGGGTAGAACTCAGGACCTTGCACACAGTAGGCAAATGTGCTACCACTGAGCTATATCCCAGCCTTCTGCTTTGAACATTTTGTAATACCTTCTGGCCTGTTTTCTGGAATGGTGTTATAACCCTAGATGTAATGGGGTTGGAAAAGGTTGAGTACTACCAGTGATAAAGTTTTCTTCTAGCTCTGAAATTCTTATTGAAGGTTCATCTAATTTGAATTATACACAGGCCAGTGTGAAGGGCAAATATTAACTTGTTAACATACGATATAAGGGAATCACTGAAAGGCATGAGAGATATCTATATGTGTGGTTTCTTATCTGTTGTCCCACAGTTACTCCATTTTTTTCCCTTTTGTCATAGATCACTTTTAAGTTGCAGGCCATCCCAGAGCAATACAAACTGTGGTTTTCCTCTCCTGCAGACAACACACCATTGTTAATAATACACAGTTACTTGTCCTAGTTCTGCTCACCATCTTACAAGCCTGTGTTGTAGGAGCTATTCAATAAATGTCCAATGGATGATTGAATAAAGAAATAAATTAAAGAGAATAAGGATTTGCCACCATAAAGCTGTTCTGTTGACATCGCCTACCTTAGTTGCTAAAAGCAGAAACAAAGAAATGAGAGCAAGAAGTTTCTGGAAATCCTTTTGGGTGTTAACAATCATTTAGAAGCCTGGGAGATTGGCTTGAGATTGTGTTGGGACTACTTCCTTAAAAATTGTAACTACTTGTGGCAAAAACAAATCATTTAGTATCCTCTGAATGAGCATTATGTTAAAATAATTTGGTTAAAGCTTAACTTGTCATTTTCTGATCCATTGATGAGGCAGCAAAAAAAAGAACGTGTTTTCA
The DNA here is from genome assembly GCA_004027205.1 of Ctenodactylus gundi. Lineage (NCBI taxonomy): Eukaryota > Metazoa > Chordata > Mammalia > Rodentia > Ctenodactylidae > Ctenodactylus > Ctenodactylus gundi. The sequence continues at coordinate 22,596 of PVKB01002546.1, forward strand.
TGTGAACCCGTGTTCCTACCCAACGGGGATTTAGTGAGCAGAATTGTATTATATTATTGTCCTGTAGGTTTCAGGATTCATTACAAACACACATGGCAAGTACTAAGGAAACTGGAATGAAGCGAGTAACCCTATAAGTAGGCTGAGCAGATGGCAGCCCACATAGTTTGGTTTGAGAGGGGCAGAGCAGACTCTCCAAGAATTTCTCTCTGGCTTGTTCCAGTACCCAAAATTCTAACATTTAAACCCTTTGCATTATAGTGTATCTATATTCAGGAGTCTCCTTTAAAAGATACATTCTCCTCAGCTGGTCATGGAGATGCATGCATGTAGAACCAGCTACCAGAGAGGCTGAGGCAGGACAATCACTTGAGCCTAAGAGTTTGAAGCTAGCCTAAGCATAGTGAAACCTTGTCTCACAAACAGGACTGAATGGCGAAGTTTGTGTTCACTGGACAAGGACAGGTTATAGAACAGCTACCTCTGGAAAGGGGGCCAAGGATGGACTCACAGGTTTACGCTTAAATTATTAAGTGAAGTTCCTCACACTAATGTAACTGCAATAAACTTAGAAACAGTTGGCAACTTTCAGAACCTGTTGTTGCTGTAGGTAGTTATGGTTTGGGTCTGGAGTGTCCTCCAACACCCTCATGTTCCTATGGATACTGAGTACTGGTGGAAGGTGGGGCTGGCTGGAAGAGGCTTGACCGGTGGAATGTGTGCTGGTCCACCCTTCCTCCCAGACTTGTCTGTTCTGCCATGCTGTGAGGATCTCCATCTTCAGAGCACTGGCTCCGGCTCTGGTTCTAGATGCAGCTTCACCATGTGATTCCACCATTTTTCAGCCACCCACCCATGAAAGGACTGAGACTTTCTGAAACAGCTGAAATAAATCTTTCCTTCCTAAAGTTTTGCATGTCAGGTATTGATCACAGCAGCAAAAAAGTAACTAAGACAGTAGTATTAAAAATGAGAAGATCTGGGCTGGAGGAATAGCTTAGTGGTTAAAGTGCTTGCCTAGAAAATGCTGAATACCAAGTTCCACTCCCCAGCACCACATAAATGCTGGGTGTGGTGGTGCATACCTGTAATCCCAGCACTCAGAGGCTGAGGCAGGCAAGTTGTCCTGAGTCCAAGGCCAGCCTGGGCTCCACCAGTGAGTTCAGGACCAGCCTGGGCTACAAAGTGAGACCTTGCCTCAAAAACAAATGAACAAACAACAAAAACAAGACCTATGAAGAGCTAGGTGAATGTCTCAGTAGTATAAAGCCAACAGTCAGTAATATATTGAAATGTTTAAGTGCTTTTTATGGAAAATAAAATACTTATTAGGTGTTTTCTCCTGCATCTTATCAGTTTTGCCAGTGATGTACATGAATAATACAAACCCTACTTAGACGAGAGAATCCTATTAGAGCTGACCTATACATAAATACATGTACGTGGATACACACATATGTAATATGCACTCTTTTAGCAATGAAATAAAATCTATATTCCCTGTCTCTAAGAAGTAAATATACAATGAAACAAAGTGAAATGAACAGAAAATAATTCATATCTATAGTTACACGGTTTGTTTTATCTCTGTAAAGTCCTGAGCAATGAATCCTGCCCGAGGATGCTAACCTCTGGAGGGCACTGAGCTAGTAGGAGTATGAGAGTTCTGGGTGACTGAAAAACAGTAAGCCACAAAGGCCAGGAGACTCAGGAAAACCCAGAGGGTACTACTTCAGATTAGCCTCCCAAACTTGTCTGGCCAGAGTTTCTACATGGATAATTTTAAAGTAGTAGTCTATACGTTAAAACCCAGACTCTTCTGCTCATTTGTCTCTTCCACAAATTTATTAAGTGCACCTTCTCTGTCTTTTATCTGCCACGGTTTTTAATCTTGGAATAAGGTAGCCTAATAACTCAAGCTGTGTGTGATACTTTATATAAGTGTTTTTCAATAGCAAAGGGCTCAAAGTTCTCAGAAGGTTCTTTTTCAGCAGACTTTTTAGGTTATCCATGACTTTAAAAAAAGGTTAAAAACCATTAATCCAATTGCTTATCAGTACTGTGAGCAGAACAGTGTTAATAACAGAGGTCTCTAAGACCAATAGTGCCCTTCTTCCTTGTCAGCATTGACTAATCCATCAGAAATGTGGAGGTTTGCTATTGACTCACATGTCAGTCTCTTGTGATTTACCCTTTTAGTAAAGGTGGAAAGGAAAGATGACTTTCAGCTGCTTGGACATTGAAAGGTTTTTTAATATTGGTGTTTAGCTTATAGTCTGTCACATTTCTTAAATACCATAATTTTATTAACCTGTACTAATGAGGCACCATATACTATAGTTTGAATTTTGTTTGTGAATGGAATTATAGATGCTATAAAAGTCCCTGACCATTGGCTACAGATTAACACATCAAAAATACCTAAGAAAAACCTTGCTGTCTGTTCTCCCCATGACTATGGACAAGTGTAATGCTAATTTCCATTTCAACCCATCTTAAAGCCTACAGACTCTTCCTCGATTTATATGTGGGTGCGACACTGAGAAAGGAGTTTGCAGTTTAAGAAAATCTTTGACGTGAAAATCTGGATCCAGTACCTCATTTGAAAAGGTTTCACCTTGGAAAGAAGCCACACACACATATGCTGTATGATCCCATCTGTATGAAGGTTAAGAAAAAGCAGAGATAACCTCTAGTTATAGAAAACAAATCAGTACTTGCTGAGGTCCAGGGTCCAGTGGGATGACACAAAGGGAAATGGGGAAACATCCTGGGATGATGGATGTTCTGTGTCTAGATGGATCGGGTGTGTCCAGCTGTCAAAACGCGTCAGATTGTGCACATTAAACACTTGTAAGCTATGCATAAATTAGATATCAATAAAGTTTCTTATTAAAGGACTTGGGTGTCATTACAATGAGATTTTACTGAGTATTGTTTATTGAGCCTTAAAGTAAGATTTAAAATGTTTAATAACACAAATGAAAAAATCCACCTATAAATTTCTTCAGGGTGGGATGGAAGTGAAATATGATCATGAAAAAGCTTTTTAACAGTTAAAAGAGAAGAATATATCAGTGTATTTTAGTCAGTATCTAGCTCTTATGCAAGAATGAATCTATTTTATTAGTGTGGAATCTACCAACAATAAAAATGGATTATGTAAATAACTAGTTGAGATTATCTAAAATCTTAAGTGTTCATTTAGAACAGATTCTTAGTCTGTTCCTTCCAATAGATAGCATCAGACAGTGATAACAATAGCTTATTCAAAACTAAATTGTACATCACTTTCGGCAACAACAGTTTGTCCTCACTGAAGGGAATTTGTATTTCAAATCATTTGCCTGTATGCGTCTTTCATCATTAAATAAGATTGAGCTATTTTTACACTTTCTTATACTCAGATATTGTAAATCAGGGTGATTCCTTGGGAATTGTTTTCCTTTCAGAAATTTAACATATTAAACAAACCATCAGTTATAAGAATTGGATTTAAATGCTATGTGTGAATAATATGTACCTTTTATATAATAGTCTCATCTCTTGTTTGGGGGGCAATGTTTTTCTAATCTATGAGATACTGCTGTTGCATTATTTTCTTAGTTGCAAACATAAAAACAAATAGGGAAGGCAGACGACCAAACAAAAATAACACTGAATCAAGTTGATGCCATTTTGTTAAGTGTGCATGTGGAATATAACAGAGTAGCTGAAAAAATAAACAAGATATTCTGCAATGTGACACAGGTGCTGTTGCAAAAAAATCTTTCAACTTTGAGTTAGGAGTCACTTGCCTTGTCGTTTGTTATTCTTACATGTTAGTACAACCTTAAGTATTCTATGCTGATAACACAGGAACATGCGCATTTATTTAGTCGTTAACTTGAGCCATTTATTGGGGATTCATGACAATGAATATCTTATTAGAGGGGGACTGGTCAGAATGGAGGGAGGGGTTGGAGGATGCTTAGGTCAACTGCATTCTAAAGGTCAGCACTGGATTCTTTAGTGATGAAGGCTATAGTTGGGACTGTAGCCTATGTCTTAATGACATCCTTTCCCTCAGCAATTATGGGCTCAACCATGACCTCAGGCTCTTGTTCTGGGGCTGGCTCTGGCTCCGGCTCCAGCTCCGGCTCCAGCTCTAGCTCTGGGTCCGGCTCTTGCTCTGGTTCAGGCTCCAAATCATCATCAGACTCTATTAGGGGCTCATGTCCTGGGAAAGGCTGTACAGCAGCCTCCGGCTCTGGGGGTGGCTCATGGTCTGCCTCCATCATGTTAGCAGGGTCAGTCTCATATGCAGAGGACTGTGGCACGACTGTTTCTAGCTGGACAGTGTCTTCAGCTGGCATTGTTTCACCCTCTCTGGTTTGGCTTGTTTCAGTCATTGGTCTGCAAGAAAGAACAGCCAGAAAAGAACAGTGAGGGTAGTGCTAACTTTGAATTTCACATAGGGCCATATGTTCCGTGGTTTCAGTGACATACGTCCTAGAATGCTCAGGATGTTTGTTAATTCTAATGTCTTGACTCGCTATCAGACCACTCGTGTCCATAGTGGAGTTCATCAAGGTTAGAGCGCGACAATATGGCGAAAGCTCAAGAAAAACAAGCCATATTTAACAGGTGGAACAATTATATCAGATCTTAGATCAAAAGAGTTTAAGAAGCTATCAGGGTCTTAGATTGGATCTAGTAAGAGCCCAACCAAAGCTCTAGTGCATCTCTGTCCCCAACCCCTTCTAGCAAAAAAAAAAAAAAAAAAAAAAAAAAGTGGCACTTGGTTGGTACCCGATACATATTTGTAGGACCTACACTAGAGAATAAACAACAGAGTCAATAAAAGCATGGCCTGTGGACTGGCCACATTGCAACTTCTGTGGGCCCTAAGCACGTCTGCTTTCATGGGCCTCTTGTTTCCTTTAAAAAAAATATTAAAAACTATTTAACTGTGCGGGCACAAGTACGTTCTATGATAAAACATTTTTTTTAGACCTAAAGAGTTGTTGTTACAATTAAATGAATTGATAGCCAACCTCATTCTTTTCATAAAATCAGAGAAAGCGAGGAGAAAGATACCTCTAATAGCTTATGCTATATAAAAGAAAGTGAGATGCCTGAGAAAAGTTCCTCCCCAACTACATAAGGGCTTACTCGAGTTCTGTAGTAGTTTTAGAGGTCCTGTTCTTTGCCTTTAGCTTGTTTCTTGCTAAGTACACCACTGCAATGATGATGGCAGCGCCTACCACAATACCGACTAAAACTCCGATGATGATCCCAGCTTCTGAATCTAGAGAACACAGGCAGCTGGTTAGTAAAGTGTAACATATTTTCATCTCCTATATATGCATGTCCGTGACTAGCAGAATATTTGGAATACCACATAGCAGGGTAGTGACTAATGTGTGCTAGAACTCTGCCAGTTGGATTCATAACGGGTGAAGAAAAATGCCTGATTTGCATACCAAAATGTGCCAATTTAGGCAGCCAAGATTGTTTTCAAATGGGGTTAGAGAAGGAAGTTTGCAGTATGCATTTGCTTGGCTAGAGAGAGAGAGATTGAGAGAGAGAGAGAGAATCATGGTTGTAATCTAGCCACCAGAAATATGCCTCCGTGATAAGAAGATAAGAAGGAACACTGCACCAGGCTTTCTCATAGTACAGGTGAAACAGGTCCTCAAAATCTTCACACATCTGGTCTCCCCAAAGAGTCTGTGCATTCTGACTACTGAGAAGGGATATGGCCATTTCAATTAACAGACATCTGGTTTATTATGTCAGTGTGCGGAAAAATTTAATGAATGTGAGACAATCCAGCTGAGCACCAGACCTTCAGGCCCAGAGGTGTTGTCCCTGAGAGAACATGTCTGGGTCATAAGCCAACCCAACCATGTCCAATTCCTCTCAAACACAGACAGACAGCTTAAATTCTGAGATGAGAGACTCGTTGAGTTGCATAGTAATTCCTTTAATCTTTTGTGATTAAAGGAATACATGCAAATAATTTTTAAATTTAAATAGTTTTAAATTTCTTAGAAAAAGAACAGTCCCCTGCCCCCTTCCTCACCATCTCTGAGTGTCGTTCACCAGAGGCAATGACTCTAGAGCCTTTAAAAAGCCCTTGCCCCTGTGTTTCTGTTATGTTTGTTCTGGTGTGTCTGCCTTTTTCAATCTTCATCATTCCCCTTTTGACTTCCAACTCTGAAAGTTGGGATTTAGGTCCCCTCACACCCCATCACATTTTCTTAATGTAATTACAAGTTTTATTTAAACTTTGAAGTATTATTATTTTTTTGAGATAGGGTCTCACTCTGTAGTCCAGGCTGGTTCTCACTATGTAACCCAGACTGGCTTTGAACCCATAGCAATCCTCCTGCCTCAGCCTCCTGAGTGCTGGGACTACAGGCATGCTCCACCATGTCCTGGAAAGCTTGCAGTATTATGACTGTGCAAACATTATTCATAGTGAAGGGACATAGCATACAGTGATTGTTTCTCGTATGGCATTTTTAAAAAAAAATCCCAAAGTTTAATAATTGCCTCATTGGGGGGTTTGTTTCAATTTTTTTAATGCAGCATCAACAACTCAAAGTTTTCAGAAAATCATAAATTTTTTTCAGTGGATTCAAACACATCAGATATCTGTTTCTTAGGTTTCCTCCCATCAGAGACATCCTTTCTGGCGCTCTCCGCCTTCCTCCTCCATCATGGGCGGCTTGCCCTTCTGTGGCTGCTACTGCACTTCCATCCTTTAGCATACCCATTTTATGGATAAAGAAACAGACTTCCTTCCCTCACTTATTCTTCAGCATAGCCATTTTCTAGAAAGCTTTTTCAAGAACCAGCTTAGATAGTAGTACTTGGTTGGAAAAGCTGCTCCCAAATCTATAAGCATAACTGTTACTGTTTGGTGTCCTAACAGACCCTTGCAGACCTCTATTGTGGCATTTAGCGTGTTTTAGTTTTCTTTGTCTTTCTAGCTGAACTGTAAGCATCATGAGCATAATACTATTTCTTCTTAATCTCTGCATCTCTGTTACTTAGGACAGTCCCTGGACACAGGGTAGACATTGAATAAATGCTTGAGAATGGAAGGAAGGAAAGAAGAAAGGAAGTGCAGAGGGAAGGAAGAGAGATAAAGAGGCAGGTATATGCTGGATATCACTGGAGAGAAGTTTATAAAGAAGCAAGACTCCAGTCTTTTTTTTTTTTCATTGTATCAACCTATAAATAAAGCACACACCAATCTCCAGAGGGGCAGAAAGGACTAACTAGACACCCTAATTAATGCACTTGGCTAAGAGGTCCAGGCTACTTGACTCAAGGAGAAACTGTAAAGCCATATGGTCAACTCACGTGAAGAGGTTAGATCGATTTCACAGGAGCTATTGCCAAGCTTGTTGATAGCAGTACACTGGTAATAACCTTGTTCAAAATTTGTCAGATTTCCAATAACCAAAATCCCGGTGGCTGGGTCTATCAAAAGCAGGAAATAGACTTTTAAGATCTCTTATGTGGTAATGCCACTGTAACAGATCACTCGATGTCTGTCTACCCCCCTCCCCCGGTTGGCTTTCTTTCTTGAGACATCCAATTAGGCCAATCTAGACCAGGCCTATTCTCTCCATACCCACTACCTCTGAGCTTCCTTTAAGAAGCCGGGGAGTAGCCCCTACCACAGCTATGTTGGGATATGGATATTCTCTTTAAATCCCTCCCCTTTCCCAAGAAAAAGAGAAGACTGAGCACTAAGGACAAGCAGCTGTCTACACACTCATGGTGGCAGCCAACCCCAACACCAGACCTTGGCTGGGGCTGCCAAATTGATACTTACTGAAGCTTTTTTCCACTGGCACAATATTCCCTCTCTCAACTTTGTGCCAGTAGTACACAGGAGATGGTGTTCCCAAAGCCGAGAGGCACGACAGAGAAATAGAGTGGCCTTCTTCTGGTCTTCCTTGGATGCTACATAAAGGCTTAGAAGGTTTGACTGTAAGGCAATAACAAATAGTAAAGCTTCTGCACGATGAATGGAGGCCCGTGACAATTGAAGTCATTTCCTCACTTTAATTTTGTAGAATATATATTTATTTTTTCAAAATCTGTAAAACCTGATTTTGTCACTCTTCTGGTTATACCAGCAGATGGGAGTAGAGCACTTCAGGTGCAAGGGCCTTCTAGTAAGTAAGGAGGCCATTCACATTTAAAGAGACTGGGGATGTAACACAGAAAAGTGTTCTCTATTTAAGTCTTGACTCTCTCTCTGATGTGAACAAATCAGTCTGCATATGCTTACCTGGGCTATGTAATCAAGAAGGGATTGCAATTAACAGTAGACATTGCCTTTTTTTTTTTTTTTAAAGATGGGGATTTTACAGCCTTTACAGGAGAATAGAATGAATTGAACAGAAAACTATATGCTGATATTTCATTGCAAAAAACCACTAGGATACCAGGATCTGAACTAAAAACCCCAGAATGGCTTTCACTCATTGTTTGATCTTAGATTCAAGAAACAGACATTTTTGCCAAAATATTTTTATCCTTTTTAATTTATTAAAACACTGAATGGATCATTTCTGTTTTCTTTTTTTGACACAGGGTCTTGCTCTGTAGCCCAGGCTGGTCCTGAACTCACTATAGAGCCCAGGCTGGCCTTGGACTCAGAGCAATCCTCCTGTCTCAGCCTCCCTGAGTACTGAGATTACAGGCGTACACCACCACGCCTGGCTTAGCTGGTGCTGGGGAATTGAAGTTGGGTACTTAGAGCTTGATGTAGCGTTTGCTAGGCAAGTGCTTTAACCACGGAGCCATTCCTTCAGCCTTCAGTGATCATTTTGAACCAGGTTCTAGTCCTCTATATTTTCTAAAACTACCAAATCAAAATTGCATTTACAGTTCATCCAGTTAAAGTCCCCAGCAGAACCTGGATGTCTTACTGGCCAAGCTGTTGATCTACCTTTTCTAACTTTGTTGCTTTTAACAGAATTGGGGTAACAGGAAAAGGCTCATTTCTGAAAATAGATCAGAATGTTTCAGTGTGCTCTTAAACCTTCTCTAAACTAAACACTTTATTTTTATATGCCAAACTGCAGAAGGCAGATGATGATCATCTTAAATGCATGTAAAATTATTGTTCATACTAAATTTAGGTATTTTTTGGAGATTGCGTTTCCAAAAGTGCCATAACTAATGGAACTCTCTCGAATGGCTAATCTACTCAAACCACTGGTTCTTTGCTCACTGCTGATTCCTTCATGAAAATTGTGCCCTGCCACCACCATCCCTTTTCTGCCTGACACATACTTGCATGTATTTCAATAGTCAGCCCGGAGGCCACTTTCCCCAACAAACCTCAAGTTTCTGGTAGAGAGCTTCCAGCCCCGCCCCCTGTGCCCTGGCCCTTGCTGCCCTCCTCTCCCACCCCCCTGGGAGCTTTGGTGTTGTGCATTTGTCTCCTTCAATAGACTGGACTTTTGGAGGCTGAGATAGTATATTTTACATCTTCCCGTGTCCACTGCTCAGTAATGGACATAGGTGCTCAGTTTGTTGAATAGATTCATGATTGCACAAGTAAATACTTGGGATGAATGCTCCCTGTTAGGCAATCAAGTATCTCTGAATGGCATCATGCTGAACAGCCAGCTCTGAGGAGACATAAATACTTCTCTCCACAACTGGTCTCCCTTACCATGTGTCTGTATCTTGCCACACTAGGGCAAGCAGAAGAAGTGCTCATGTTTGGGATTTGTGACGGCGAAAACCTCTCAGCCCCTGCACCCCACTGTCTAGCACAGGGCTCAGCAAAATGAAGCACAATTAATCGAGCCAACCCACACTTAAACATCAGCCGTTGGGTATCTTTCCCTCTTTTCTAGGTGGATAGATGCAGTGGCAAACTTCATGGTAAATACCAGCCAGTTCCTTTTTGTCATCACCTAGGTGGCAAGCCACGCTACTTCTCCAAGCAACTCGATGACCAAATCACTGATTTGATCTAGTTCCTCCTTCCCTGGGGTGTATATACCCAAGTTGAGAGGAGCAACAGCTAGGTGAGCTCCACCTGTGGTTCCTTGACAGAAGGGAAAGGCTTGGGCAGTAAGGGGTGCCAGCCCTTCGCTCCCTTCCTTTAGTATTCCCCACTCCCTGGGCCTGCTGCTTAGCCTCACTGTCCTCTCATAGGTTGGAAGGGTCCCTAGAAATCAGCAAAACTGGGAGCTCTTCAAGGGCAGAAAGGCTGTTTCCATCACTGCAAACATTAAATCTCTTGGCACCAAGCAGGCATTCAATAAATATTGAATAAATAAACTGCTCCAAATTCATTTGAGAGCAGACATGACTTGCCCAATGTCATATAATGAATATGTATGTACAAATAAATCTTAAAAATGGCTTAATGGGTGATCATTTTCCAAATTACATTAGCATTTTAAAAAAAGATGCTCCCATCTTCTTTTTTCCTTTTGTCTTCTCTCTCTCTCTCTCTCTCTCTCTCTCTTTTTTTTTCTTTTTCTGAGATAGGGTCTTACTCTGTAGCTCCAGGCTGGTCTTGAACTTACTATATAGCTCAGGCTGGCCTCAAACTCACAGCAGTCCTTCTGCCTGAACCTCACAACTCCTGGAATTACAGCCAAGTGTCACCAAACCTGACTCTCCCACTCTTTTTTTAAAAGAATAATCTAGTAGTGGGTACTGTGGTTTGGATCTGGAATGTCCCCTCAAAGTCTCATGTATTTGGATGTTATGGATTATCTGTGGAATCATGTGTTTTTAGGCGATGGGGTCTGGCCTGGAGGGGTGGATTGTGGTCATGTGGTCGATTACAGGTGTGTGGTGAAAGACAGGCATTGGTAGAATATAGATTTACAGTCATATGGTGGATTATAGATTACAAGAGTGTGGTGGATCAGGGATTTAAACCTGGAAGGGGTGGGAACACTGAAGCTGGACCCAGAAGGGATGGATCACTGGGACAGGACCTGGAATGATGTATGCTACTTTCTTCCTTCCTTCTAGGACTTGGCTTCCTGTTTGCAATGCTGTGAGGAGCTGCCTCCACCCCTACTATGTGCTTCCACTGTTGCTGGCTACCCATGAATGGACTGTGACCTGAAACTGAGCTTTAGCTTAGTAAATTACTTTAGTAAATTTTTTGTCCCTTACATTGTGCATGTTGAGTATTTCTGTCACAGAGACAAAAAGTGACTAAGACAGTGAGAATTGTGGGGGGCAAAGAAGAGTGAATAAGTTGTCAGTTGTCTCCTCTAGGTAAGGCTGGCCATAATTGGGAGTTCCCTCTGAAAGAGTTGTTAGTGATCATTTGGTAGTAGACTGGGATATCTCATTTGTTCCCACTGTATCCTTCGGAGATGGGGACCTCTGGTGGTTGGTCATTTATTACTCTCATTTTGGCAGCCTTTTTATTTTGGCGCTTGTCTCTACATATTTTATGAGTGAGTTTTTGGTGTTACTGAAGGGGTTGAGTTGGTGGCATGTCTCTGTTTTCCTGATAATGAAAAGAGGGAAAAACTTAGTTGATGTCATCATTTAGTACCCTGGCTCATTCAGTGTCCTAAATTACTCCAAGAAGAGAAAAGGCAGAAAGAAGTGCCCGTACCTAAAACAGTGACGTTGATGGTGCCTTGGTTTTGGCCAGCAAAGTCTGGGGGGTTGTTAACGTCGCAAATGTAAATTCCGCTGTCTGCTGGTTGCATACGCGATATAGTGATAGACGCATTACCTGGACCGGTAGACCCTATAACTCGATCTTTGAATTCCCCAATGCCTGAAGCTTTCCCACCTTCAGAATAGTAAACCTAGGACAAAAAACAAAAGCAATTAGAACTGAAGTGTGTCCGGGACTAGAAAAGCTACCTGGAATCATCTTCTATTTGTGTTGCCTTTGGTAAGAAGCCACCTCTTCTCTCTACCAGGAACAGGTCCCAGTAGCCAAATAGTCTCAACTCAACTGGACACTTATCTGCCTTGCAGCTGTCAAAGTGATTACCTTTTGTGTCTCAAGGCAGGGATTGGCATTTTGCTTTAAGTGGAAAGCTGTAGCCAATAGGATTCAATTTCTAAACTTGAGCTACTAAACCAAGATGCTCACCTGCTGAGTTTACCTGGAGGAAATTCCTCATACACAAAGCAAATATTGGATGGTGTCCTAAAACCATAAAATTTTTCTCTTTATACATTTTTGAGTTTACCCAGTGAGACTACTACCTTTCTAAAAGCTCAAATGTTCATGTTCTTTTCATATATGCAAACTCATTTCGTTAAGCAAATTATGATTTATTCTGTTTGTTAGAAGAGCAAGATTTCAGAGGAGAAAGTTTCCTGTGAATTCTTCTGGTCCCATTCCCTCTGTGTGACGGTACAGGCTGAAGCAATGTGCGCTAACAAAAGGCTTAGGAAGTATTCAATTATAGCTGTCTTCTCCCCCCACCCCAAACCTAATAGGGAAATGCAGCCCAAAGAGATTAAATAATTCTTCTGCAGCCACAAAGATTCATGTACTACTACTATAATTTACTAGACCTACAACCTGGCTTCTAGCATTGTTTCCTTTAAAGAACATGGACAATCAGATCATAACTGCAATTATGGAAACAGTATGATGTGGTGGAAAGAGGCCTAACCTGAGTGTTGGATGGCAGGGGATTTGGCCACAGCTCTGCCTTTCAGTGTAGGTGGCCTCTAGTCACTCCTCCATGGTAACGTGCTTTGTGATAAGAAAGTTATTATCTCTCTAACCTTTAATTTCCACACCTGAATGAGAGAGCCAAACTAGTGTTTCACAAAGCATGCTATGTATTCTCAGGGTGGAGGTACTTAAGTTGATTTTTAGGTGGTACCTAAGTGAAGTATTACTAATTTTAATGTGTGTTGGAGATGTATCCAACATATCAAATATGTGACTCCACAAATATTGTTGTTTAAGGTGAGACTAAGGTAGATTTTTTAAAGATTTTAGGAAACCAAGTCAGTATAGAAAACATTACACAATAATGCTAGTAACAAATATGACACAAGTCCTGAAAAGAATACATGTGTGACTGAAACATGGGAATCTGTGGAATGCTTGCATGTATTGCATCTCATGTGTACATACTTTGTTAGTTTCATACAAATGTGTGTCATTCAGTGATTATGGGCTTTTTGTTCAATAAAATTTGCATTGCCTTTGTTTAGTGAGACCAATAATTTTACTAGAAGGCCCTCACAAGTCATTCAATTCACTCCCCTAATTTTACAAAAGAAACTGAGGCCTAAGAAGTTTAAAAAAAAATTAAAAATGGGCAGTTTAGGTGGGACTAAAACCCAGTTCCCTAACTCTTTGACCAGTATACTTTATCTACTAGTCCAAGAGAGAAAGCAATCAGAAAACAAAAATATATTGTATAGATTAATTCAAATGTCTTCTCCCTAAAGCAGAAAGTCAACTTTTTTTTTTTTTGAGACAGGCTCTTGCTCTGTAGAGAACACTGGTATTGAACTCATTAGGTAGCCTAAACTGGCCTCATACACACTGTAATTCCTTCCTTCAGCCTCCCTAGTACTGAGACTACAGGCATGAGCCATTTAATTTTTGTGTGGTACTGAGGAATTGATCCCAGAACCTTCTGCTTGCTAGGCAAGCACTCTAACTGCTGAGCTACACTCCCAGCCCAGAAAGCCAACATATTTTAAAACTATGAAAGAAAAGTAGATTTTGAGGGGAAATTCAAAGAAACAAATATATTTGAGGAGAAAACAACTCATTTCTCTCCTCTGGCCTTTCTAACATTAACATGATTTCTTTGCTGACCTAAACGTAGACATTTGTAATTCATTCATTCGTATCTACAGAAATCTGACTTTTGCCCTAGAATACTCTTCTTGATCTAGAAACCAAAATGCCAATATTAACTCAGGGTACTCAAATAGTATAGAATGAAGTTTAATTCCTTCAAGGTCTTTTACTTTCATCATGCTGATCAACACTTAGTTACTTTCTAATTGAGGTCTTCTTGTCACTACAAGAAAGTCCTTTAAAAACTACAGGCCAATATCCCTAATGAACACTGATGCAAAAATAAACTTCTTGCCAACAGAATGCAGTGAATTGTAAGAAAGGTTATGCATCATCACCAAGTGGGCTTTATTCCAGAGATGCAGGGGTGGTTCAACATATGCAAATCTATAAATGTAATGCACCACATTAAGAGATGCAAAGATAAAAATCATATGATTCCCTCAGTAGACACAGAAAAAGCATTTTGCAAAATCTGACACCCATTTATGATAAAGAGTCTGAAGGAAATCAGAATAGAAGGACCCTACCTCAACATGATCCAAGCTATTTCCAACAACCCCTCAGCCAATATAATCCTAAATGGAGAAAGACTGAAACCATTCACACTAAATTCAGGAACAAGGCAAGGATGCCTACTGTCACTCCTCCTATTCAATATATAGCTTGAAATTTTGGCAAGAGCCATCAAGCAAGAGAATGGAATAAAAGGAATACAAATTGGGAGGGAAGAAGTAAAGCTATCTCTGTTTACAGACGACATGATACTCTACATAGAAGACCCAAAAATTCCACCCAAAGACTGTTAGAGTTAACAAATTCAGCAAAGTAACAGGCTACAAAATCAATACCCACAAATCAATAGCATTTCTATACACCAATAATGTATCTAACTAGAAGGAAATCAAGAACAACCCCTCTCACAATAGCAATAACAACAACAACAAATAAAATACTTAGGAATAAACCTCACCAAAGAGGAGAAAGACTTAGACAAAGAAAACTAAAGCAAAGATATCCCATGTTCCTGGATAGGAAGAACTAATATTGTCAAAATGGACATACTTCTAAAGCTACTATACATATTCAACACAATACAAATCAAAATATCAACTATATTCTTCACAGAATTAGAACAAACAACTTCAAAATCTATATTGAACCAGAAAAGGTTCAAAATTTCTAAAGCAAATCTAAGTAACAAGGGCAAAGCCAGAGGAATAAAATTTCAGGCTTCAAAAAATACTACAAAGCAACAGTAATTAAATCTAGATGGTACTGGTATAAGAACAGACAAGAGGACTAGTGAAACAGAATTGAGGATGCTGAAACAAACCCAAACACCCTTAGTCAACTGACCTTTGGCAAGGTGGCCAAAACATTCCACTGGAGAAAGACAGCATCTTCAACAAATGATTCTGGGAAAACTGGATCTCCACATGCAGGAGAATGAAATTGGACCCATATCTGTCACCACACACCAAAATTATATCAAAATGGATCAAATAACTAGACATCAAAACAGAAACACTAAATCTACTGGAACAAAATAGGGAAAACTCTAGAAGACATAGGGACTGGAAAGGAGTTTCTGAACACACCGCCAACTGCTCAAGAAATCTCAGCAAGAATCAACAAATGGGACTACAAGAAATTCTTTTGCACAGCAATAAAACACACACACACACACACACACAATCAGCAAGGTGAAGAGACAACCCACAGAATGGAAGGTGATCTTCATCAGACAAAGGATTAATATCTGGAACATACAAAGAACTTATAAAAATAAAGACCTTTAATATAAACGACCTTATCAAGAAGGGGGCAGCTGAAATGAAAAAGATTCTCAGAACAGGAAGTACAAATGGGCGACAAGCACATGAAAAAGTGTTCTCCAGCAGGCTGTCAGAGAAATGCAACTAAAACAATGCTGAGGTTTCACCTCGCCCCAGAGAAATGGCCTACATCAAGAACTCAAAAACAATTGTTGGCGAGGATGTGGAAAAAGGGGAACTCATCACTGCTGGTGGGAGTGCAGTCCAGTTCAGCCTCTATGGAAAGCAGTCTGGAGATTCCTTAGAAAGTTGAGAATAGAAATTCCATTTGATCTAGCTTCTGCTTCACTGGCGTATTCCCAAAAGAAATAAAGTCAACATATCAGAAGGACACATGCGTATCCATGTCTATGGCAGCACAATTCATAATAACCAAATCCTGGACACAACCAACCTGCTCATCAACAGAGAAATGGTTAAAGAAGATGTGGTATCTATACACGATGGAATATTACACAGCCATAAAGAAAGATATGAAGCAATTTGAATGAAAATGGGGCCACTTGAGTCAAGAATGCTTGGTGAAATGGACCCAAACCAAAAAACTAAATATAGATGGCTATGCGTCTTATAAAATTCACAAAAATAACATTATAAAAAGGCCCCAACACAGGTAACAGGGTGGAAAAGGTAACAGGGTGGAAAAGGGGACAATGGACTCCTAGGACAGAGATGAATAACTGGAAAATGGGGAGGGGGACATGGAGGAGCACTGATTCCCCAAACCCCATGTCTTTAATGTGTTACAGAATTTGGAATTCATATAATATATATGTGTATGTATGTATGTATGTGTGTATCTATATATAAATATATATTATATATATATAAAATTTTATTTTCCTGGTTCCTATAAAAAAGCAAGTCCTTTATAAACTGTCAGCCCTGTTTCATAGTGATTTCCTAATGACATCACAATGGGATACAACATCCATCCTACCTGAGATTCACAGAGTGTCCCACAGGAGGTAATTGAAAATGGTCTTATTTGTGTAGAGACTGGGAGCCGAGAGAGTATGTTTTAGGCCAGGGTCAGGCCACACAAGAAGCCACTGTAAAAGTCTCTTAGTTTAACATGCATGCAGGTAAATTAGCAAATAAGCAGTGAAGCCTGGATTTATAACTCACCCAGGAGAAGGATCTTCACCACCTCCTTAGCCTGCCTCCTTACAGGACAATCTGATCAGTTTTCCCTTCAAGGATGACAACAGACTGTGCCAAGCACAGGAATGGGGGGATAGAGGGAACGGTGGAGACTTTAAAGTCCCCAGGGCTAAACACCATCCAGGCACAGAGACAGAGGGGTTTTCTGCTTGGGAAAATTCCCTGTGTCACACTGGCGAAGTGTGGTGGCTCATGCCTGTAATCCCAGCACCGAGGAGGCTGAGGCAGGAGGATTGCCATGAGTTTGAGGCTGGCCTGGGCTCCATAGTGAGTTCAATATCAGCCCGGACTACAGGGAGAGACCCTGTCTCAAAAAGAAAAAAAGAAGAAATGTTTTTTTTTTTTTTTTCTGAACCTGCTTATCTAACCACACAGGAAGGACTGTAACTTGTTTCCATTTCCCACAAAAGAATAACTTTCAAAAATCAGGGGTGAACAGTAGCTGAGGCCCAGCTGATGGTCCTGTGTGTCTCGCAAACTTTTCAAATGAATACTGTCAACGAAGAGATCAAAGCAAGTGAGGCCCTAGAAAAGCCTCAGGTGTTCAACAGTCACCTGTTTGGTGGATGTGAGAGTCTTGCTTTAAGAAGACACATCCAAGTTTTCCGTTAGGTAGCATTTGTTAATTTCTTACCTGCTTGTCCTTTGAATCTGTGTTAATGACAGACGACCCTGCTGCCTCACGGTGTCCTCTCTGCTTGTCTCCATGGCGATGTTAGAAGCTGATGGACAGAGTCTCAATAGTCCACACAGCATAGTAGTTATAAGACCCTCTTTCAGATCATGTAGCTCATGGCTTCTAAACTGAAGGAATCTTTAAGATATTCAGATATATACGGGAAATTTGGGAAATGGTTGGAAATAATGCGTGGGTAGTAATAAGATCATAGAGATATTGGGGATCGTGGTGAAATAGAGGGCTAGTGTGACCTTGTGGAAGCCAACAAAGTTCTGGACTGGCCAACTGAAATACAACTGACCAAATGTGGCTCAGAAGACTCCAATTTGCAAACTCTAATTCATCCTTTTCTATTAGACAGAAGGACAATGAGGTCCGCAGAGAAAGTGATTTTCCTAAGGTCACACAACTTACTGGCAAACCTCAACTCCACACTTCCCGGTTCCCACTGACTACACGTAGAGAGAACGCACAGTCCTGTTGGAGGCAAGGAAAGCAATTCTCAGGCACCCTCCACCTTTGGGGCCCTTTCATCCCTCACTCGGCCTGACCTTCCTCCTGCCTCGTGCTGCTACTCACTGACTAGATGCTCCCGGCTGAATCGGTTCACACACGGTGCCCTGACATTCCAGCTGCACGCAGGTCCCTGAGTTCTTTGCAGAACAGCTTTTCAATCCTACTGCGACAAGACCGTACTCACACAAGGCTATGCACCTGGGAGCCAGATTTGTCCTCAAAGATTGTTTCCTCAACTTTGGGCCTCAAAACTAGAGGCTTAGTGTATAAACAAAGAATTCTGCCTGCTTTCTATTCCAGTTGGAGCCTGAGTTACTAATTGCCTTTAGCTTCCAGGGCTGTGTTTGCAGATCCCTCTGGGAGATGGGAAAGGCATGGAAGTCTACCGCAAACCACCTATTTTTTTCCCTTCTAGCTTCTTGCTTTCCAGTACTCCTCATAAAGGAGCTAGCCAGGAGGGTGAGTACCAGAGGTCTCAAACCCAAAATTTTCTCTGCTCAGTACTAAGAGAGCTGGATTGCACAAAGAAGGGACAGAACACCAAGAGAAAGGCTTTCCTGTCCCCAGATCACTTTTGCATGAGACAGCCACCATCTGAGTTACAACTTTGTGGTATTTCTGGGTGAAGTCATGAAAAATCATGGCTTATGTGCATTTCTTTAGAAGAGAACAATGTGAATTGTCACCAATCCCAAACAACTTAGCATTAGATTAATTTATCAGATTTAGCAAGGATAGAGACTTAGAGAAATGGAACACAGAGTATATGAAGTTTGGTGAAGAATGGAGGGAATACTTGCAAAGTTTTTCAATAAGGGTGACATCAGCATTTTGGGCAATTTATTTTGTGGGTCTTTCCTAAGCATTTCAGGACATTTAGCATCTGTAGCCAGCACCCACAAAATGCCAGTAATGACCCCATTCCTAACAATCAATTTTCAAGAGCCCCTGGAATGAAATATCCCTCCATATAAAAACTCATCAGCATTTGAAATAATTTAATATACTGTTGTTTGTACAGGACAGACCATGCCAGAAAATCTGAGAACATGATGATAGTGGGTCCCGATAGAAGTTGGCCCAATTATGCTTATATTGGGGGGATGAAGATGACAAGGGATTTCTTCCACTACAATCTAGAGGAGTGTTGTGGTTAGGATCTGGAGTGTCCCCCAAAAGTCTCATGTGTTTTAATGGAACCATGTGATGTTGGTGGATTGGAGTCTGGTCTGGAGGGGTGGATTACAGTTAAGTTAGGATTAACGGTGTGTAGTGGCCACACCTGGATGCAGGAGGGACTAATTACTGGGCGGAGACCTGAAAGGACACATAAGCTGCACCTGCCTTCCTGGAGGACGGGGACTAGTCTCAACTAGCCTCAGCTTGTCTTCCTGTTTGTGTTTGTCCGGAGAAGCTGCCTCCACCTCTCTCTCTGCTATGCACTTCGACTGTTGCCGGCCACCCCTGAATGGACTGTGACCTTCGAGACTGTGAGCTAAAATAAACCTTTCCCTTCCTAAGTTTGTGGGTGTCGGGTATTGAGTCACAGCAACAAAAAAGTAACTAAGACAAGGAGTATTGTCTAAGACACTCATGCTAACCAGGATCACTATATATTCTGTTCCACAGCAGGTGAGATCTCTGTAGTTTTACCCTAATAGGCTGAGAGGAAGAAGTGGCCATCTGTGTGATCAGAGGAACACCAGACCTCCTCAAACTTCCATGCTAACCTGCCTGTACCAGGCCTAGAGTTTTCAATTGAGATTCTCTGTTGAGGACCTTACTGTCTGAAGCTGTCCATATGCTGAGGTGGTGGTCTCTGAGAGGAAGACTATGCTATTGAATATCCTAGCCTCTGGGTCAGGTGACTTGTGGGATACCTCCATCTCTATTTCACCCAAGCAATACCTTGAAGGAGACAGTCACTGTATCTTCCCTGCGTACTAACACCAGGCATCAGAGTCAGTCGCTACTTTACACATGATTTTGGGGAGAAGAAGATGAATACGTGGCAAGAGCTGACCACTGCCTTGTTCAGGACAGCAACAGGCCCTGAGCCTCTTTGAGGAGGCCACCATGTTTCAGACATTGGCACAAGATGATAAGCTTTCCCAGTTTGTCAAGGGCTGGTGCTGATCCAGATTGTTACCAAACTCAGATCCTCCCATCCCACTCCTGAAGCTACTGCCAGTGCTCTAGAGACTCCAAATTGTGAAGGGTCTAGTAGTCCACCAAGAGGTGTTCTTACCTGAGAGGTCCAGCTACATCTTCCCCGGGCGTCTCTTGCATGCACCATTTTTAGACACTGACTGACTGCCTTTTCCTCCATACCCTCAGTACTGAGGCACGGGCCATGCTGTGTTTGAGCAGAAATGGGTGGATCTGAGAGCGGAATGCTACATGATATGCTGTTTCATAAACCCAGGAGTTGAATTGAATCACTCATTGGTCTGGCAACACCTTACTCCCGTAAGTTATACAATTATTTATTAACACAGCAGTCTCTTTTAAGCATCCCCAAAATGTCCTTCCAGCAATATCTAGATTAACATGCACCATGCTCTACAGAATTCTGAATGCTCAAAGTGGAAAAGGACTTGAAATGGAATCCAAATACCACTTTGAAAAATACTATAGGTAGATTTTTGTGGAGAGGGAAAGGAATGGGGGGGGGGTGTGTAGAGAGAAGGGGCAGGGGAAAGGCAACTAAAAATAATTGAGATCATTTTTACTTGCCTTTCAAACAAAAATACTGTATTAACCTGGGATGTGTACAAGCTCTTGGATGAGCAAACTCTTTTCAGGGATGAAAAACTATAAAATCTGCACTCCCTAGCTAGAAATGAAGCAGTCCGTGAAACTAGGAGCCTATCCTGGGCCAGGATTTCCCTAAAGAGCTCTGTAGCTGCTCTTCAGTTGTACTGAATGTGTCTTGATGGGCTGGGTTCCTGAGTGCACATATCCCAGTCCCTTCAGTATACCAGAGAGCCTGGGTAGGATAAAAGCTTTACCAAATCACTATTTTCCCCCATTTTATTGATATGTATAAGTGCAAAATTTGAGGTTTACAATGAAGTTGAGCATTTTGTGCACATACATATCTTGTCAAGGTGACAAATCACTATTTTTTAAATTTCTTATTTATTTTTTGAGGCAGGGTCTCACTCCGTAGTCTCAGCTGGTCCTGAACACACTATGGAGCCCAGGCCAACCTTGGACTCGGCAATCCTCCTGCCTCAGCCTCCCAAGTGCTGGGATTACAGGCATGTGTCACCATGCCTGGCTTTATGTGGTGCTGGGGCCTTGAGCTTGCTAGTGTTGATCCTACTAATAATAGTTCATATTTACTGAGTGCTTATGCAGAAGACTTCCCAGTAATTTGCAAGCAAAGTACTATGAGGTAGCATAAGTAGTTACAGTTTTACAAGCGTGACAACTATTTTGGCCCTGGTGGCACAGTCCTGTAATCCCAGCACTCTGCATAGCTGAGGCAGGAGGATAGCAAGTTAGAGCCCAGCCTGGGCAACTCGGTGACTTAGCAAGACCTTGTCTCAAAAGAAACAACCCAAAAAATTGGCTGGAGATAGAGTGTTAGGGTTTTATCCCCAGCACTACTGGAAAGAAGGAAAGAAGGAAAGAAAGAAAGAGAAAGAAAGAAAGAAAGAAAGAAAGAAAGAAAGAAAGAAAGAAAGGAAGGAAGGAAAGAAAGAAAGAAAGCCAAACCTCTTGTCGAGTGACTTGTCAAAGGTCATCCAGCCAGCAAGGGTCAGAGCAAGGAGTAGAACTCTCCTATTGCCACACCTTGAGGTTGTGGGATCCAAAACTACTCCTCAGGGAAGCCGGAGAAGCGCATGCCTGCAGCGTATGTATGGGCAGAGAAGGGAGGACTTCAGTTTGCTAGAGGTAGAGATTTAAAAAGGGCTGGAATGCAGATCTGGCTAGGGCAAGCCTAAGGCAAGATGGAAAAAACTGGAGGACAAGAAAGATTTTTTTTTTCTTTCAGCGGGTGAGGTAGGGGTTACTGTCCCCAAGCCAAAAGACAGCTTTATTGTATCTTATTTTCCCTGAGGCTAAGGAACAGGAATAGCACAGCTCTGGAGTCGCTTTAGGATGAGGGGCGCTCTCCCTGACCCGGCAGCTCAGTGCAGGACCTCATCTGATTTGGACATCCACAGAAGAGTAAACATCTCTAATTACCAGCCCCTCTTGTACCTGACATTCTGGAGAAGGAGGTAAGTAGAAAGGAAATAAACTACTCCTTCAACACTTACATGTTAGTAGATTCTTTAATTTATTATTTTTTTTAGGAGATGCTCTTACCTCAAGCCACATGCCATTCAGTCACCTATCCTTTCTTCCACTGCATTCCCAGTCCCAGAAAATGTTCATTGCCAGTGTCAATTCTTCAACCCTATAGCTTCTCCCGACTTCTCACTAGTTACGCAGTTAAACCGAGAGGTGGTCCTACAAATTCTAGTGTTGGAGAAGGCATACAGAGAAATGTGTACTTCTGATATCAGGCTGGCTTTGCTTGGCCCCCAAGCAGTTGAATGCATCTTGACTGGAGTATCAAGCACAAACCATTTTGAAATATTCGGGAGTCTGAGGCAGGATGATTGCCATTAGTTTGAGGTCAGCCTGGGCCCCATAGTGATTTCAAGGACCAGACTGGAGTACAGAGTGAGACTCAGTCTCAAAAATAATATGTATATATGTATATAAATATACACATATATTGGCAAGACCTGTCTAAATTCAGCCACTACTGGAAAAATGGAAAGCACTTCAAGTCTACAGGTAGAAAGTACATTGAAAAGGCTAATTAAGAAATTGGATTTTGAAAGAAATGACAAATCATGTGATTGTTGGCATCTACAGTCTAAGTTACAATCAATCTGCAAAGGAAAGTGATAATTTCTTAGTTGATTCCTACGTGCAAGGCCTTGGATCAGGACATTTTGGGGGACGAAATCTGGTAGAAACACTGCTCTTATCGGTGCTGATGGTACTGCTGCGGCTGCTCAGTCAAAATGCATGAAAACTTGCAGGACTATGTTTTTTTTCTGAATGCTTTCACCTTAACATGATTTGATTCCCCATGAATGTTGCTGTTCTCCCATATTTTTAGAGACACTGAGTGATTCAAATATTTTTCCAAGGTAACAAGTACTAAGCAAACTCATTTACCTTTGACTAGAGGGTAGCATCAAGGGACTCTCTCCAAGAATGATGTTTCTTGCCAAACAAATGTTTAAGATCTCTAGTAAAGACAGAACTCAGCACTTGCAAAGGGCTAGTGGTGGCCAAGGCAACACGAGCCAAGATGTAGCTCCTCCAAGCTAATGGTGTACTTCTCCTCCACCTGTGCCCCTAGGCCTCCCCAACCTGCCATGTGCTCTCCTTCTGTCTTTCTACTAACCAAATCTTTCCTCACCTTTCCAACTCAATTGCATCTAACTATTCCAAAGCATACTCCGTGACCTCTTTCTTAAACTCCATTTTGAGTCACACATCTTTCTGAGAATCAGATGAAAGCTATAAAGTTTTTTTTCAAGGGATGTGCGTAGGCATATGTATGGCACACACACACACACACACACACACACACACACACACACAGCCCTTTGAGTATACAGTTTTAAACCTTGAGCTAATTTAAAGAGGGAATTCCCTTCAAAGTCAGATTTTTAAAAGCCTACCCTCCCACCCTCCTGTGGCAACTTCTTCACCCAGACTCCATGTTTATCCACCCCATCCACCAACTTCTAGCCTCATGCTACCCCTGATGACCCAGGACTCATCACTACCACAGCCCCTCTCCTCCCATCTGAGGAGTTTCATTGTCAGGACTCAGTCCAGCAGGTGGCGCTAGCTCACTTGACAGGCAGATGCCAAGTGTTAAGAAGAAATCTGCTGATCCATTAGGATTTGCATTTGAACTGGAATATTCTGGAAAGAATAGGGACATATTTGAGGGGAAATCTCTTTCAGCACTACTGTTCATGTTACCCTATGAGAAAGATCATTTTTGTCTATTCTAGAACGAATGCTACACATGATGCACTGAAATAACAACTCTAAATATGAAAAGAACACAAGGACAAATCACAAGGTCATCATCATTCAGAGGATGCCCTTTCCTAGAAATCTATTTTCAGACTCTTTTTACCTTAGGTTCTGTCACGGCTGTCACTAGCATACCATTCCTTCATACATTTACCCCAACAGTTTTCAGTCAGAGCTTCCAAAAAAGAAGAGCTTTGAAAGAGAATCTTACAGTAGTTGGGTGCACTTCCTGCTTGTGGAGAAAAGACCACTGGATGGCAAGGTTGTCCAGGGAGGTCACAGTGGTGGTGTAGGTGCAGACGAGGGTGATATCAGATCCAACAGTCACATTCACAAAGCTGTCTGGGATGGTCACTTGTACCACCCTAACCTGACCTGAAAAGATAATGATCAGAAAAACAATAGTACACGCTCGCATTCCAATAACACTTATTATAGCAAAATGCTTCTGAGGAGATCTTATTTAGTGAATCCAAGATGTGAAGGGGAAGGTAGAATGAACCACACAGGAAAACTGAGCAAGTAATGGGGACAGGGAGAGGGGAACCTTTAACAATTTACAGTTTGAAGATATTCAAGATCTAGACGGTGATGAGTGAGGTAATAGTATATGGAATTGGGAACTCCTTCTATGTAAGGGTCACCTTATGCAAAGGTTTATATAGTTCTGTTTAGGCACCAAAAACGTTCATAAATGTGAAGGAAAAGCAACCCAGTTTTCCCAGAACCAAGAAGATTTTTTTTTTCCTGAGACAGAGTACATACTCTGTAGTACTCACTATGTAGCCCAGGCTGGAAGACAGTTTCTTGAATGTGGGACTTTTCATTTTAAAACCAACTTATTTTGAAACAAACCATATTGCTTTTTCTTAGGCTTCCAGGGCTTAAACCCAGAAAAATCCTTGGCAAACTGGAATGAGTTAGCCATCCTATCCCTAGAACCATTTGGAGTCAAAATGAGCTGAGAAATCACAATTTATTAATAATAATACTAAGGTTTTTTTCTGTTTTGTTCTCATCCTCTCATAAGTATATGGTAGAGTTTTCTAAAATCTACATACAGGTAAAGATATCATTTTCCTAGTATCTAATGGAGTGTATGTTTATGTGTTTTCTGTCTCGTTTCATTTTTTCAGTTTTCATTTCTAGCAGTAAATATAGATTAAAATAACTTACACATACAAACATTTCTGGATTCTTAATACTTTCTTTTTGGAATAGTGGGTACTGAATCCAGAACCTGACCCATGCCAGGTAAGACCTCTACTCCTGAGCTCCACGCCAGTCCCATCTTAGTAATTCAGAGTTGAAATCCTTATTGAAAAAATTACAGATTCACATGCAGTTTTAAGAAATGACAAAGAAATCTCAGTACATTGTACCTCAGTGGCCAATGGTAACATTTTGTGAAACTATAGTATAATGTCACAACCAGCAGAGTGACATTAATACAGTCCACCGATCTTACTCATTTTCCTCCAGTTGTAATTGGAGGCATGTGTATGCACGCATTTAATTCATTTAACTTTCTGAGTTTTTAAAAACATGAATGAATATTGAATTTTTGTCAAATGTTTTTTCTTTTCCAGTTGATATGATCATATTTTTCTTTAGCCCATTTATACGATGGCTTATACTGAATAATTTTTGAATAGTGAACCAACCTTGTAAATCTGAAATAAAATACAACTTGGTCATGATGTACAATTCTTTTTATACTTTGATCCTATTTGTTAGTGTTCTGTTGACTTTTTAAAATCTAAGCTCAAGAGACATACAAATCTATAATTTCCTATTTTTGCACCATTTGGTATGGTTTTAATGTAAAGATAATACTGCCCTCATCATTTGTAGGTAAACAGATGCAATTTGAGACCATCATGCTTAGTGAAGTGAGTCAGACACAGAAGGTGAAATATTGCATGGTCTCTCTAATATGAGAAACCCGGAATACAGGCATTCCATAGAACCAAATGGGGGTGATGGTAGGAGTTAGGGGGGATGGGGAAGATACTGGAGGGCCAAAAAGGTGGACGGGAAGGGGAAGGGATTGTAATGTTGATGATGCAATATATGTGTACACAAAATGCTCAAGCTCAATGTAACCATTTTATATCTCATATATGTATGCATATATATATACATATATGGAAAAATACTGGCCTCATGGCCTCATAAGATGAATTGGAAATGTTTTTTTCTAATTTTTTGGAAGCAAATGTGTAAAAGTGATGTTAATTTTTCTTTAAATGTTTACAGAATTATCTACTAAAAGCATTGAAGTGTCAAGTTATCTATTTCTTAATGAACACATTTAAATATTTTGTTGTTTTCAAGTAATTAGCTCATTTCTTTTACGTTGTCGAACATTTGATTGTACTGTTGTTCATTTTCCTCTTTCTCTCAGAGGGAGTACCAGGGATTGAACACAAAGGCCTTTAGACTAAGCTATATCTTCAGATGTTTTTTTTAATTTTTAATTTTGGGGTGGGCTCTTGCCAAATTGTCAAGTCTGGGTTTGAGCTTATAATCTTCCTGCTTCAGCTTCCTAGACTGCTGTGATTATAGGCATGCACCTGGCTGTTTTATCTTGTATTTTTCATGAACAGAAGATAGTGGTGATATCTCATATTTCATCTCTGATATTGGTGATTTGTCTGTTGGGCTTGTTTTTTTGCAAGTTATAAAGTGGGTAGTTTATTTTAAAGATGAGGATAAAGGCAAACAGAAACAGAGGTGGAAAAGTTTATCTTAATCAGAAGGGGTCCTGAAAAAGTTTGCGCTAGGCCTATTTTTTTTTTCAAACCTGCTAGAGGTTTGTCAGTTTTATTTTTCCCCCCAAAATAAATTTTTCATGTTATTGATTTTTCTGCATGGTTTGTCTATTTTTATTCTATTGATTTCAGCTCTTGGTCAGTTCTTTCCTTTTGCTTTGTTCTAGGTTTACCTTGGCCTTCTTTTTCTAGTAACTTGATGTAGAAACTTAGATTATTGACCTGAGGCCTCACTTCGTTTCTAATATGCATGTTACAAATGCCTTTCTTAGCACAGTTTTAACTCCATGTTATATGGTTCAATGCTATATTTTCACTTTCATACAGTTTTATGTCCTTTTAAACATTCCCTTTGATATTTCCTCTTTGATCCATAGACTGTTTAGAAGTATGCTGTTTAATTTTCATGTGTTTAGAGATCTCTTTCCTTCTCTGTTGTAGATCAAACCCAGGGCCTAGTGCATGCTGGGCAAGTACTCCACCATGGAGCTACACTGCTATCCCTCTGTTATTGAGTTCTACTTTGATTCCATTGTAGTCAGATAGGATATTTTGTATGAGTTCAATTGTCTTAAATTTTTTAGGTTTGTTTTCTGGACACAGTAAGAAACTTTAAGTCCTCATGCTGATTGATTCTGTTATTTTTAGATAATGTCTCTGTCTCTGGTAGTTTTCTTTGCTCTGAAGTCTACTTTATCAGATATATAGCAACTTTATTTACTTCTTTATTTATTTTTTGAAACAGGGTTTCGCTCTGTAGTCCAGGCTAGTCCTGAACTCACACTCACTATGTAGCTCAGGCTGTCCTCAAGCTCACTGCAATCCTCCTGCTTCAGCATTCTGAGCGCTGGGATTATAGGCATGCATCACTGTGCCCAGCTTAAGTGGTGCTGGGGAATTGAACCCAGAGGCTTTTTGCTAGCTAGGCAAGTGCTTTAAGCACTATGCTATTCCTCCAGCCCCAGATTTTTAAAAATTAATATTTACAGAGTACATTTTTTATTTTTTCTGCTTTTTACTTTCAATCTACCTGTATCATTAAATTTAATGTTTTTTGAATATAATTGGATTTATAATCAATGTAATTACATTTTATGTATAAGTAATAGTTTAGCTCTTACATATGACATTTTATTATTTGTTTTCTGTTTATTTCCTTGGTTTTTAATTCTTGTTTTTCTTTTCTTGAGCTCCCTTCAGTTATTTGAACATTTTTAAAGGTTCCTTCTTTATTTATTTACACTGTATTAAAGTATATATCATCCAGTTTTCGCAGAGGTTGCCCTGCTTCTCACGGTGTACATACACTTGTACGTGAGCCACAGTAGTGCTCTGGTATCCAGATTTCACCACTTTGAGTCAAGTGTGTAAACTTCACTTCCATTTAGGCCCCTTTACCTTCTCAAGTTTTAAATGTCATTCCCTGACTATAAGCTAATGCTATAGCATTTGTTTCACTTGTCACATGTGATTCTCAAAGCTCACAAGTCTACTGGATGGATTCACATCTCCGCTCTCCTATTGTTCGTTCTGCCTTCCTGATGCACCACAATTCTCTTTTCTATTATTCACTTTCTGTTTGAAGAAATTCCTCTAGCAGTTCTTTAAGGCTCTTTCTGCTAGCCACAGATCTTTTCATTTTCCTGCAAGAATCTCATTATTCCCCCTTCATTTCTGAAAGGTATTTTCACCAGAGATAGATCCTATTTTCCATCATCTCTGTCTTACTACTGAATTACCAGCAAGTTTTTAATTTCATTATTGTGTTTTTCAATTCTGTAATTTCAGTTAAGTTTTGAGGGGCAACTATTCAGTTACATTCAATAATAAAAGGGGAAAAGGAAACTTGGAGTGGAGTTATACATTAAAGTAGTCTACAGAGAGATAACATACAATTGTTATATATGGATATTATTTGAGTTATTGCTTTTTATTTAAAAGTTTTAAACTGACAAATAGTAATTGTATAAGCCTGTGAGTTGTGATGTTGTGATATTTATATACATTGTAGAATTTGTTTAAGCTAATTAACATATCTATCATATCACATCTTTACCATTTTCTGAGTAGTGAGAACATTTAAAATTTATTAGCAATTTTGAAAAACTGTAAAACTTATCCACTTTGTTGGGCAACAGGTCTTAAAATCTTTTTCCTCCCGTCTGACTGGAACTTCGTACCTTTGGGGCAGCCTCTCCCCATTTGCCACCCATCGTGCCCAGATCCTGGTGCTACAGTAACCTTTCTTCTTGCTGCTTCTCTGAGTTTGGTTCTGCAGAGACGATGCAGTAATCTTACTTTATTGGCTTATTTTATTTAGCATAATGCCTCTCGGTCTTGTCCATGTTGCGTAAGACATAATTTCCTTCTTTTTTATATTTTAAATTTTCTTTTTCTTCTCTGCTATTTTCTATCTTTAACTTATTTTAAGAAAATTTTCATGTTTAAAGCATTTCTGATGGCTATTTAAAAATCCTTGTCAAACAATTCAAACATCTGATTCGTCTCAATAAGTGGCATTCGTTGCCTGTCTTTTCTCACTCAAGTTGAGATTTTCTTGGTTCTTTGTATGACAGGTGATTTTTAACTGAGTAGTATACCTATTATTTTAGACAATCTTCTATTTGAGCATATAGTCATCTTATTTGTTTCCCACACAGGAGGTATGAGCCTATTTTTGTAAGCTGTGATTCTAATGACAGTTTAATTTTCAGGGTCTTGGGCGTGCTGCTTTGGCCTGTTTATCTGCTATCCCTAGGGCTTCTGCTTGTCCCTGATTGTGTTGCCTGCAGGAAGAAAATGCCTTCCCTAGGTCAGGCTGCTAAATATTTCTCAGTGGGGGATGGTACGATGGGACATTTTTTACTAGTGCTCCCTGCTGCCCTGCTGTGCATGTGCAGGAAGACTAGTCAGACCAGCAAAGACAAAGAGTCTCAGTCCCATATGAGATACTTCCCGTGGCCTTACCCTGTTTGTTTGTTCCACACTTTCACCTTGGTGTCTCCAGGTGGAAGTGGGGATTCTCAGGCCCAATGGGGAATGAGAAGGCTTGTTGTGGCCATTATTGCCGGTGGAGCACCTGATGATCTCTTGCCAGCTGATATTTCAGAAAGACAAAGGAATCAACTTACCTGGGCTTCTGTCTGCTGTCACTTTAGGTGTCACTCTGGGGGTCAGGGAAGGCTAGGATTGGGTCCCTTTCTTCTGTTTATTGGGAGATACAAGACACCCTGCCTTTTCCCCCCTAGGGTCCCAAAACCAGTTTGCATTCTTCTTATACTTTTCAGATTTCTCCCTTAGTTGTCTCATGCCTCATTTCCAAGGCTCGTATTTGTGCTTAGCAGAGAGAAGGAAGGAGAAACAAAACTATTCTGTATTATCCAGACCAGAAATATTCTCAAATTTGAAGACCACAAAGTTTGAGAACTGTTAACTTTACAAAAAAGTGAGGTAATGAGCTGCACATGTGATGTGGAAGAACACCAACGGACACCCTATCAAAAAATCCCGCCTGCCACTGTACTGAAATTCCTACTACTATATAAAGACTTTCCAGAAAACTGCGATAGGTGACAGTAGTTTGGGTAATACTAAACAGCACTGGCTTATCTAATTAACTGGCTATAATCCACTGCAAAGTCACAGAGTACAAATTTCTCCAGGATGGGTCACAGAATTGACAGGTAAATGCTGGAAAAGAACAGCAAGTTCAAGGGATTCTATCTGCTTCCGGGGACTGTGACGTAGGCTAAGTATATAGACGTCCTGAGAGATTCAAAGGAAATAGTGCAGAAAGATAAAGTTTTGCCCCCTCTCAATTTTGCATACTAAAGACTTCTTTATTTCTAATTTTTTCTTAATGAACGGCAGCCAGGGAAAATAATTTGGGGAGAGGGGTTGCAAACATTTGAAAAATTTTTAAAATATATTGATTATGCCTCGTTTTCTGAACTCTGTGGCTGTATTCTCTATTACAAACAGGCCCGGCCTGATGGAAGCTAGCTGTTTACATGGCAGCAAATGCACTGAAGAATCGAGGAAAGTGCTTTGGCTAGACAGCAGCACAGCAGCTTCTAATTCCATGCAGTTGATTGCAACATCCCTCCCTCATGCTTTCTTGATTCCCATGATTCTTTTCCAAGAAGAAAATTGACCTTCAAAAAGTAGCTATTCTTTCTAACATAAACTTCTAGATAAAGCTGAATCCCTTTTTTGGAGGGAGAAAAAGATTTCTCACGGCTGCTAAAGAGCCCATTTTCTTTCTCCTAGAAATGAGTTATATTTCTGTCTGTGCTTAAAAACTTACTCATTTTCTTTCTTTTGTGTTTTTTGAGACAAGTCCAGACTTGTCCCAGACTCAAAGAAATCCTCTGCCTCAGCCTGAGCCTACCGAGTGCTGGGGAATCTAACCCAGGGCCAGGTGCTGCCGAGGCAAGTGTTTTAACCTCTGAGCTGTGTCCCCAATCCCCTCATAAAGACTTTCAAATGCCCTTAGAGTGTCCAAAATAAAAAGATCAAACTAGGAATCTGGAAGCCATTATCAGTCCCAGAATCTTTTCCCTAAGACCTAAGATTTGGAAATATTATTTGGGCATTATTTTTACTATCTAGTTAAGGTCTCAGATCTGTTATGCTAATGGCCTAAGGTGAGAACTGAGGACCGGGTAAGGCAAACAAATGAACGACAAGAACCTTGATGGCCACTTTCAGCCGAACTGCTTGAAGGTACCTTTAAGCACAATTCTCAGCCAAAGCAAGCCACAGAAGAAGTTCTAGGGCCTAGAAACAAATATATGCTCAACACTTATTTGTGCCACAAACAATACTAAACATTGGAAAAACAACGATAAGCAAGACAGGCCCAATCTTACACGATCAATGCAGCAGGAAGCCATGTATAGCACAGACCAGGATAGAGGTAAGTGAAATCAAGAACTTGAGAATTATAAATCAAATTTAAATATTCTCAACATTTAAAAAATAGAAGACATATTAATTTATAACTAATTTGCAATTTATAAAAGCTCAGTAATAACTCATATAATTTTGATAGTTATTTGGAATTTTAAAGTGAGACAATACATTTTTAAGTATACTACAAATTGCTCTATAATAAAAATGGCCAGGTCATTTTATTGCCCAGATTCTTGATACTCAGCACCATAACTGAGTCTTAAAATCTGAAGAAAAGGTGGTGTTCAGATGCTGTTAAACTCTGACATTATGACGTTTCGCTTCAGAGCTAAGAGCTACGTAATTTAAGGTTAGATTTTAAAAATGCATCATTCATTTAGTGCAGTTTGTTTAAACTTTTGAGACTATTTTTAGCCCAGCAGTATCCAACAGAATTCTTATTTTTGTGACACTCTAGTCCAGGCTAGTCCTGAACTCACTACGTAGCCCAAACTGGCCTCAAACTCAAGCTAGACTCCTACCTCACCCACCTGAGTGCTGGAATTACAGGTGTGTGCCACCATGGCCAGCTTATATGATGCTTGGGAACTGAAATCCAGGCTTTGCACTCACTAGGCAAGCACTTTAACTCTGAGCTACAGCTCCAGCCTGAAAATATTTTAATTAAAACAAAATCCACCCTACTTAACTATCCAGAAAATTTATTTTAAATATGTATATGAAAATCATTTCTGGATGTTTGGGGTTTGGGTAGGTAATTCATTCATTTAACAACCATGACTATGTCCAGTTGCCATGCTCAACACCAAAAGGTGACACTCCCTCTGAAACAAGTGCAGGTGGGGCATCAAATTTTACTTTGATTGAAACAGTATCAGTTGTCCCAAAGCCATATCTGAAACAACTGATGGATTTAAATCTTCCTTTCTCTGACACTCATATGTATGGAAGTACAGTACATGACAATATATAGGACCATATATTCATTCTACCTGCTGAGATAACTGCCATATTTTACTTTGGGCCATATACTAGACACCAGTAAAACTACACAGCATCCACTATACACCATCAAAATTCATCACATAGTATTTTATGAAGCAACACTCAGAAGTATTTATTGGTCAAATTGGATCATGTTCTGAAACCTACAAGTAAAAACTCAACAGCATGTTAAGTAATTTTCAACAACAGAAAAGTTGTACACAAGGCATAGGCCTCTTTTTTAAATGATGTACAAATATATAAACATTTCAAAGAAAATAATACAATGAAGATTGCAGGTAATTTTTTATTTTCTTCTTTATACATTTCTATACTTCTCAACATTTTTATAATGACCATTCACGGCATCCATCTAAAACCAGTAAAAATTGTATGTATCTGTGTGTGCATGTGTGTGTGTGTGTGTGTGTGTGTGTGTGTGTGTTACAGTAAAAATTATTCTTGGAATAGTTCCAAATGCAGTGTCAAGTACAGACCAGGATAAAAGTCTTACACAGACAAGGTGGCTACTATAGAGGTCCTACTTAGAAGACTGGTTCAGAAGGCCTGGGATTCAACACAATTGGCTAATGACTGGAAGCCCTTTAGGAAGGAACAAAGGTTTTATAACACGTGTTTCCAGCTTAACATTCTGCTTGGGTCATGAGTATTGCTGTCTGGCTACTGTTTTTGTGAGGCAGGGTCTTGCTCTGTATTCCCTGCTGGTCCTGAACTCACTACGTAGCCCGGGCTGGTCTCTATCTCAGGCAATCCTTCTGCCTCTGCCTCCCAAGTGCTGGGATTATAGGCATGCACCAATGTACCTAGCTTATGTGGTGCTGGGGAATCAAACCCAGGCTATTGTGCATGCTAGGCATGCACTGTAAACACTGAGGTATGCCCTCAGCCCTCTCGTGACTTTTGATTTCATAAAAATATTTTGTTTACATATTTGTTAATAAATATTTAAAGAATTAGTATCAACCACAAGATACTTTTGAAAAGTAGCACTTTTTTTCTAATCATAAAAATAGTATAAGGCTGGAATGTAGCTCAGTGCTAGAGCACCTGACTAGCATGTACAGTCCCTAAATTCAATCCCCAGCACCGACAAAAAGTATAATATTCTTTGTGGAAAACCTGGAAAGTGCGGAAGGGAGAGATAAAGTGAAATCATCTATAATTCCATCACAAAGAAGTAACCACCTTAAGCGCTTCAATATATGGCCTTCTCGTAATTCATTACAGGTACGTGTATCCTGGTTCTTTACCAATATTTTATCTCGTCTTCCTGCACGTAGGTCCCAGTGGGCTCAAACCCAGGCTCTGCTTGCCATGTAGCCAAGTTAAGTCAATCACAATGCGCTTAAAGGAAACACTAACAACGTAAAACAGAGAAATAACTATCCTTGATACAAACTTTGGTTTCTGAGTAAATTCATTTGTTCACCTTTCAAAATAAATAAATATATATTTTTTTTCTGAGAAAACTTCAATTCAGAAGCTCTGTAAAACAGTTTCACTCCAAGCTAGCCTCCTAAGTATCAGCATGACACATATTATTTGCTTAACAAGAAATCTGAAAATTAGTTAGCATGCTGATCACACTTCCCTGAAAGTACAGGGAAGGAAAACCTATTTCCAATCATCTTTGGTGTTTTGGAAATCTTTTTTCCTTACCTGTAAGGCAGTTGAGAATCAGAAACACCTTCCAAAATGCGAACACCATTTTGCCGAGGTTCCGAGAACAGCAGG
Organism: Ctenodactylus gundi; assembly: GCA_004027205.1. NCBI lineage: Eukaryota > Metazoa > Chordata > Mammalia > Rodentia > Ctenodactylidae > Ctenodactylus > Ctenodactylus gundi. The sequence goes on from PVKB01002546.1 coordinate 57,081, forward strand.
CGCCAGCAGTGTGTCTGAACTAGGCTGAGTCTCAAACTTGCTTCAATCACACCGAGGTTTGCCAGGCTTATCTGCTGGGCATTACCAAGCAAACATGCCTCTCTGAGCGTGCTTATTGGGTACAGATCTTTCTCAGAGTAGATTTGTGTTTCTTTGAAACATTTTTCATGGGGTGTGTTTCCTTGATATATTTGCTACTATGTTAATAATAAACCCACGCATTTAAGTTCTTCAAGCTCTTTGTACACAGATTCTCTAAGTCTCATTGTTTAAAATCAGTCTTATTAAGAAATGAACTGTGTGGGGGGATTTTTGGAAGAAAATACATGCAAACAAAAGCTAACAAGGCTGATTAATATATATTTCTATGAAAGTCTTACAGCATTTATTCACTAACCTTTTATTAATTAGGTTAGATTCATTTCTAAGTGAATAAATTCTGGACATATCACTTTCTTGGGAGCACTGGCAGCTGTCACTCCCCTCCACAAAAGTGGCAATAGAATGGATTACATACTTATGTCTCCCAAGTTTAAAACCTTACATAGAACTTATTCACAACTCTAATTTCACAAAATCAGATTGGTGAATAAACGCCTTAAGACTCCTGTTGGACAAGAGACTTATTACCAAATTAATCTGTTGAAGAGATGCTATATTATTTAGGGGTGTGCTAGGAGGGCATGAGCACCTGCACCAGTGAGAAACCTTCATGTGAGCATGAGCTTCCAACAGAGCTCCTCTCCTTCTTAAGTTACCCCGAGAAACCTAAAAATTTTCTTTTTATCTTTCCTTGCACTCGCTAGGCCCTATTTTCCATTTCTACAGTGACTCTTGGATTTGTCCCTTCTCCAAATAATTGCTTCTACTGAGGTCCAGATATTTAGGACTTCACCTCTGGTCTACCATAGCAACTTTCTAAATGGTCTCCTGGACTTCCTTCATCATGCTAGGCCAATATTCTACTTCCAATCAAGTAATTTTAATAATACTCTATATGGGGCTGGAGGAATAGCTCAGCGGTTAAAGTGCTTTCCTAGCAAGCACTAAGTACCCTAGTTGGAGTCCCCAGCACCGCATAAGCTGGGCGTGGTGGAGGACACCTGTAATCCCAGCACTCAGGAGGCTGAGACAAGAGGATTGCCATGAGTCCAAGGCCAGCCTGGGCTCCAAAGTGAGTTCAGGACCAGCTTGGACCACACAGTGAGACCCTGTCTTAAAAAAATAATAATAATACTCTACATGGACTCTTTCATTGAATCACATTAAGTCATCCACCTGAAAAATGCTGCCACAATGTATTGCCTCAAAATGTTCAGTCACATGAAATGCACACAAGTTTCAAGTGATGTTTTATGTATTTTAATTTACAGAAAACATTTGACCTCATCTTACCCTAAGCAAGCTATCTTCCTCTTCCCTTTCACAAAGCCATTTTGCTTCCATCAGGAGCAATCTCTTCATGTAACTAACATTCCTTGTCCATGCTCATACCTGATGCCATCCCTTGGCTCCAGGTGACTTTTGTCTTGTTATCCAAGAATATTCTTAGAGAAGATCAGTCATGTTGCCTCATGTGAAGATTTCAATGTACCTAACTACCACCTGTCTCTAAAATGTGGCTCTTCCTAACACAGATCTACATTTTACTTAGAGTCAGTTAATACTCTGTAGTTGACCCTTGATTGTTCTCTTGTAGTTTTCTATTTATCAATCGAGTCTCTCCTAAATCCATGGACCGAAAGCCCCTCCAAGGTAGGGGATAGGTCCTATATAGGCAGTTCTCAACTTTGGAAAGGCTGTGTGTCCCAAAATGTACACAGGAATATGTGCTCTCACAGAAGCAATGTCATAAGGCAGGCTCATTCCCAGACTCACATAGCATGTAGCTCAGCACTGTCTTCAATTTTGGATGTTGGCGCCACATAGAGTGGTGGAGGATGGGCAGGAACAAAAAGAAAAAATGGTGATGGAAAAGGAACATTATTTATTCCCCGAGACATGAGTTGTCATAGGACAACATTTTCCCCCAAAATGAGTAATGTGTGTCTCTGACGCCTACCTTCTCTTCTGACCTCAAATTCATGACTCTATGGGACCCTAGAATTCCCTTGGAGGAGAGTCTCACTGCCCAGAATATTCCATACTCCAAAATCTCTTTTTCCTTTCTAACCCTGTGCCTCCCAGACACATTCCCGTCCTCTGCACAAACAGCTGTAAGCTCAATGTTGACAGAGGAAAAATCAACTCTCATAAATATTCCCAAACCTGACTGCATTATTAAAAATAGAATGTTCATGTTCCTCAAGCAAATCTCTGACCAGGAGGATTAGTCAGAAAAACAGAGAGAAATGGTATTGGGGAAGAAGTTTTACAGAGGAGGACAACTGGTAGTGACCTTCAGGAGATCCATACCAGCTCTTCTCAGCTTTGATTTCGGAATTGATCTCTGTGTCTACCAAGTCTCCCAAAGACCCACAGTTTTCACAATGGCTTCCTTGGAATTCCCTGGAATTGGCATTCCCAGTGGCATGGAGATGGGATGGAGAAATAGATCTGTGAATCTCATGTTTGAAGCCGGGGCTTCCTATATTTCCTTCCATGTCTACTAAGTGACCATATATATCATTGACCATTAAAACTAGGACACATCAGAGAGAGGGGAGCACTATTGGCAACAACCTTGGACAGGCAGCATAATCTGGGACAGACCCTGACCAACCTGGATGCCAGGCTACCTACTTACAGGGTAGTGCTAGGCAAAAAGTCGGTGCTAAGTAAGGAAGAACTTGCAGATTAATTCATTATGTCTAACTAGTTGTCCCTAACATGGGTGGGATTTAGGGTATCATTTAAGAATATTGCCAAAATCTATCTACACCAGGATACCTTATACAAACAGAAAACACTCAGAAACATTTCACTGAAATACCTGCTGCTGGTAAAACCCAACGGGGACAGAAGTTATTCTGTTAAAACATATTCAATGAACCTATCCAAATTCTGTTTAGAACAGGATTTTGATGTGAATTGACTACTGCTCAAAAGAAACGGGCAATTAACTGGCACCTACAATATTAGTCTTACTTTTACAATGCTTTCAAAATTTTTCCATTTTATTTTTTTAGAATAGGTAGAACAGATTTTTATTCAGAAAGCAAGGACAGAGGAATAAACGCTCCCCCTACCAGGAGGGTCCTGAGTGACTTGCCCTGCTTTGCCATTTTTTTTCATGACCATCCAATATAATAAATAGAGCAGACATAAGAAAATTGAGGATCAAAGCGTTGTGCCTTTTCCAAGGCCACACAGCACCACCAGAAGCCGTTCCCATCACACTGTGCAGTGGCAGAGTGCGATTATAAGGTAACAAAATGTTACTGCCTCGGGGAATCTCCCTTGGGAACTTTCAGAAACACACAGTGTCTGATTTGGCCTTCATTTCTTGATAAAAAGTTGCAAAAGTAGTACATTTTTATTATAAAAGCATTTCTTAGAACAAAGACCTGTACAAAGGAGAAATCTGTCCCTATTCACTTAACTGTATGTCTAATTTTGTGCTGAGGCTCACAGCAATGAAAACTGAGCATTTTTCTCAGACCTTTTTCTATTGGTTAACATACATAAATACGCATGCACACACATGCACATACACGTGCACGTGTGGACACACACACACACGGGTTGTTTGGGGTTTTTTCTCTGTTTTCTAGAGCTCAGGAGAGAAATCAGGGCCTCACACATGCTAGACAATTGCTACTGCACATTCAGCCTATGGTTTTTCTTTTTGTGGGACTTTTTTTTAGCATAAAGGTTACCATGGTATGCATATTATTCTATAATTTGCTTTTTCCTTTTTTTTTTTTTTTTTGGAGACAGGGTCTTTCTCTGTAGTCTAGGCTGGTCCCAAACTTGCTGTATAGCCCAAGGTGGCTTTGAACTCATGCAGTCCTCCTACCTTAGTCTCCGAAGTGTTGGGATGACAGGTGTGTGCCACTGTGCCCAGTTTATGTGGTGCTGGGGAATTGAGCCCCCCCCCCCAGGCCTCGCATTTACTAGGCAAGCACTCTGACTGCTGAGCTATGTGCCCAGCCCCTCTTTTTCCTCTCTCTCTCTCTCTCTGTCTCTGTCTCTGTCTCTGTCTCTCTCTCTCTCTCTCTCTCTCTCTCTCTGTTTCTGTCTCTTTCTCTCTCTCTCTCTCTCTCTCTCTCTCTCTCTCTCTTCCTCTCTCTTTTTACTCCGAGAGAAGTTGGGAATAGTAGAGGTTCTGAACAGAGGTGAGACAGGGTGTTATTTCCATATTAAAAGGGTACTTCTGGCTGCTCTAATGACAAAAGATTGAGAAGGGACAAAGTGGAAGCACAGGGATCAATTAAGGGGCTATTTCAGTGATCAGGACAACTGATGTTGGTGGCTCGGATTAACACGGGGCAGGGGAGAGGGAGAAGTTTTCTATAATCTATTCTATTAATCTATCATCTCTGTCTTTGCATTTAACTACATTTACCTTATCTGTCTTAAGGCTTTATTCTATGGCATAGGGGTACTGTAACTTATTCAGTCTCCTATTGGTGAATTCTTAGTTTTTTCCTATTTTTTTCTTTTTTTATAAAAATGGTACAGTGATCATCTTTTTTGTATAGATTAACATCCATTTATCTAGATTTCTGCCCATTTGAGTGATTCTGTAGATAAAGTTCAAGTTCCTCGAAATGGAATAGTTGGATCAAAAAGAATGAACATTTAAACTTTTGGCAGACCATAACATTTTTCACCAGCATTTTTTAAAACAAATCCACACTTTCATCAAAAGTGGATAAGGCCATATGCTTTGGTTCTTTCAGTGCTGACCAAATCAAAGGAGGCCATCAAAAGGATTATTCAAAGCTAGCTTCAAAGAGATAGAGGGGCACCATTTGTCTCAAATCACTGTCTCCTAGGGCACACGTGTGTAAGGGCCTTTTCTGGCAAAGAACAGAGGGGAGAAAAACATGAGGAGATAACACACATTTCTAAGCTGCTTTATGGACTTTAGCCATCTTCAGTTCTGTCCCTCCCTTTCTTGTGGAAAAGAAACAGGGCTCTGACCTTCTGGGACCAGTTTCTACTTGTGTTGTCACTGGACTAAGGAGAGAAAGAAATACTGGTTACGCACTCAGCAGGAAGACGTCTGGAGAAGTTCTTTCCCTCTGGAAAAAAAAATCTAATTTTTAAAGTCCAATTTTGCCATGTTAGTTACAAGAATACCCAACTGTCTACAACCTTGCCAACAAAAATTACAGGTCTTTATTTTTAGTACTGAATATCGGACCCACAGCCTTCACACTGAGTTATATCCCCAGACCATTTTCTTTTTAGTTTTTATTCTGAGACAAGATCTTGCTGAGTTGCCCAGGGCCAGGTTTGATTTTGTTATCGTTCTGCTCAACCTCTCAGAGTGCTGGGCTTATAGTCATGCACTACCATGCTTGGCTTTTATTTTTACTAGTATCATACACTAAAAAGAAAAAAAATCAGCATTGCCTTATTTTAAGCTGCATTTCTCTAATAAGGCGGAACTTCTTTTCTCAGGTTTATTGGCCTAACTGGAAGTCCTTTTCCAGCGAATTGCCTGTTTGCAGCCTCAGCCCATTTTCCCACTCAGCTATCCGTCTTTTGATACCAGAGAAATACGCTTTATATATTATGAACCTTATTCTGGGTTTGATATCTATTGTTACACTTGTTGTCCTCTTGTCCATCGATTTTTTAAAAAATTTCATCCCTAACCATCAAGAAGTTATGATTTTCTTTAGTAAATCCATCGTTTGTTTTTCTTTGCAACTTCTAAGTTTCGTGGCTTCCTTAAGAAACTCCCCGTCCAAGGCTACAGAAACATTAGTCCATATTATCATTAAATTACATACAAACTATATTATTATAATGTTTCTGTAATTTTGTCTCTTTCCAGCTCAGTTATTGCAACTCTGTCCTTCCAGTTGATCATCCTTCCGTCCTCTCATAACCACACTTAATTCATCACGAAACTCCTTGGACTCCGTGTTCAAAATCCATCACGACTTTGACAACTTCTCCCCTTTCCTTGTCCCAACCAGAGTCTGCGCCACCAACACCAGCCGCCTGGATCACTAAGGAACTCCCTAACTGGTCTCCTTGATTCTACTCTTGTAACCTCTTAATCTACTCTGCAGAGCAGCCAGGACAATCCTCTTAATATATGAATTAGGTCATGTCTTATCTTTGCTCAGATCCTCCACTGCTACCAATTTATCCCAGAATAAAAAATGTCTTCAAAGTTCATCTCCTTCCCACATGTGACACTTTATTACTAGTCAGCACATACTCGGTAGTTTATGGGGGGCAATGACAAGCCCCTAAATTAACTAGAGTCAGTCTAATGCCTTTAATATTTCTTTTAGAGCTGTGCTGTCCAGTATGACAACTTCAAGTCACATGTGGCTTTTGACCATATTATTTTTTGAGACACAGTCTCACTGTGTTGTCCAGGCTGGTCCTGAACTTACTATGTAGATCAGGCCGGCCTGGAACTCATGGTAATCCTCCTGCCTCAGCCTCATGAGTTCTGGAATTCAAGGTGTGTGCCAACATGCCCAGCTTGCTTTTGAGTTTTTGAAGAGTGACTTGAGTTGAGATGTGCTGTAAGTGTGTAACATACACATTAGATTTCAAAGACTCAGCCAGAAAAAGCATAGTATCATTAATTCTTTTGCTGATCACATTTTGAAATTATAAATGTGTATATTTGGGATACACTGGGTTAAATAACATACAGTATTACATTGTGTGTGTGTGTGTGTGTGTGTGTGTGTGTGTGTGTGTGTGTGTGTGTACAGGGTGGTACTGGAGATTGAGCCAGGACCTTTGCTCTGGACTACATCCCCACTCATTTTTTTTTCTTTATTTTGAAACAAGGTCTTGCTAAGTCACTAAGTTGAGTAAGCTGGCCTCAAAATTGTGAACCTTTGGCTTCAGCCTCACAGAGTACTGGGATTACAGGTCTGCACCCCTGGTACTGGTTTAAAATTTTTTTAAGATGAAAGAATTGCTTTAGAGTCCCTGAAATTGATCTGTCTTGCCAACTCCACCACCCCTCTGACTTTTCTACTGCATCCCTCCAACTCTGCTCCAATTGTTCTCATTGTGGAGTTTCCCACTCATCATGCATGCATGCTCCCATTTTTAAGGTGTTTATACAAATAATTGACTTTGCCTGTGAAACCTTCTCTTTGAGCACAGCAGCAGAGCCAACTCCCCATCGCCGTACCAGGGCCCAGTCCTACCGAGGAGAGCTCTTCAACATCATGGCCCGTCTTCTGTCTTTAATTCAACCCCCTTTCTGTAGCACTTAAATGACTGTAGCCTCCTTGTCTGTGTTCTGGCTTCCACTCTTCCTTCTCTAATCCATCTTTTGTAATCCCACCAGATACATTTTTCTAAAGTCCAATCGTGTCATTCTTGAACTCAAAAACCTTCCATGACTACCCATCATTGTTTCCTCTAGATACAAACATTTTTATCTGGCATTCAATTGATATTGTGCCTCTCCCATCTCTTTTCTGCTACTTGCAACAACAAAGAATGCCTGAGCAAGCACAGTGTTGCAAGTGATCACCAGACAAGACTCAACACTTTTCCCTGAAAGTTTGCCCCATCTGTCACCCCATGGCCTTTACATTGGCTCTTCTGTTCCCTTAGATCTCTCATCCTCACCAAGCCTAATTGTCAAAATGCTTACTCATCTAGAAAGCCTCACACAAATGCTAATGCCTATATGGTTTGTCTAATCATTCCCACATGACATGCCCTTGCCTTTACAGCATTAGTTAGTATCTTCACATAGTGCTTGAGTGTATCATGGTTAGTCAGGTACTTGTTCTCTTCACGCCACTAAAGCTGCAAGCTCCTAAGGAGGAGGAGATTGTGTGGGTGATTTTGTGCACGCTCACCTACTTGTTTTTGGCTAGACAGTATAAGTGCTTCGTCCCACCTAGTTCTCCTGACAGCCTGATGAGGTAATTAGTCATGTTACCTTCATTTTGTAGGTGACAAAACAGCTGCACAAGGAAATTTACCCATTTGTACAAATATAGATAACACAGGTAGACTCAGAACTCATATTCTTACCCCTCTCAATTCATCTCAAATATTTCTATCATGTGACTTGCATCATATTTCACATGCATAGGTAGATAGTATTCTATTGGTTCCCCTTCTCCAGTGCCTACATCTGGTGAACAGTCATTTTAAATCTTAATAGTTTTCTGTGTTGAAATGTTTGTCAATCATCCCCATCTAAAGCATGGCTGCTATTAGTTAAAGCTTCAGTTTCTGGTAATCACCTTTTTGCTGAAACTTAGGCTCAGGGTGAAATTTTTTGAAGTTCACAAAGACACCAGCTCCAGGACCTCAGCCAAAGTGAGCTGGCTCTAGAGCACATGCGCTTCACTCATGCTTAATTTATGGTGGCTTTAAGGATCTGCTCTGGTATTGGTTCCTAATAAATGTTCATGAAAGGCTTGAATTCTTTTCAGACTGATGCTTTCTCAAAATGACTATTTTTAAAATATAGCCCTAATTTGGATGCAAATAATTTGGTAAATTTGTAGAAAAACAAGCCTAAAGTTATTGTCATTGTCAACGACGTAACAACAATCTTCTTTATTCTGGGTATTGAGTTGCTGTGAAACCAACAAAAGGATGAGGATGGAGGGCATAATTCTGCAATTCTCTAAACCAATAAGCTGGAAGTCCCAGGTCAGGGATTCTAAAAAGGAAAACTGCTGACACAACTTCTGTTGTAATGCTGTTATGTGGTGAGAGTCCTCCTGCTCCTGCTACGCCCATGCATAAGGACTGGGATTTTTCTCTGTGATGAGCCTGGTGTGAATGTGCAACCCCTAAGTGTGCCCTCAAGGTATCTTATTCAGAGTCCTTCAGAGACATCTAGAAAAATTCCAGAATGGGCCTCAATGAGACTGTAAGGCAAGGGCACCTAGCTGCCTATCCATCTAAGTTTGGAAAATCTTCGTTTCCTGTGCTAGAGAGAAGAGCCATACAAATAATTTTCCTTTGGCAAGTTGTGCTTTAACAATAAGTATGAGTCAGGTTTTGTTGAGTGGCCTGGCATTGCTTACCTAGTGATAGTAAGGAGGCTAGAAAGGGTTAGTACCAGGAACTCTACGATATCCGATAGTGTGACTCAATGTGCTGTGTACATTATCGTGTTTGGGGAAGCCTACTCCTAGGTAATTTGTATTGACGCATTATACAAACACATGTCTGCTTGAAGCATAGTTGCACAGCTCCCACCCACTCACCCACCTCCTCATATACACACACATATGCATACATGCACGCACACACGCACATACACACATCCCTATGCAACTCAAAGGCTTCCTAGAACCTCAAGTTCCTTCCAAGTGGGAGAAATCAAAACTGACTTAAAGTATGAAAATATCGTATTCTAATGTATGATTTCAGGGCCTTCATTTTTTCCTGTCCTATCTAACACTTCCTAAAAATATTTTATCTGAGTAAAATTAACCCTAAAGCCAGAGATCCTGAGAATGAAATGAAGAGAATGAACCCTCTCACAGTTGCCCAAGCTGGTTAATAGTACCTGTCACATAGTAAGGGCTACCCAATGCTGATGGCTTACTAGGCCCTGAGTTAAGCATTTTATATGAATTATACTTTATTTCAAGAGTATAAGCCTTGGAAGCCGGTCCTTGCTTTACTGTCCCTTGCACAGTGCAAGGAAGTCTTATTACATAGGGGTTTTGGAGTGGTCTCACTTGAACCCAAGCTCTGGCTTTGCCAATTACAAGTTGTATGACCAATAGCAAGCCATTTGCCTCATTGAAAATAATTTTCTTCATCTGTAAAATTGGTCATATAATTAATACCTTCTTCATGGAATTATTGTGACATATATATATATATATATATATATATATATATATATATATATTGAGACAGGATCTGTCTCAGTAGTCCAAGCTAGTCTTAGACTCACTATATCGTCCAGGCTGGTCTCAAACACTTGGCAATTCTTTTCCTTCAGACTCCCACGTGCTGGGATTATAGGTGTGTGACACCATACTTGGCTCATTTTTATGTGGCTCTGAGAATTCGAACTCAGGGCCTTCCTCAAGCCAGGCAAAGCACTTAACCACTGACATATGCCCCCATCCCTGCAAAATATAATATGAAAGCAAATAAAGTAAAAATATAAAAAGCAAACAGATAAGATATCTTAAATGGAAGGATCGAGAAGAAATCAGCACTTGGAATATGTAAGAAAACCCGAATGAGTTAAGAAGGAAGCCAGGCACAAAGGAGTTTGCAAACTAGACAAAACAAGCACGAGAAAATGTCAAAGGTGGAAACTTCTGTTGAGTTTGATTTAAAGCAGAGGAAGCAAACAAGCCCCTGTGCTTTGTCGTGTTGTTCCCACCCTGCGTGGAGTTTCTCTTGCTGCCTGGTTCACTTGAGTGTTTGTCCTAACGAGAAGCAACATAGTACAGTGACAAAGAGCACAAGCTCTGGAATCAGGCAGCCTGGTTCAAAGCCAGGCTCTGTGGCGTCCCAGCTGAGGGAGCATGATGTCGCTGTCCGGCATCTTCCTCATCCATAAAGATGAAGTCTAAAGGACTTACCTCGTAAGACTATTACGAGAACTATGCAAGTTGTTACTTGCAAAATGCTTAGAACAGTGCCTGCAGATATTAAGTGCTATCAACATGCTTCTTGCATAAAAATAAATATAATTCATTACTGACATTAAAATATGGGAAATTTTAGTATCATTTTTTATAAAGATCTTTTAATAAAGAAAAATATCCCTGACGGAGAGGGCCATCCAGGCAGACTGCAGCATGAGAACTGAAGATGGCCAGGAAGTGGCTGCTGCCTTTAGGTGAGGTATGGACATTCTGATTTCCACAGGTCCCAGAACCCTCTGCTGCTTATATCCAGCCTACAACTTATGACTCCTGGTTTAAAGTGGAGGAACCTCCTTATTTCTACTGTGCTTTTATGTTTACAAAGAAAATTCACAAAAGAAGCAATTGGGACCTGGAACTTGGGCTGGTGGTGGTGATCCTTAGGCTGCTCTGATCCTTAAAGTGTAAGAGAAAGTTAGCTGTCCTCCTTCCTCACTAGGAATCCCTTTTTTACCCTAGGTGCTGAGCCACTTTGTTGCACAAGTACCTCTCATCCCCCAAACCACCTCCACTGGCTCCCATATTCTTACCTAGCTCAGCACTTCAGATGAGATGAAAAACCAGGGCTCCCACAATCTTTTGCACCAGCAACTACTGGGGATGCCCAGAGACGAAATCAAGAGCAACCAGCCCTCTGACTTGCCAGGCCTTGAGAAGTTCTATCTTCCTTCTCATATTTGTGTACTGCATACAACTATGCCTCAAGGTCTAAAACATTCACAAATCAGGGATAGTTTACACAGAAGCCAACCCCAACCAAACTGCAAGGTGAGCCAAGTTAGTCTTTAGAGCCATCATTCATTCTCAGGCAGTGAGCTTCCTGGTTTCTCCTCGTTCTTTGCTTCTGGAGCTGCTGGTGGCACTCAATGTGAGTCCTACTTAAACCTCCCTGGCAGATTTTTGACAGTCTCAGAGTCTGTATTCCTTTCCTGTCCCTCAGGAGAGATGTCCTTCCTTTTTGCTCCCTGGAAAAACAAATGAGCGTTGCTTGGCAGTGTGGAAGTACAGGTCTTCTGGTTCCTACGTGTCACACCTGGGAACAACCTCCCACCTTTGTATGTGGGAAATGAATAATGGTGGGAATACCAGGGCATGCAAGAGAGAAGCCAAGGAGGGAGAGCTCTGGGAGAAAAGACCTTAGGCCTTCGGTTAAACCTTACCTCCTCAGCTACTTTTGAATACGCACTACGGTTATGCCTTCCTGTGGGTAGGACATCATAAGAAATGTCACAAAAGGCCCTCTTCTCAGCTCAGCCATCAAGCGGCCCATCATGCACAACACAGAGTTAAGGCATAGATGTGACCTGACAGCACTAATTTAGAATTCAAATCTTTCACTTCCTTGAGTGCCAAACCTGCCCTAGGTCTCACAGGTTGTAGAGGTAAAGCAGGGAGTAGACTATGGTCTCTCTATTTCCAGTGTGACTTCTGGGAGAGAGAGAGAGAGAGGTGCAGTAGTGGGAAACTTAAGACTTGTCTGAACAGAAGAAAATCTGATTAATAACAGCTCCAGAGCCCTTTCCAACTAGGTGGAGGTACACAGCATAGTCCCAGCCCCAACCAGCAGGAAAGAACTTTGGCCAATCTCCGTGAGTGTATGATCCTCCCAAGGCAAACAGTGCCTGGTCCCGTATGTGACTTGTATCTGAGGGCCTTGTGAGAAAAATTCCAGGTAAGGAGAATAGTAAGGCAAGCATGTATCTGCAAAGAAAGTTGTTTTGACCTAAGCATAGCTCTTTGGGATTGTTACCTATAATTTTAGCAAAGCTGAAGTTCCTTGCCTTTACTCAGCAAGACAATGTGTTCAGTGCTGGTAGGGTAGTTTGATGACAACATGGTCTGGACCTCCGTCGCCTCATATTACAGTTCTGGTCTATAATGGCCCCCAAAAGCCTCATGTTGTGAAGGTGATTCAGTCATGGAGGTTAATTCATTGACTTCCTGTGCAAGCTAAGAGGTGAGGTCTGGTCAGAAATGGTGGATCACTGGGGCTGACCCAGAAGGGATGGGTCACTGGGGCTGGACCCCAAACAGGCATATCACTGAGACATGACCTAGAAGAGTATGTGCTAGCTCCACCCTTCTCGCATTCTGCTTCCTGTGTTGCCACGTGGTGAACAGCTTTCTTCGGTTAGGTCTCTGCCTTACCCTTGGGAGGCTGTGGCAGAAGAAGCTCAAGTGTGAGCCCAGTTTGGGTAACTTAGCAACTCAGCAAGATCTTGCCTCAAAAAAAAAAAAAAAACATGAAAAGAGGCTGGGGATGTTCCTCAGAGCAAAGGCCCTGCATTCAGTGGCCAGTACTGAAAAAATAACTGAATAAATGAATATTTACTGAGTAAGTGGATGACTTGTTAGAGAAAGGGATTTCTATATTTTTTCACCGTGCATGTCTACGTATGGTAGATGACACATACATTCCTTTCATTTTCTAAACAAATATTTCTTTCATGCCCTATGACTCAGGGTTTCTACTCAGTCTAGTGGAAAAGAAAAATGAGTAAACAGGAAATGGCAATACGCTGTAGTATTACTCAGGGTTTCTGGAAGCGTGATGTCTTAGTTACTTTTTTATTGCTGGGATACAATACCTGACATACACAGTTTAAGGGAGGAAAGGTTTATTTCGGTTATTAGTTTGTTTCAGGAGTATTCAGGGCATTTGTGGGCAGCTGACAGGGGCAGGAGGGTCTGGAGGAAAATAGCTGCTCATGGTATCACAAGAGGGAAGATCACTGCTTGAGGAGAACCCAGTGCAAGAGTATATCCTTCCAGGCCACACCCTCAGTGATCCCCAGCACCCTCAGTAACTCACCCCTTCCAAGCAGAACCCACCTCCTAACAGCGTGAAGCCCATAGATAATCCATGGAACATTCCAGACCCCAACTGTAACACAAAGAGAAAGATCTGATGAAGGCTTCTCATAGGAGATGGTCTCTAAAGAATAAGAGATGCTAGTCAGGAGAAGACAAAGTGAGGATGTGGAGAAGAGACCTCCAAGCAGAGGGAATGGCATGTGCAAACACAGAGATGCTCATCTGGGCAAGGGCTTTACCACGTCAAGGCACAGAATAGCCAGGAAGGAGAGATGTAGATTGAACCAAATTTGGTGATCAAGCAGAGACCTGAGCTTGAGATCCTTGCTGACTGCTGGGAATACAGTAATTTCCATGTATGCATGAGGGATATGTTCCAAGACTCCCACTATCTACTCAGAACATGAGTAGGACCAAATTCTACGTACACTGTTTTTTCTTATGCGTGCCTCTCCATAGTAAAGTTAAATATAGAAATTAGGTAGAGTAAGAGATTAACTACAATACTAATAAAATGGAACAATTGTAAATGCAATAAAATTGTTTAAGATGAGTTATTACTGCAATTTTCATATATATAGTTATATGGGAATGAAATAGCTCAGGGCTTTCACACTGATCTCTGAGCTAACTCCTCAGCTGTTTCTTCCTCTTTCTTTTTCTTTTTTTTTTTTTTTAACTTTGATACAGGGTCTCGCTAAGTTGCTAAGTTACCCAGGCTGGGCTCCAACTTGCAATCCTCATGCCTCAGCCTCCCAGCATGTTGGGATTACAGGCCTTTGCCACCAGGTCTGGCAATTTAACGTTTTTGGACCATGATGAAGGTAACTACAGCCACAGTAAGTGAAACATGTAAGAGGGAAGAATACTATAGAGAGTTAAGCCTTTTAAGTCTGAATCTCAAACTCATCAAACATGGAGAGAGCCGGCTTCCAGGTGTGTACAGCTTGACCTACACCTACAAAGTTATTGCATTGGATTTAGAGATTACTATCTTATAACTGGAAGTAGTTCACATAAGTTCCAGAATTCTTTTAGCTTGAAGAATTAGCTTTGTTAAAATGCCACAACATCACATTGTACCACTCCTCCATAGCTATAACACGTAACATCTGAACAAGAGTGGTCCCTGTTCAACAGGCTTTTGCTCTCCAGTTTGTCAGTCTCCACTCAACCTGTGTCATGTGATGGCTGGTCCACAACCCTTCATATGGTCTAGCTCATAACACTGTCTTCTCCCAGAAGGTGTCTCCTTCTGTTTCTACTCTGGCAAATCGTGCCCTGTCTCTCAAGGTCCAGCTGAAATACCATCTCATCCCAAACACTTCCCTGATTTCATGGTCAGCACACCAGTAAGTGTGACCCATTCTGTCTGTGTCTATGGAATGGAGAGTAGAGTGCAGCAGAATTAGGATACAGCAGACTACTGCCTGGGGAGTGGGAAACACTCAGAAGATTAGCGCTGGACTGTAGATGGTGGGAAAAATCAGAGATTGGAACTTGGAATTTATTGATATGCATCTAAGTGGAGAGTGTGCAAATGGTGGAAGCCGCTGAAACTGTAAAAATTTTAAAACAAACTGCAGTTTTCCTTACTTGGAATTCTCTTTTTATTTTCTCTCTCCCTCCCCCCTCCTTCTCTGTCTCTGGGGGTACTAGGAATATAATAGATGGCCTTCACACTGAGCTACATCCCCATTTCATTTTTTGGTTTTGAATTTGAAGCAGGGTCTCACTAAGTCTCTAAGTTGCCAGTGCTAGGCTCAAACTTGCAATCATCCTGCTTCAACCTCCCAATGTCATGGGGTTACTGACCTGCACCACTGGGCCTAACCCTTTTCTTTTCCTTTCTTTTCTTTCCCACTTCTTTATCTTAACTGGCATGAGACAGTTAACAGACAGTGCACAGCCTCACAGTTTTTGTACTGTATTGACAGCAGTCAAAATGAGATTACACCATTGACTCCAAGAAAGAGTCAGAATAAACCAAGAAAATCAACAAAATCTCTAATCGTACTTCAACTCAAGGAGTTACCTAATGTCCAGGTGTGTGTTCCCTGATGCAGAGAAACTAAATAAATCTGTAACCTCTTTTTGAGTCACTTTAACTATTTTTGTCCTTGGACAGTTTGGTGCTTTGACTTAGATTGAATCTAGATAAGCAAGTAAGGATAGAGCAAGCTGAAGAGCCATCTCCCTTCAAAGGCCATCGGGCCAAAGGTAAGTTGTGCTCCTACTCACGAGCTCTGATTTGTTGTTGTTGTAGCATGTAAGTTCTATACTGTGGTTCTATGAAGGGGTTAATTTAGTCTGTTAGATGATGATCCTAAGGAAGAACAGGGACTTTCTTCCTTCTTCTGAGTTGGTCCTTTTGTTAATGAGCTAACAGGCAAGACTTCAAGGAAGACAACTTTGAACTGCTGTAGTCTCTTTGAGAGTCATGGGGCATGTCAAGACCTGTGCATTTGGGAAGCTTCTTGAAACAAAAAGGAAGAGAAAATTTGCAATGGCAGCTGTCTTTCAGTGTTAAGAAGGTCAGAAAAGAAATAAGGATTCCACCGTAACGGGTCCTATCTTCAAACAAGCTCAGCCCTCTTTCTCCACCAAAGACCTCCTCCTTTGTATCTAACTCTATTTCTCCCCCTAATAACCTGATTCCTTGCTGGCCTCCCTCGCCCTGTGCTCTCTACCATCTATTTACTCTTTTCTCCATGTTCCCTGTCTCAGGTTCCTTTCCCCTTTTGACCATTACCTCCATCCCTCCAAGATATGCAAATACCAGGGACAGGAGAAGATATTTTAAAGGCAACTTGTGGAGATTTTCCTTTTTGGACTGAGGTATAATCCAAACTTGTCAATAAGGGTATCATAGATCTGTCTCTACTTTGAGGCACTGATTTGAAAAAACTTTTAAGGAATACTCATGACCAGGCATTAATGTTGATACCCTGACAACAACCTGCACTTTCTTTGCTAATGACCTTTAAGCCTGAAATATCAAAAGCTATTCAGAAGCAAAATAAGGTTGGCAGACCACACCCATTCATAACTTGCAGTACTTTGAGTCCAGTGCTCTTTAGTCCAGCATTTTGTGAACCCCATAGTGAAGCACACAAAACAAAGGAAAATTTAAATTTCTGATAAACAAGTTACAGATTAGCATATGTCTCACAAGACATTTGGTACACACTTACATTAACAGAGAATTCATTGCTTATCTGACATTCAAATTTACCTGGACTTCCTGTATTGTATCTGGCAACCCATATATGTTGCTCAATCCAAAGCAAAGTGATTCTCCTCCTCCAAAGAAGGCACCTCACCCTCTCCACCCTTTCCAAATCCTTTTTGGATCAGCAGGGAGAAATAACTCTTTGTTCAAAAATAGTCATCCTATCTCTTTTTTTAGTAGGTGTTGGAGTCACACTTGCTACCATTAATTTATTCCTTCTAGTTCACTATCACCCTTCATCAGAATAAGTCTCAATGGTAGGATTTTCCAATGAAACACATTCACTCCCTCTAACCTTTTTTTGTGTCTGTTTGGGATCCTTAAACCCACAAGATACCTTTGTCTTCAATCTCCCTACTCCCCCTAACCTATTCAGACAGGGCCTTTTGGTTCAGTGAGGAGCTAATATATGTAAAGGACTGTCTCAGTTACTTTTTCATTGCTGGGACAGGTTATCTTCCATTCACAATTTTAGGGGAGGAAAGATTTGTTTTATCTCACAGTTTCAAAAGGTCATATAGCCCATTTACTTTGGAAATGGTGGAATCACATGGGGGGGGGGGTCGAGTCAGAGTGAGAGCTCCTCACGGTTCTGCAAACGGGAAGCCAAGTGTAGGAGGAAGGGAGGAAGTAGCATATATCTTTCCAGGTCCTGTTCCAGTAATCTGCCCCTTCCAGGTCCAGCCTCAGTGTTCCGCCCCTTCCAGGTTTAATTCCCTTCCACGTCACATGCAGAGTAATGTGCCATACAACTGTAATCTACAGCAGGCCCCTAATATTCCACAGGGCTATAGTCTATAATCTACCACATGCCTGTTTTCCACTACACACCTTTAATCCACCAAATGCCTGATCTACCCTTCCGGACCAGGCCTCCATCACCTAACACCACATGGTTCCATAGATAATCCGTAACACACACCTAAATGAGACTTGGAGTGGCATTTCAGATCCAAAACATAATACGGACTTTTTCTCAACCTCTCAGCCTTCAATAACTCAGCACATCACTCTATAGTAGCTTCCCTCCAATATCACACACTTTTTAATGAGATAGTGTCTTGCTGTGTAGTGCAGACTGAACCTGAGCTCACTATGTAGTCCAGGCTGATCTCAAACACACAGAGATCCTCTTGATCAGACTCACAAGTGCCCTACCATGCCCAGGTAATTTTTATGTGTTACTGAGGACTCAAACACAGGGCCTTGCACGTTACACAAGTGCTTTAACCACTGAACTACACACTCAGCCCTACTGTACACTCGAGCTCTCTATTCACTCCATTCTGTGAAACAATAAGATTTTCCTGAATCCCCTTCATATTCATATTAGCTATTCAATCATAAATATACAAAACCTGAAAATTTGCTGACCTTCTTACCTTGATTTAATATTTAGTGGCTTGTTTTCACCTGATCTAACTTCTTTTCTCTTTTTTATAAAATCTAGCCTGGAAATAAAGACTCAGAAGTGAGCAACATAGAAACTGAAATTAAAGCCATGGAATGAGGTTAATATAATTCAGGAAGTGGGGTGGGGTGGGAATGGACAAAACTGAGGACAGGTAGCAGAAGCGAGAGTTGCTTAAGAAATAAATCCAGAAAGAAGAGTCTACAAAGGAGGAAGAAGAGGATCAGCAAGAAGGACAAGATGGAGAACGATGGAATCAGTGATCAGTGCTACTAAAACCCTCTGTCATCATAATCATGCCACTTCCTTCTCTTAACCTCAAGGTCTCTGGTGGTCATTACTTGGATGTTCCCTACAAGAATGTCAGAGTTGGGATCTCAGAAGTTATTTATGCTACGGTATCTCAACTTTGACATTACTGACTTTGGGGTCAGGATAATTCTTCATGGTGGGGACCTGTCCTGTGCATTGGAGTCTAGCAACAGCCCTTGCCTCAAACCATTAGAGGTTAGTAGTGATCCTGCAGCTACAACAACCAAAAGAATTCCACATTGCCATATATCTCCTGAAGGGAAAAAAATATCCCCTCACTGGTAACCATCAGTATACACAGTCTTTCCAGCTCTGAAATCCAATGGTGATAAACATCATGGAGACAATTAGAAGGGTCTGGATCTCAAGCAAAACATCAGGTCAAAAGTACACATCTGACAGTTTACCAGTATATGATGGCAGTTAAAGCCATGTATGGCTCACCCAGGGACAGTGTCTAGCATCAGAAGAGGAGAATCAGGATAGAACCTTAGAGAACAATGGCATTTAAGAGGAAGCTGAAAAGAAGATTTAGAGAAGCTGGAATAATAATAATTTTACTTATCCCATTAGTATCATTACCACTTTTTATGTGCCAATGACTGGCCTAAATGCCTTGCAAATATCATCTCATTTAATTCCAAGTAAAACTTCATGAAGTGGGCATTATTATTCCCATTTTACTGAGAAGGAAACTGAGTCTCAGAGATGTGAAGATAACCTACTCACGTCTGTGCTGCTAGTCAGGGTCAGAGTCAGGATCGAAATTCAGATTTCTCTGCCCTTGCAGTTGATATGCTTGCTGCCAAGAAACCTAGAAAAAGAAGAACGAAGAAATATAGGAAGGAACAGAGCAACCCAGTCTAGTTGTTTGATCTTCAGTGAAGCACAAAGAACATTCAGTAGATTGGCATGATTAACTTGGTGAGGACAGCTTGGTGAGGACAGTTTCCGTGGGTGGCAGGAGCTCAGCCTTATTGCAAGCAGTTGAGGAGAGAAAGGGGAAGAAAGACGTGGAACAAATGAATAGAGACTATTCAAAATGTTTCCACTTGAAGGGAAGGAAAGAGATAAGGCGGTAGCTACAGGAGAGGAGGCAGTAATCTAGTAGCTAAGGAATTCAGTTTTCATTTAAGAAATTGCATGTTTGATGGAGAGGATTTAGGGCGTATTCGCAACCCCCCCAAAACCCAGAAATAACCATGAATAACCTTTTGGTATTTGTTTTTCTGCCTTGTCTTTGTCCTACACAACCAATGCACACATTTTTTACAAAAATAAAATCGAATCATAACACTGTTTTGTAAGTTATTTTACAAGGCTGGGGTCATAACTCAGTTGATGAAAGCACTTGTTGAGTATGTGCATGGCTCTGGGTGTGATTCCAGAGCACCACATAAAAACCAGCTGGGCGTAGTAGCATACGCCATAAACCGGACTCAGGGGGCTAAAGCAGGAGAATTGTGAAGACCCATCTGACTTACACAGAGAGTTTGGGACCAGCCGGGTTACATAGCAAGATCCTGTCTCCCTAAAAAGCTACTTGTTTTACAGTTAAAATATACTGTAAAAACTTTGCCATGTTGATAAATAGGTCATATAAGCATGATTCTAATGGCTGCTTGGTATTCCTACAAACAGTACTGAAATATCATTTCTTTCTGTTTTTGAGACAGAGTCTGACTTTGTAGTGCAGAGTGGTCCCGAACTCATTACGTAGCCCATGCTGCACTTGAATTCATGCCAATCCTCCTGCCCTCACCTCCCGAGTGCTGGGATTACAGGAGTGTGTCACCACCAGTAGCTAAGCTTTATGTGGTGCTGGGGAATCGAACCCAAGGCCTTTCACATAGTAGGCAAGCACTTTAATCACTGAGCTGTGCCCCCAACTCCTGAAATATTCCTGTCATTGTCAGCGTCTATATTCCTCTCCTTCCCTCTTCCCCTTTTCCCTTTCCTTCCCTCTTACTTCACACAAACAACTGTGCACTAGAAGTGCAATTAAATCATGCCAAATAGACTTAATAATAAATGAAGAAAATATTAAAGAAACATGTGTTTAAAAGGAGAATGTTTTTCTTAAGCTGAATGATGTTAATTTATACCTAGTAGCTTATAGTTTATGTCTGCCTGTGCATGCGAGAATGTGTGCGTGTGTGTGTGTGTGTGTGTGTGTGTGTGTGCATGTGAGAAAGAGAGAGAGAGAGAGAGAGAGAGAGAGAGAGAGAGAGACAGAGAGAGAGAGAGAGAAACAGAATAGTAGAAAAAGAAAGGTTAAAGATACATCTGAGGGGGGGAAGGGACGGTTGTCCAACAGTGGCTCAAGTTTCTTAGTAAGGAAGCTATGGAGCACAGCAGACATGATTAACCTTAGATGCAATGCCTAAACATTGGTGAAAGGTGTACCAGGCTGGGAGTCAAGGAATCTCAGGTACTTTCTGTCTGGGTTTTTCCACTGATAACATCTCACAAAACTATAGTACAATATCATAGACTCAAAATATTGAAACAGATACAGGCAAAGTTTGGAAAAGTTCGGTTACCACAGGAACCTTTAACCTTGCCCACTCATAGCCAAGTGTCTCTGACAGACCCTTGGTACTCTTATTCTCTGTTCCTAACTTCGGGCCATAACTAATGTGTACCCTATTTCAAGAATATTATATAAGTGAAATCACAAATCATGTGCCTTTTTAAGAGTAGCATTTCTCATTCAGCATGCATAATATTTTAGCTATTCATTCATTGAAAGATAACAGGGTTGTTTTCAGGTTGCAGATATTACGAGTAAAATTGCAATGAACTTTCACATATAGGTTTTTGTGTCAAAATAAATTTCCATTTCTCTCACATAAATGATCCAGAATGCAATTTCTAGGTCATGTGGTAGTTTTATATTTAGTTTGGTAAGAAACTGCCATACTGTTTACCATTTTGCATTCCTATCAGTACATATGAGTGCCTGTTTCTCAGCACCATCACCGGAATTTGATGGTGTCTGCTGCTATAGTTTGGATCTGGGATGTCTGCCAAAATGGTCATGTTTTAAAGGCTTGATGCTCAGCTTAGCACTATCGAAAGGTTGTAGAACCTTGAACTGGATGGCCTGATGGACGGTTTTAGATCACAGGGGCACAATCCTTAAGAGGATTGTAAGGTGCTGGTCTCTTCTTCTCTTTTGCCACCATGAGGTAAATGGTTTTGTCATGTACTACTATTATGATGAACTGACTTGTCACATGCTCAAAGCAATGAGGCCAATCAATTATGGACCGACATCTCCAAAACTGAGACCCAACCTTTTTCTCTTCATAAGTTATCTCGAGTATTTGTTACAGTAATGGAAAGTAGCTAATACATGACTGTGGACCTATTTCTAGGTTCTTTGTTCTGCACACTGATTTTTGGGTTGATCTTTTCTCCAATGCCACACTGATTATTACAGCTATATAGTAAAAGTAGATACATGACATGTTTTGGTCACCATTGTATCCTCAGATTCTTTCACAGTAGAGCAAAGAGTAGATAAATAATATGTTTTTTTATGAGACAGGGTCTCACTCTGCAGTCCAGGCTAGTACTGCACTCACTATGTAACCCAGACTGGCCTCAAACTCACAGTAACTTACTCCTGCCGCAGCCTCCAGAGCACTGGGATTATAAGCATGTGCCACCACGCCTGGTTTTATGTGGCACTGGAGAACTGAACTCAGGGACTTGTGTTTGCTATGCAAGCACTTTAAATGCTGAGCTATGCCCTCAGTCCAACAATGTATTTCAAAAATACTCCTGAAGCCAGAAGTGTTGGTATATGGTTTATAATCCAGGAGGACTGCCTTCAATTTGAGGTCAGCCTGAGCTACGTAGTGAGTTCAGGACCAGCTTGGACTACAGAGTGAGAATCTTCCTAAAAATAATTAAAATAAAAAATATTTCTGAGGTGGAACAGTTCTGGAATAAAGGCAATATTAAGAGCTTTACTGTCTAATAGAACTTTCTGTGATGATGAAAATTCTGTCAGTACTAACAATACATTAGCCATCAGTCATATGTACATACCAAGCACTTTCAACTTGATTAATCCATGTATTTGATATGGATTCATTTGAATTTAAATTGTCTGTGGCCAATGGCTGCTGCATTTGGGCTGCTATGAAAAAGAGTGACAAAAATGGAGGCAAGTCCCTGTTACTTGGTTTTAAGAAGTCAGGAGCTTCCAGGCCAAGGGTTTGAATACATGAGGTATACCCTATTCAATCACATGAATGCCAGCAAGGAAAGCTGTGTGTTAGAGGCCTGAATTACTTTGGGGACCTGCCCAGTGTGTAAACAACACACACAAAGTGCTGTAAGTGATGGATTCAGCTGGCATGTGGCGTAACATTATGCTTCCAGCAGGCAGAGAAACCAGAGTTTGGAAGTTGCTCCAGAGTCAAGAGAATGTCAGTCCATCTTCCAGTCCCACCCACTAGTAGGACAGGCCTCCTCCACTCTTTACTACTCCATCAGAATTGCTCCTGGGGAAACTCCGGGGTCAGGTGTGAAGGTACAGGACACATTCTATGACAAGGCTGAGCATGTAGGATAGCTCATTTGTCACACAACAAAAGTTCTGGAAAATGGTCGAGAAAAGTGGGCGTGGAAAAAAAAGGCCAAGGAGAAGCAGCACAAAATAGTATGAGACCTGAATAAATGCTGCAGCAAGGCTGCTTACACTTGCAAACCGCTGAGGCAGCCTTACGATATCTACTGGTGTCCTTGGAAAAAGGTCTTGCTGTCCTCATTAGATAGCTTTTGAAACTTGTTTGGAGCAAGATAACTTTCTGCAACCATGGAGCATATGTTAGACTTTTTTTGTGTGTGAGAGTTAACATTTTGGATAATAAGTGTTTTGTTTATTGTGGTAAAATATAAAAAGTATCATTTAAATATCTCAAAAGTGCACCATTTAGTGGTATTTTATGAGGAATAAATGGTTTTAAACAAAAAAGGGTGGGGTGGCCAATACTGGAACACTGGTGGGCTTCCCTGTTTTCAAAGTTCTAAATGAATGAGGCATCAGCTCATGTGTCACAGTGAGAGGCAGCAAGTTAAACACGCAAGAAACTGTCCAAGGAGAGGGGATGGAAATGGTCAGGAAGGGCAGGAAACAATAATTTTTTCCCCGCCAAGGGGGCTCCCAAAACATTCTCTACATTCCACGTCCTACAGGAAACTGGAAGAACTCAGAGTCCACATAGCTGTGAGGTAGTAACAGTCAGCCAATCAGCTTGTTAACCACCCGGGATAGTGCAAAAGCTCTCACTAGAGACCTGTCCCTTCAGGTGATTTATGCAGCATCTGAGCTCACTGAGAGCTCATAGATACGAACAGCATCTCATACATCCAATTTGAACCCAAGGGATCATGGGAAAATCATCATTACCAGACTGTGTAGCAAAATTACAGTGAAACCCTTAGGCAAGGAGCCTCATCAGCAACTGCTCTGGGCTTTGCAGTGTGCTTCCTTTGTCAGTATGTCAGCTGGTGCAATGGTGGCAATACTGCTTCAAGCACAGAGTACCTAAGGTGTAGGTGATATTGAAGCAACTGGTAGTTCTGGTTTATAGCAGTGAGTTGGGCTCCAGTACCTCCAGCTCAGTCTAAAAGGAGGTACAAGTGAATGCGGAGCCCCGTCTCTCCTTCTGCCTCTGAAAAGCCCAGTAACACACCATTCCAAGTGAGAAAAGTCAGTCTTCTACTAGCCTCATTTCTCATGTGTAAGATGGAGTAGTAAGGGCTGGGAGCCCAGCTCAGTGGTTAGAGCACTAACCTAGCTGGCACAAGGCCTGGGGTTTGACTCCCCAGCACATTAAAATTATCTGGAGGTGGTGACATGTCCATATAATCCTAGCACTCATGAGGCTCAGGCAGAAGGACTGCCCTGAGTTTGACACCAATCTGGGCTACATAGTGAGGCCAGACCAGGCTGGGCTACGGAGAGAGAGAACCTGTCTCAAACAGGAGTAACAGTTCCAGAGTAGTCATGAGGAATAAATACACGTAGACACAGCATATTGTCATTAAGTGGTTATCTATTATCCTTATTACATCACGGTACTGATTGAAATATTCTTTTGATAGAGCAATTAGACTAGTTCTCTCTCCTCTGTCCAATTAATCTCATTCAGGGCACAACTGTGCATTAACTATACTTCATAGAAGTACATGATCATTTGTTAAATTTTTTTTTTTTTTTTTTTTTTTTTAGTACTGGGGATGAAACCCAGAACCTTCACAGTGAGTTGTATCCATATCCCTCCTCCCTCTTTTTGAGACAAGGTCTTGCTCTGTAGTAAGTCTGGTCCCAAACTCACAGTAATCCTCCTGCCTCAGCCTCCCAAGTGCTGAGACTACAGGTGTGAGTCACCACATTTGGCTAATTTTTATGTGGTGCTGGGGAATTAAACACCCAAGAACCTTGCACTCACTAGGCAAGTGCTCTAACTGCTTAGCTATACCCCAGCCCTCTAGTTTGTACATTTCTAATAAAACTTTCCTGAGCCTCTTACTGACTAGTCCTAAAATTTTTTTTCTGTGATGAGAGTTCAGTGAAATTATTCTTCAGGCAGCGTGGGTTTGGGAACCATTTGGATCCTGTTTGGTGACAATTATATGAATAGAGTACAATTTGTTTATCCCCTCACCTCTTGATGGGTATCTGAGTCATTTCCAAGTGTTGGGCGTTATTACTAAAGCTGCTATGAACACTTAGGTTTGAGTCTTATATAGGATCATGTCTTCGTTTCTCTTGGATAAATACCTAGGAATTAAAAGGTTTGTATGATATGTAAATACTTAACAATATGAGCAACTCACAAATTTTGTTCCCAAATGCATGTAAATTTTATATTCCTAATTCATGTTTGAGAGTTCCATCAATGTTATTTTTTAGTGTTACTGATCTTTTTAATTTTAGCCATTCTAGTGCCTGTGTAGCATTATCTCATTATGATTTTAATTTCTATTTACTAAGGAATATTTATGTTGAATGTCTTTTCATATGCTTATTTTTAAGTTTCTATCTCCTTTGGTGTAGTGTCTGTTCAATTCTTCCCATTTCAAAAGTGAATTGTATTTTACTTGTACAGTTGTATAAATTCCTTATATATTCTAGATACAACTTTGTTGGTCAGATATGTATTTTCTTTCAGTCTTGGGCCTGTATTTCAACTTTGTAACAGGGCCATTTGAAAAACAAAAGGTTTTAGTTTTGATGAATTCTAATTTATTGATTTCTTTCCTTATAGCTCATGATTTTTTTTTTTTCAGAAAGGTCTTACTCTGTAGTCCAGACTCGTCCTAAAGAATATATAGACCAGAACTGGCCTTAAACTCACAGCAATCCTCCTACTTCAGCCTGAGTGCTGAGATTAGAGGCACACTCCACCACACCTGGTTAATTTTTATGTAGTGCTAGGGAATTGAACCCAAAGCCACACACATACTACGAAAACACTTTAACAACTAAGCTACACCCCCAGTCATAGTTCATTTTATATGTCTTATTGAATAAATATTTTCCAAACAAAAGTGACTAAAACTTTCTCCTATAGAACTTTTTTTTTTTTTTGCAGTGCTGGGGATTGAACCTAGGGCCTTGTACATGCAAGGCGAGTATACTACCACTGAATTACACCCTCTGTCCGCTTATATATTTTTTCTAGAGCTTGATAATTTTGGCTCTTACAATTTGGTCTATAATCCAGTTTCAATCAGTATTTGTGTACAGAGTAAAGGCTGAGAATTTGTTTGCAAGTGGCTATCCACTTTTTCCAGTACAATTTGTTGAAAAATATTCTCAAGTTCAATGTAATCATTGCATATCACATATACATATTAATAAAATGGTGGAAAAAAGAAAAATATTTGATAGAATCCACCCTGGTACCTTTATCAAAAATCAATTGTCCACACATATGCATATATTTCTAGGCTTTATTCTGTTCTATTTCTCCACTGTCCTATCTTCATACCAATATTACAATGTATTGATTATACAGTTTTGGAGTAAGTCTTGAAATAAGGCTGGATGGATTCCCTAAATTTCTTACGTTCTGAAGTTGTTTGGGTGAGTGTAGACTATTTACAGTTCCATATGTATCTGACATGCAGGCTGTTGCGTTATTTTAAAAAACCCTATTGGCATTCTCTTGGAATTCCAATAATCTAGTGACAGATATGTAAAGAACAGGGATCTTGTTACTGTGCTTTTTTGTTCATGAACACTCTATTACTCCATTTATTCAAATCTCTGAGTCCTCTCAGCAAGGCTTTACTATCAGTGCAAAAGTCTTACATGCATTTTGTTAGATTTATCACTAAGTATTAAAATTTTTGAAATTATCTAAGACAAAACTATTTTTCATGTTTTTAGAATTTCTATTTCTTATTATTGTTGGTATATGAAATATCACAATTGATCTTCTACATGTGCCATTTATCCTGCAACCTTGTTGAAATGTATTGTTTCCCTAAGTTTTTGTAGATTTCTTACGAATTCTACATATAATATCATGTCATTTGGAAAACAACTTTGTTTCTAATCTGTTTTTTTCCCTCTTCAGGCAATGTCTAGAGCATTGAAGAGAATGCTGGGTAGACATCCTTGTCTTATTCCCAATCTTAGGGGGAAAATTCTTAAGTCTTTCACCAACAAGCAGGATGTTGTAATAACTCTAGGGCTTTTTAAATAGGTGCCCATTTTCAGGACAAAAAAATCCTCTATATTCCTAGTTTACCTTTTTAATCAGCAAAATATTATTGGAATCTGGCATTTTTCTGCATCTACTGAGCTAATTATATTTTCTTCAGTCTGTAAAAGTGATAAATAAATTTTTATGTTCCATCATCCTTGCATCTCCAGGAGGAAGCCCAATTGATCATGATGCATTATTTTGTTGAACTTCACTTGCTAAAATTTTAAGTATTTTGTATCTATCTCCTTGAGAAATATTAGGTTATAGTTTTTTGTCATGTCTTCTTCTAGTTTTGGTAGTAAAATAATGTTGACCTCATAAAGTTGGGGGATGTTACCTTCTCCTCAATTTCCTGGAAGACTATGTAGATTTGGTATTTCTCCTTTAAGTATCTGGTAGAATTTACCAATGATGAACTCACTGATTCTTAACTAAAATTTAACTTCCAGATATTGGCCTATGTGGGTTTTCTGTTTTCTTGAGGGAACTTTGTTAACTTCTCTTTTGAGGTATTTGTCTATTTACCTAATTCATAAAATTTTGGCATGAAGTTTTCCGCAATATTGCTTTATTTTAATGTCTGTAGCATTTGTAGTGGTGGTCCATTCTCATTTTTGATGACAGTTAAGTCATTTTTACTGACCAATTTCACTAGAGACTTTAAAAATTTAAAAATCTTTTCAAAGAATCAGCCTATGGTTTTTTTTATTTTACCTGTAATTGTTTCAGTGGTGTATTTCCTTTCTTATGTTACTTTGCATTAAACTTAGCGCTGTTCCTTGCTTTATGTGTGAAAGCTGAGGTCACTAATTTAGAACTTTGGTTTCTCTAATATACATTTCCCTCTAAGCACTACATTCACTATAGCTCACAGAGACATCTATTGATGTTTTTTATTCAGATTAAAAAATTCGTCCTAACTTCCCTCCAGACTTCTACTTTGAGCCATGGATTATTTAGATGAGTGTTATTATTTTCCAGATGACTGAATCCTTTATATTTTTCTTTTGCTGGCTTATAATTTGATTCCATGTAGTCAAAGAACATACTTTATTTTAAAGTGTTACAGCAAAGGATACACTGCTACTAATCTCTCTCAAAACATGCCACTTTAAAGACATTCATTTCATAGAACAGGGTTCCCCAACCCCTGGGCTGCGGACCGTTACTGTTTGATGGCCTTGAAAAGATTGGCTTGCCAAGGACAGGAATGGTGAGCAGATGAGCAGCAAGTCAAGCTGTGCCTTGGAGTATCAGCGCTCCCCTATTAGGTTGTAATGCCACTACTGACCTGACTGTGCTTTACTACCCACTTAGTGCTGCTCGCCATTTCTAAGCAATCCTCCAACAACCTACTGCAGAACAAGTAACCCCCTTCTGATCTTGGGATAATAGTCTTCAATTAAATTGGTCATTGGTGTCAAAAGGTTGGGAACCAGTACCGTAGGACATACTTTGTATGGTTTGAATCTTTTCATTTTGTTGAGACTTGTTATATGTCCCAGACATGGTCTAGCTTGGTAACTATTCAATATGCATTTGAAATTAATTTGTTTTCTTTTGTATAAAAGTCAAGGTCACTACTTATTACCTGTGTTGCTGTAGTCTTCTAGACTCTTGTTTCTGTCTCCATTTATCAATTATTGAAAGGTACTAAAGTGACCAAAATTATGGATTTGTTCATTTCTGTTTTACACTTAGTTTTTGCTTCATGTAGTTTATTATTATATACATACTAATTAAGCACTGTTATTATGTTATGGTGAACTAGCTACTTTACTGTTATGAAATCACATTTTTATTTCTGGTAATATTCTTAGCTTTATAATTCGACTTTCTCTGGTAAGGATATAGTCTAGCTTTTTAAAAGGTAATGGTAGCATGGCGTATCTTTTTCCATCTTTCATGTTTAGCTTGTTGGTAGTTTTATGCTCAAAATGGATTTCCTATGGTCTTTTTCAGCCTGGCCTGGTGGTGCAGGGTTGTAATCCCAGCACTCTGGGATGATGAGACCACCACAGACAATTTAGTGCTTTAGTGAAATCCTGTCTCAAAAATCAAAAAATTAGTAACGGGCTGGGGATGGAGCAGGTAAAGGCCCTAGGCTTCATTCTCAGTGCAAAAAAATATAGAAAGGGTCTTAACCTTTTTCCCCTGTTCTGTCAGTCTCAGGCTTTTAATTGGGTTGCCATGAGATCATTATCTTTAATGTAATTATTAATATGATTTATTTCAAAACACCTTCCTTTTTTTCTGTTTGTCCTGATTCACCTTTTATCCAATGTCTGAAGTTTATATCTTGCTCCTTTTCTGAGATCGGACAGGAAAGTAGATCTAGCTGCTGTTACTCCATCTTTGCTGGACATGAAAGTCCTCCGTTTGTTTCTTCATGTTAATTCATTTTACTTTACATTATAAATATTAGGACTGGGCACACAGTTCAGTAGTTAAGAGTGCTTCCCAGCACCACACAGGCCAAAGGTACTGGCACTCATCTGTTAATCCCAGCACTCAGGAGGCTTAAGAAAAGGATTGTTCTGAGTCCAAGACTAGCCTGGGCAACGATAGTGAGTACCAGACCAGTCTGGACCAGACAGCAAGACTGTTCTCAAAAAAAAAAAAAAAAAAAAAAAAAAAACCACCTCACCCTTTTGTTTTATTTATGTGTTTATGTTTGAGCCTGGGTCTCGCTCTGTAGTCCACGGTGGTCCTGAACTCACTACGGTAGCCCAGGCTCCTCCTGCCTCTGCTTCCCAGGTGCTGGGATTACAATCATGCACCACCACATTGAGCTAAATTTTATGCGGTGCTGGAGAATTGAACCTAGGACTTTGCACACACTTGGCAAGTGCTTTTAACCACGGAGCTACGCCCCAAACCCTATTAATGGTCTTTTAATTTTGTTCATGGTGTATTTTTTACGTAGAGAAGTTTTAACTTAGGTGTTGTCAATTTTGTTTTCATTTGTCTTTTTCTGTCACGATCACAAATGGTTACCTATATTTTCTTCCTTTTCTTTTTCTTTTTGAGATGGGATCTCACTCTGTATAGTCCAAGCTGGTATTGAACTCCCTGTGTAACCCAGGCTGGACTTGAATTCACAGCAGTCCTCCTGCCTCAACCTACCTGGTGCTGGGATTACAGGTATGTGCCACTATGCCTTGCTTATTTAGAGCTGGAGAACTGAACTCAGGGCTTTGCACTTCTCTAACCACTGTGCGATTCCTTCAGCTCCTATATTTTCCTCTAAATCATCTTGTTTTCAAAAAAGAAAAATAACTCACAAGTATTATTGAGTTTTATTTTTAACACCAAGTCTATTAATTATAAAAGTAATACATGCACATGGTAAAAACATCAAATCAAACAGAGCTATAGATGAATAGTTCCTTTGTTTTTCTCCTTCTTGTTCTGCTAGACAAATTCCTCTTGCCAGAGTCAATCACTCTTAGTAGTTTTTGGTATATATCCTTCCATAGATATTTCAGACACAAACCTGCAGATGCACATGCACCCTCCTGTACAGAAACTATATGAACACATATACCGTTCTGCAGTTTTTCATTCACTCTGAGTCTCTGAGTTGTTAATATGACTGAGTTTTATCAATGTTTTACCAGACTGACAAGAGGGACTGCGGAAGTCAGAGAACATGGCAGGAGAAATGCTCAGGAAAAGGCATATTCATCTCTATAAAAACAGCAGTTAACACAAAACCTGGCACACAGTAAATATTTAATAAATATATATTAAATAATTAAAGGGAGAGAAGAACTTCAAAAATCTGGGAACAAATTTATCTTGATCAATCTTCATGGGACCATTCTTCTGGTGGTCTCACTATGGAAGCCCAGGCTTCCAGGTCTCCTTACAATTACGAAGACATGAAGCAGCGGGACCAGGCTGCAATCTCTCACCAAGAATAACTTCACTCCGTGTCTCTTCCCTTAAATGCATTCACAGCCTCCAGCACATACGCTTAGTTCAAATGCACGCTCAAAACCAACTACAACAGCAAGAAAATCGAGGAGCTCAGATTACAGAGCTGAGTGATAACCACACTCACACAAACAGGTCCCACTGAACTAGTGCCTACTGTGCAGTAGGCAGCATGTTAGAAAGTGGTCCTGCAAGGCTAATGTGAGTTTTGCCCCATTTTACAGATAAGAAGAGGTTACCGAAATGCAAATGAAGTTCAGGGTCACACAGTTAATTAAATAATTTCTGAAGACAACGTACACTTTTTAACAAAATCAGTCTACTGCCTGTCCCTCCCTTTCTACCTTCCCTCTGATGTCACTGACTTTGTTCTGTTTCCTTTGTCTGGCATTCCCCTTCCCCACTTGCCTCATCTGGAGTTTTGTAGCAGGCAGAGTTAAAGGATGGGTTACATAGATAGTATCACTCACTGCTGGGCTGAACAGGTGGCTGTCAAAATGAGGAGCTAGTCAGTCTTGTGAGTCAAATACAAAGACACGCGGGATTACAGTTCAGAAAAGGAGTTTTGAGGTTGGTAACTGGAGAGCATCCTCAGGAGCCTAGAAGTGTAGATTTTGTGACAGCTCATGAAATTCTAATACTAACATTTCTCTCTCAAGGCTCTTTTGGTGGGCTTCTCACAAACATAGCCTTACTATTCCATAATATTAAAGCCATTTGCCATTATATCATCACTTATCTGAATCCTAAGTATTCTTAAAGGTCCACATAGAGTCTCGCCTACTCCACAAGCCTTTCTCTATTAATCTAGCTCATCCTCCTTTTCATAAATTATAAGCTTACTTGAAATCAGTACCATAAGATGGAACAACTGTGTGTATACTCTCTTGTTTTTTAATCAAGCATCTTGTCTCTTTAACTGGATATATTTGTGTACTTTTCTATTATTCTTAAATTTAATTTTCTCCCAATTATTTTACTAGTATGCATTTGAGATGCTTATTAATTCTACTTGGGGAACTGGTACATATACGTTTAATATTGTAATCATTTTAACTTTCTGTTGCTTCTTTCTATGATTTCGGTGTTGGAAGACCTGGCTGGATTCCAGTCTTCGCTCTCCCACTGTGTGACCTGGAGCTACTCACAACTTGTCTGAACCTCCCCTTTCCACCTTTGGGGGCTTCTTGTCAATACAAACTTACTAATAAAATATAGAAATTTAAGGTAGTGTGGGTGAAACATCTGAACTAAGGTGCCTCTTCCTTCTGCATCCTACTCAGTGGACGGTTTTATGTAAGAAATAGCAATCAGTGCTTCTTGTTTCATATAAGAATCTTAGCAAAGGTTAACATATTTGGAAAAATAATACTTTACAGCTGTTAAAGATTGTGTCAGATGGAGAGGGTCAGTTCAGGGCTCTCTTTGCAGACTACCATGTGATTCCAGGTTTACTGATTTTTAAAGCTTCCATCTTTCTAAATGTATCTTCATGTAAATGATCCGTGTCAATGCTGTAACAAAGAAAAAGTCAAATCAACAAAAGAATGCAGTAGCTTTCTTTCAAGGATCAGATTCCCATTAATGCTTGCTTCATGGTAGCGCTCAGTGACTTCATCCGCGTGTTGTCTACCTCCTCTCCCAACCTTAGCTACCTTCCTTGAGTTCCACAAGATAAAATGGTTAACTTCCTTTTGGAATCTCACTTTAGTCCTTCTGTGCTTTGCCCTAGGATCTCTTCCATTAGTTCATGTGCTCTCATGCACGCAGCTGCAATCTCTCCCGTGCTGTGGGCTCTTTTCTCTCAGCTTACAAATGCACAAAGTGTGATCAAAGTAAACACTGACTGTTTAAAAAAGTATGAGATGTGGCAGTGGGCTAGGATCCCCCAGTTACTGGCTCCTTAAAGGCACACCAAAAAATAGATGTATAGAAGAAAAATTATCTGAACAACTTAGCTAAACAAGGTTTCAGAGAAAAGAGGCCTCAGGAAAGTTAGAAATTTTAGGGAAGCTTCGGAATGAAAGATGGTGGGAAGAGGAGGAATCAGCAGTTGAGACGGCTTCACATGAGCCGCCAACTGCCACAGACATAAAAGGTAAGCCCTAGAGGGCCTGGAGCCACAGAAGGCCACAATAGAAGGGCAGTGCTGGAATCCAGGAGAAGCATACAGGTACAGTGAGCTGCAAATACAATATGGAATTTCGCTCTGAAACGGTCCCCCTCATCTCAGTAAGCCCGTATATGAGAAACAACTCTTTGCATTGCCCTATTAGGGAATAGCATAATCAAGAGCTATTATGGGAAGATTCTTAGTCTGAACTGTTTTGTAAAGCACAAAGCACAGACAGACTACACTGTGGGGACTCTGAGGACACCCTTAACCAGTGACTGGGAGAAAGCTGTCATAAGGGACAGTTGTGAAGAAGGGAGAACAGAGCACAGAAATTCCTAACAGTTTGGAATAAGGCTAGAACAGGTTTCAGAGGGCAGAATGGCGCTGCCCATTGGTGAAAGAAGCCAGGAGTTTCATTAGTTGTGAAGTGCCAGGTTTGAGTGCACTGGACTTTGTGGTTCCCCCGGTCCCCCGACCCTGGCTGCCTACTTGCAGTGCAGAACTCAGTGGTCTTTTGGCTTCCTGCCCACGTGCATATGTGGTCAGGGATACAACTCAGCTTAGCCACTAGCGTGAAGGCCCTCAGGCAAGGAGCACATTTCTGTGGACCTCGCCATAGGGAAGGCAGCAGCAGCAGGTCTCCTTAGCAATCATGTAGCCGAGTCAGCAGGGAACCACACAAGGCCACAATTTTATTGCTACTCCCCCATTCTCCATGTATCATGGCCACTAATACCACAGGACCTGGGAAAAGACTACCAAAATGATTCAACGCCAAGAAAACTTTTGGACTCATTTCAATTACTCTTTGTATTTTATGCTTGTGATACTGTTTTTGTTTCTGGCTTCAATTTGTTCTTTTTGCTTTTTTATCGACTCTTGTGCTATTCTCCGTTTTTCTCTGTTATCCTTGTTACTTTTACCTACTTCAATTTAATTCTAGTGGTCAATTTGATTTTTATTTCATTTTCTCTGTCTTTTCTACTCTTTTTTCTTTTCCAAAACTAACCCTTTGTTCATTTTTCTTATCCCTATCCCTTCCCTTCTTATTACTTTACCATTAAATATTAATAATTTATGCCTATTTAGGTTAGGCAGTATTAATACCTTTTGCTATTTAGTTATACCTAGAACATTAATACAGATCGTTTTCGATTAGTAGCAATGGTATAGCATTACCTTTAGCATTATCCTGTCTGTAAGTCAATATCTGGTTTATCTTGATACGTGCATTAATAGCATAGATGACATTTCCAATGCCAGAGTGAAATAGTTGTAGGATTTAACTAGATATTATAATATGTCATTAAGTGGGTTATCTTAAGATTGTATCACTATTGCCAATCCCTTTCCTATTGCTAATGGTGACAAACTGATTAAAGCCTATGAAGAGTTATGTATTTACTTTACTTTAAGATACTGATACAGATTTCTACTAGTGCATAGTGTTGCCTTTAATAGATCGTTCTGATAAGTCAGTATTTGGCTTATCTAGGAAGCTGTATTAATGGTATACACTACATTTCTAGTTGGTAAGGGTGGAATACTTGTAGCATTTGATTGGTTATTATGATATGTTAACGGCTGGTTTGTCTTAGATTATATCATTACTGACGATTTCTTTTGTACTGTTTATGGCGGCATAGTGGTTTATCTTTGTTTTTCACTATATCCTAAAATAGCTAGCTTGTCTTTAGGTCACCAACATCACTGTGATTCATTTTTCTGTCACCAAAAGATGTGGAAGATCAGCAAACCAATAGAAGATTAGACACTAAGAACCTTCAAGCTTAATTACTGAGTAGGTTGAAACAGGTACCAGTACCACAATATTACCAAACTTAATGGAATACCAAAGAAAAACAATCTAATTTAATGTATCTTTTTCCCCCTCAATCCTAACAGATCTGCAATCCTCAGCAATAGAACCTTGAGAAAACAAAACAATAAAGTACACCTCCAGAACGTCTAGCTTTCCAAAAGCTGATCTGAACAGTTCTGGAAGGAGAGGAGCTTACAGAAAAGGTACTCAAAAAAAAAAAAAAAAAAAAAAAAAAAAAAAAATAAAAAAAAAAAAAAAAAAAAAAAAAAAAAAAAAAAAAAAAAAAAGAGCTAATTCTTGAGCAGCTCAAAGAAGAAAAAGAACTCAAAATCTATTTAATGAGCTTAAAGAGGATTTTATTAAATACATAAATGTCCAAATTGATAAAAAGTTTAGAAAGTTTATGGGAGACACAAGTAAAAACCTGGCTTAGATATACAAGACAATACAAGATACGAAGGACTATTCTAATAAGGTAGTAAAACACCTGAGAAGAAATCAAGCTAAAATTCAGGATATGAAAAACTCAATGACAGCATGGGAAGTCTGCTAGAGCACTGTGAAGACAGTATCAGACGTTGAAGATATGGCTGAAAAATTAGATGACGTGCTCAGTGATACCCTGAAAATATGGAGACAATGAGGCAGCCAGATATAAGCAAAGAAAACCTGCTTCAGAAGTATGGAAGTGAAAGAAAAATTAGAAGACAACAGAAAAGATGTAAAGAATCGTCTTTACCATAATAGTCGGAAAACATAGGAAAACAACGGAATATTTTAATACAAGAGGTATATAGGACACCAAATAACTCTGACCAGAAAAGAACCTAGCCCTGAAACATCATAATCAAAATTACAGATAATCTACACAAACAGAGAATAGTAAAAGTTATACAGGAAAAATAGAAAGTAAGGAATAAAGCCAAGCCTATCAAAATAACTAGATTTTTCGGCAAAAACCTTAAAGGTCAGGAGAGCTTGGAGCAAATCTTTCAATGTTTAAATGAAGGCAAGTGTCACCCATCCTTTGCTCTTTTTCCTTTATCAAACTGCTTGTCCTAGCAATGAAACACAAGGTGGCCTATTCTTCGCCTTTCCTCACACCCCTCTGTCCAAGGCGGATAGGTCTATTGGCAATCAGTCACTTACTTCATTATTTTGCCTAGGCTTGCTCTGCCCTTCTTTACCCTTCCCACTGAAATGAACAAATCCAACAGGGCTGGAGGAATAGCTCAGAGGTCAAAATGCTTGCCTAGCAAGCTCAAGGGCAGGAGTTCGAGTCCCCAGCACCAAGTAAGATGGGCGTGGGCATGGTCTCGCAAGCCTGTAATTGCTGTGAGTTCAAGCCAGCCTGGGCTACACGGTGAGTTTAGAACCAGGCTGCACTGCACAGCAAGACCCTGCCTCAAAAAAAATATTCCTGTCTTGACCCCACGTTCCTACTTGGCCCACCATAGTGACTTACTAGAATGTCTGAAGTTTACATATTGGATGACTCAATGCATCACACAGCATTTGTACTCCCAAATCCTTGAGTTTATTTCCACTTAAGTCTAGTAACGTTAGATTCTCATTTCTGTTAAGGACAGATGCGAGGGCTTCACAGCAGACATCTGTGAGATGACATTCTGCTAACCTGTAATGAATCGAAGATTTAAGATAGAAATCAATTTTATTCCTAGTTTGCAGTGGCCCTCCCTTTCACATATACTATGGAACAAAAGACCATCAGACAAACAATCCCCATACCCTTACCACAAGGTCTGTAGTTTGCAGGAGGGGTGTTTTAACCCTTCACATAGCACTTGCATGCCCTCATCTCCCAAGGCATTGTCGCTGAGGTCAAGGTCTCTCAGGTGTTTGTTGGTATAGAGCGCATTGCATAAATCCGGACAACATGACCCAGTCAGGCGACAGGTCCACAACCTGTCAGTAGGTAAAACCTGACATTATTTCATCTGCACTAGGTAACTTTAGGAACTGTGTTTTCTCATTAAAAAAAATCCCTTGGGTCAGGGCTAAGTAGTGATTGTGAAGAACAGATGATTTTTCCTTCTAAATCGTTTGGCTCTTCATTTAATGTTTCCTTGGATATTCAATCATCAGTCCAAAAATACACACATTTAATTTTGGGAGTTGCTGAAATACCAAGAAAATCTGTGTGCAACTGTATGATACTCACGCCAGATCTTTTAACTGACAGTCAGGCTGTTTTAATCCTTCACACAGCAATTTTAGCCCCAAATCCCCAATTTTGTTATTAATCAGAAGCAGTCTTGTCAGGGTCCGGGAGGTGCTCAGGATCTGAGCAAGGGGCTCACAACAAGCTGCAGAGAGGGAACACTCAGAAAGCCTGGAGACAAAAGATGGCTGTTAACTATGGCAGAAGAGTCCCACTGACCCTCGAATTTCAAGGCCCCAGAGAAAAACAAGGACAAGGAGGCACTTACACAAGATTCTTAACTGTGCCCTTTGCATGCAGCAGACCTTTGCAGAGATGCTGTACTCCTATGTCCCCGAGGACATTGGCAAATACAAACAGTTCTTTTAAAGTCTGACTCACTTGTAAGAAAGAAGAAAGCTCCACACAACTTCTGTCTGTGAGGTAACATTTGCTCAAGCTGTTCAGAGGAAAAGAAAAGAAAAATCAGCCACTGCTACCATGTTGGATTCCTGGGAATGTTCTTCCACCCTCCCCGGCACATCCTCTGAGTTCTAGCTCCCTGCCCACCCCCTTTATACAACTTCCTCCTGAGATCCCCAGACCATAGCGGCCCCCTTTTTGCCTGGCTCATCTGACACTTCTAAGTGACTCCACAGTACTCAGTACTTATCCTTGTGTCCTTAAGTGCAGTCCTGTTATTTGAAGAACTTCAGATGACTCTACTCATATCTATTTTTATGTAGTCAAATATTAAGTGACGCCATTCCTATAAACAGAAAGCTGTAATATACTGGAAAGAATATGAGATATGGAGACAGATTTTGGAGTTGTATCCTGATTATACTACTTAATGATGGTGTGACTTTAGAAAAGTCACTTCCCTCTGATCTTCAGGTTCTTCATCTGTACAAAAGAGATAGCAACAACAAGCACACAGCAGTCACAAGTTCAATTAAATGATGCCCGAGAGTTCTAAGAAACTTACTCTAGTTTTTCCACTTTACAGTTGGAATGTCTGAGACCCTCACAAAGGTACATCACTCCTTTGTCTCCAAGAGGATTTTCACTCAGGTCCAACTCAGTGAGGTGTGGGTTGCACTTGAGAACACAGGCAAGATACCTGCAAACAGCCTCCGAGCTTTCTGGGAGAAGGCTAGCACATAACCTGGACAGAAAGATGTACACAGAGATGAAGTGGCCAGTTTAGTACACTAACCACAACATCACGTGAACAAAGAAATTAGGATCCACATATACAAGACTCCCAATCTAAAGTATGTCACAGTCTCCTATTCCCAATGGCCAAGTACTTATGAAGTAGTTCCAAAACAATGTGTTCCATAGAGAAAATCCGGTAGTGTTGACTTCCTCAGAAAACAAGAGTTAGGAGGAAATACTGATGATCTATTCTGACTTTAAATCCTTGTGTTAATTTAACATTTTATCTCACATTTCCTGTGAAATCTCATGGAGGAAATTCCGCGACTTTGACTTTATACTAAAATTTTCAGTTTACTTTAGTCCAAAGTTCTTTCTTTTCCTCTTTTCTAATGTCCGCTATTAACTTTCCATCCTTAAGAGAGACCCCGCCCTCATCAGCATCCGTCCTTCTACCTCAATTTGAGTTAAGCTGACTTGTGAAATCTTCTGTGTCCCTACACTACCTTGTGCATCTCATGCAGTACTTTTCACAGTGTATTATAATCTATGATTCCTAATGTTTTCCTAGTAAACTGGGCATTCCACGAGGGCACAGTTTGTGTCTTATGTTATTTCTGCTCTGAGCATCTAGCCTAGGTTTACTATTCCTTTTTTGATGTAAACAGAGAGTTTTTACTGGCTTCTTTTGTCTTCTCAATTTTTTTCTCCATATTAGCTAATCAAATTCTTGAATCATTTCTTATTTCTTCCACCACTTGCAACAATTCCTAGATATACACTACCATCTTTGAATCCTCAACTTTTTCTTGATGTACCACATTTCAAACACAATCGTGAACAGGAGTGTGAAGGATTTATGTACAGCTCCTCAGTTTATAAATGCTAAGTAGAGGTTCTTTAGTGTGAGTTGTCAAAGTGAATTTTAGAAAGCTATAAAGCTAAAGAGCTTTTACTTATTAAAAATCTCAAATATGTATTGTGATGGTTACTTCTGTGTGTCAACCTGACTAGGCCACAGTACACAGATATTTGATCCAAAATCACTCTGGATGTTTCTATGAAGGAATTATTTGAACAAGTTTGGCATTTTAATCAGTAGACTCTGAATAATGTGTTTGAGCTTTGTCTAATCATTTGGAAGTCTTAACAGAAAAAGACTGACCTCCTCTTTAGAGGAGCTTTTGGACTTGAACTACAACATGACTTCTTCCCTGAGTCTTCAGCCTGCCGACTTTCTCTGCAGATTTGGGACTTGCTAGGATCCATAATCACACCAGCCCATTTCTTAAAAACCTCTCTCTCTCTCTCTCTCTCTCTCTCTCTCTCTCTCTCTCTCTCTCTCTCTGTGTTGTTTTTCTGGATTTCTAACTAATAGGTATGTGGCAATAAATATTTGATTACAGTGAATACCATGGACCTTGAAGTCAGATATATCTGGGTTTTGAATTGTACCTCTGCAATGTTTTTAGCCCAGTAATGTCGGGCATCTGTTTCCTTCTCTGCTAAAATAGGAGTAATAATCTGGACCTCTTGGAGGTGTTGTGTGGATAAAAAGAAATCGCACATACAAAGCATTCAATCACTCAACAGAATGCTCCAGTACAAAGTGACTGCTCAGTGTTATTATTGTCATTAATATTGCCAGTAAAATCAAAATTCTTTTCATAAACTTGTTAAACAGGAACATTTCGAGGACTGTCACTTCTATTCTTTCTCTCTATGACTCTTTGAATGATGTTTTCATCACACATGACATCCACCTTGAAATGTGTATTTTGAAAATATTCTCATAGAATGGAAGCTAACAATACAACTTACTTGAGTTTCTGTAATTTGCAACCTGGGTCCTTCAAGCCTTCACAGAGCAATTTCAAAGCTGAAGCTTCCAGTTTTGTTTCATTAAATTCCAGCTCAGTGAGCCACTGATTGGTGCTAAGAACAGCAGCTAATGTCCCACAAGCAGCAGGAGAGATAAGGCACCGGTACAGCCTTTAAAAACAGAATAACTACATAACTTTATTCATGTTCTCCTCCCACAGAAACAGAAATTGACTGCAAAAGGCTAAGAATGCGAACAACAAATTAAACTACTATCAGTTACCTCAATGTGTGTAATATACAGTTTGGTTGTTTCAATCCTTCACAAAGAAGTTTCATTCCTGAATCTTCCAGGGTAGTTTTCACAAATTCCAAATCTGTCAGATACTGGTTAGTTTCAAATACTGAAGAAAGGTCCCTACCACAAGAAGCCGTGAGATGGCAGAAAATCAGTCTGCGTGAAGAAAAAGATATTTAAGAAAAAAACACGTTTTCTTCAAAAGTACTTATCTTACTGGTGCAGTAAATTCTTTCCATTCATTCAACAATTACTTTACTAGGGGCCTCCCACTGTACTAGACACTTAAAACAAGTAACCTCAGACACAAACTATGCCCCCAGAGAATGTCCAGTTTACAAGGAAAACATTAGAAATCACAGATTATAATACACTGTGAAAGGGATGCATGAGATATATGAGGTAGTGTAGGGACACACAGGACTGCACAAGCTAGCCTAACTCAAAGTGGGTTTGAAGGATCAAGAAATGGTTAGAAGAGGAAGAAATAGTTTGGCACTGATATATGAGAGGTAAAAACTGAGTAAGTGTTAGGGGACGAGGAGAACAGGAGTGCAGAGGGTAGGAAGGACTGAAGCAATCCACACATGAACTTGTGAAAAGGCCAGAAGGCCAGTGGGGACACCTTGTTTGAAAACCTAAAAATTATGTGCCATGGCCTAATTTAAAAACTAAATTTGGATATAGATTTATAAATATATATTGCTATCTGTAGCAAATAAAGCAACTTTCTCCCAAGTTAGAGAAGGAGTGGAATTATAGGTATTATATATGCTTTTCAGGTATTCAAAAGTTATTTACAACAATCAGATGCTATTGGGAAAACTTTTAATTATTATATGCCTATTATAAAAAATTTTACAATAGGGCAAAATAAAAAGAACAATTTTTTTTTTGAGATAGGTTCCCACTCCAGGGCAGGCTGGTCCTAACTCACTACGTAATAGCTTATGCTGGCCTCAAACGCACAGCCATCCTCATGTCTCAGTCTCCTGAGTGCTGGGATTATCGCATGCCCCACCATATCTGGCTTACACGGTACTGGTGAATTGAACTTAGGGCCTTGCACCTGCTAGGCAAGCACTCTAACCACTGCTACTCTTTCAGCCTGGGAATTTTTTTGAAGTGCTATATTCCTACCATCCCAAAATAACCACTATTAAAATGTTGACATAAAACATCCCAGATTGTTAATATATGCCTACATAGTTATATATTCTTTACATCAAAAACGTTTCCTGCCACATGCAGTAGCACATCCAGCTGCTGAGGTGGCTAAGCTGGAGGATCTTGAGTTCAAGGTCAACCTGGGCAATTTAGCTAGAACTTATCTCAACAAAAAGGAGCAGGGGAACTGGAGCATAGCTCAGTGATTAAAGCAACTGCCTAGCACAGGAAGTCCTGGGGTTGGATCCCCAACAGTACATAAGAATTAGCTGGGTGTGGTGGTGCATACCTGTAACCACAGCACTAAGGAGGCTGAGGCACAAGGGCAGCCCTGAATTTGAGGATAGCTTGGGCTATATAGTGAGTTCAGAACCAGCCTTTACTATAGAGCAAGACCCTGTCTCGAAAGAAAGAAAGAAAGAAAGAAAGAAAGAAAGAAAGAAAGAAAGAAAGAAAAGAAAAGAAAAGAAAGGGAGGAGAGGATCTGTCTACTGTGTGCAAGGCCCTGTGTCAAATCTCTAGTACCACCAAAAAACAAACAAGCAAACAGCCCCACCTTCCAGAGCTAAATAATGTTAGGAATGTGGCATATATCCTTCAACACTCTAGTTCTCGGAGATTATAGAAGCATATGCCGATATACATGTGTTTGTATGGTTTGTACATTTTATACAAATGAAATCATACAAAAATTATGTCTTCAATTTTACATATTATTTTTTCATTTAGTCCTCATCACAGGTTCAGAGATAGAAACTAAGATTCAGTTACAGCATAATGTCATATAATGTGTGGCAAAATGAAACTTAACCCTATCTGTCTGGTCTGTCCTATAAGCATCAAAAAGTCACTGAAAATTTCACTGAGAGGGTTAGAGAAATAGCTCAGGGGTTAAAAGTGCTTGAGCAGCAAGAGCAAGGTCTTGCCTTCAATTCCACAGGAACACATAAACTGGGCATGGGGTGCACACCTATAATCCCAGCACTTAGGAGGCTGAGGCAGGAGGACTGCTGTGAATTTGAGACCAGTCTGAGTTACATAGTGAGTTCTGGACCAGCCTGTCCTATAAAGTGAAACCTTATATATTAAGAAAAATATTTCATTCAGAAATAAATCAAGAAAACTCCCATTCAAAATAGTTTAAAAAATTAAATACCTAGAAGTAAACCTAACCAAAGAAGTGAAAGACTTGTCAGGAAAACTATGGCACTGTGAAAAACAATAGACTGAAGAGGCCATTAAAAACTGAAAGATATCCACGGTTCCTGAATAGGCAGCATCATACTGTCAAAATGGCCACACAACCAAAACTGGTATACAGATTTGATGTAATTCCAATCAAAATGCCAACAGCATTTTCTACAGAACTAGAAAAAAAATCCTTAAATTTATATGGAATCAGAAGGAACCAGAATAGTCAAAGCAGTCCTGAGCATCACGATAAAAGCAAGAGGCACCAAAATCCAGGACATCAAGTTACGTTCCAAAGGATCTGTGGTTAAAAACACATGATACTGGCAAAAACAGGTGGACCAACGAACCAGAACTGAGAGGATGCAGAAACAACTCCAGGTTTCTTTTAGCTATCTGATCTTCAACAAAGCATCTAAAACAACATGCTAGAGCAAAGACACCCACTTTAACAAATAGTGCTGAGAAAACTGGTTATCCACACGCAGAAGAAAGAATACAGACCACATCTTTCGTCTGTACTAAAATGAAATAAAAAGAGATCAAAGATCTAGACAATAAAACAGAAACACTGAACAGCAAAACTGTTGCAGACACAAACACAGGCAAGAACATTCTTAACAGAACACCTATTGTATGAGAAAGAACACTAAGAATCAAGAGACAGAATTAAATTTAAAAGTTTCTGCATGGCAAAGAAATCAACAGACTAAAGAGAGAACAAAAAGAATGGGGAAAAATTGCCAACTATTCCTCAGACAGAGAACTCAAATCTAGCATATTCAAAGAAATGGAAAAAAAGATTACTAAACATAAGAGCCAATAAAAATGTGTAATTAAGATCAATAGATACTTCTTAAAAAGAAATACAAATGGCAAATAAATACAGGGAAAAAATGCTCAGCATCGTTAGCCAATAGAGAAATGCAAATCAGATCAAAACTGAGATTCCATGTTACTCCAGTAAGAACAGCTATTATTAAGATCTCAAGGAAGAGCAGATACTGGTGAGGCTGTGGGTAAAAAGAGGAACCTGTCTACACTGCTGGTAAGACTGTACACTATTACAACCACTATGAAAATCAGTATGGAAATTCCTTAAAATGCTGAAAGTAGAAATTCCACTTAACCCAGCTATACTTCTTCTGGGTCTC
Source organism: Ctenodactylus gundi (assembly GCA_004027205.1). NCBI lineage: Eukaryota > Metazoa > Chordata > Mammalia > Rodentia > Ctenodactylidae > Ctenodactylus > Ctenodactylus gundi. The sequence goes on from PVKB01002546.1 coordinate 101,166, forward strand.
TATCCAAAAGAGATAAAGACATTATTACATTGATACTTGTACGCTCATGTTTATAGCAACACAACTTTTAATAGGCAAATCATGAATGCAGCCAATATGCCCATCAGCAGATGAACTGATGAAGAAAATGGGGCACCATTCTGCCAAAGATAAATTTAAGTCATTTGTAGAAAAATGGACATACTTTGAAACTGTTTAGTGAAATAAATCAGAAACAAAGGATTAAATATTGAATAGTTTCTCTAATAGGAGAAACTCTAAGTATAAATAAGCAAAAGAGCAAGATGAAAGAGTGACTGTAAGAAAGGGGGGATATTTGTGGAGAGCAGAAGAGTATACGGGAAAAGGAGATAAGAGCAGGAAGGGAAAAGAGAAGTAAAAAAATGACTAACATGTGATATGTATACATTTTTCTTCCCAAGTTTAGTATAATTATTTTTCACAAATATATAATAAAAATAATTAGGAGGGATCTGATCACTCTGATGATAGCATATGGCAGGAGACCACCTGATGTCTGAGGGCTACAGTGGTGCTGGGAAGCAATGGGGGGGGGGCCGCAGGGCTTAAACAGATTCAAGACACATTTTGGGGGTGAAAATGGCCATGATTTATAACCATTATAGTTGACTCTAGCTTGGAGGGATTGAGTGTTCACTGGCCACATACTCTTCAGGGTGGGGAAAGCTTTGAAGTCACTGGGGGAGTTGGAACTGTTTTCTGTTCGACAACATTCTATCTCTAGGGGAGGCGGCTCACCTTTGTATGGGATAAACCATTATAGTGGGAATATGACTTCATGGACTTGCTTACAAGAGCTTCATTTTATTGGTTCTGAGTCTTTTCTGACCACTCTTGATTCTTCCTACATTCAAATACTTTCAATCATGTGGCTGGTTCCCTTACAGAAAAGGAGAGGGTGGGCCCTCCATCTCACACACACTGCCAACAAACCCCCCCACCCCTCCCCACCCCCCAGTCTCTGAAAGTTGGAACAGTTCCACAGTAAAAATCTACAGAACTGACTTTGAAGATCCTTTTCCACAGCGGCCTGAGAGACAGAAAGACCTTTCTCTCTGGGCCTGACAGACAGGTGAGAGCAGTCTGTACCTCTCCTGGCCCTCACTGGCAAGGCGAGGCCTCATGGGAGGTGTTTCAGGGATGGGAAAAGCCTGGCCAGAGGGAGAGGCTAGAGGGTGGGAGGAGACTGAGAAGAGGAAGGGGCCAAAAGAGAGAAAGAGACAACTAGTTGATCCATTGCCCTAGGGCCAGTGAAGCCACCAAAACCTTTAGACATCATGGCCTTGAAACCTGAGGACCCCAATAATGGGTTCCGCCATGGCAACGTAGTGGACTTCATTAACAAGAGGATGAGCAAGCATGCAACGGGCCCAGAGTTCTACCTTGAAAATCTGTCACTTTCCTGGGAAGCAACAGAAGACAAGATTGAAGCCATCTTGGAGAACAGCGAGATATCCAGTGAGGCCCAGGAGGCCTGCACTTGGGCCAGTCTTGCCCTGGCTGTGCGCTTAGTTTGCAGGCAGAGGCACTTACAGGAGCTCAGGATGCAGTGGCTCCAAGATTTCACCAAACGCCACAAGTCAGCCGTCGAAGCCTTGGCCTCTAACCTGAGGCGGATCACGGAGCAGCAAGAGAGAGAGCGCAATGAGGCTGCTTTCCGGCTGCAGCTGGCCCATGCCAAACTGGCTCAAGCGCAGAATGAGCGGGACCTGCTGAGGTGCAAACTCCTCCAGGCAGTAAGATTACCCCATTGGGCCCCACCTGTCTCCCACTTCAACCCTAAAGCTGCCCGTATCCCCTTTTCTTTCCTCCCCCTGGATGTGTTTTAGCCCTGCCCACTTCATGTCTTAGCCCTGCTTTTTTCACCACAGGAGCTGAGGGCTCTCCCACAGCCTATAGATGAGGGACAAGGCCAGGCTGCTGATAAAAGTGAGACACCAGGAGCAAGTAAAGAAGAGGCAGCAGGGGGTGCAACTGGTACTACAGAAGGAAGAACAGAAGAGAAAAGAGATGCTACAGGAGCCACCTCTGCAGAGGTCACACTGGAGCTGGGTGGAAACTTGCTGCAATTTCTCGAAGTTGTCCAGAAGGAAAATTACACCTCTGATAGAGAGACGGAGGGAGGGCTCTGGCCCACAGAAACCACCTCACTTTATGTTTCAGAGACCCTGAAACCCAAGTCTACAATTTCACCACCACACCTTCCTGTCCAGCTCCCAGCCTCATTCACATACTGCTACTCAAGCCCTCTGTCTCCCTTCCCAGCCACACCCACAACATCTCTGCCAGCAGCTAATGTCACTAAACCTGGTTCACCTCTGATGCCCCCCAACTGCTCAACTTCTGGCGTTAGCCTATGGTTTGAAGAGGGGGCCCAAGGGATAGGCTTTCAAGAACCCCAGAATGGCAGGAGAGACACTCAGCACCATTACCAAAAAAAATACCCAGCATTTCGCAGGCCTGGAGATTGGAAATGTCCTTGGTGTAAAGCTGTGAATTTTTCAAGAAGGCAAACCTGCTTCCGCTGTGGAAGGGGAATTTGGCTGCAAAGCCCTCAGTAAAATCAGTAAAGTCAGCAATGTGAAACGCAAACACTCCTATGGGAAATAATTTTTCAGAGGTAGGGGATGAGTGGAGTGGAGGAAAGGGCTAAGTGGGAAGGTAAGATGACAGCAGCGGGAGGGAGGGTTGGGGGGAAGGTAGGGAAGGTGTACATGGTGGAGAGACATGTTTTGATGATCCTCTTTATTTCAGAATATTAGTATTCAATACCTCATAACTGCTGAAACTCTGTGTGTGTGTGTGTGTGTGTGTGTGTGTGTGTGTGTGTGTGTACACCTAGTGTCTGGAAGACTAGAAAGCCATTTATATTGTTAAACCCCATCCTCTATTCCCCAGGTCTGAGATGATGGGGGTAGGAGTAGGCACCCACAGACAGAATAGGGATTGGGTAAAGAAACAGGGAGGCGCTTGGGGTTGGGACCAGGATCAGCCACAAACACCGGGGCCACCACTGAGGCCTGTTTCTCACTGTAAGGAAGCAGAACCAGGTGCTTTTTTGAAGACACTAGTGTGAGGTCCAAGGAGCAGACAGGTTCCAGTAGAGGAGCACAAAGGAATTCTAATCTGCTAGCTTCGGAAGAGTGGAGAGAGTGGAGGTGAGTCAATGACCTTTCCCCTCCTGCAATCCTGCTGTGTGAAGATCTATTTTACCCAGATCCCCTTTTCCTTATGCTAACTTGAGCCCACTCCTGTTCTGAGTAACCAAATCACTTCTTTTCAGAAAACGGCTCCAAGAAAGCAATTTCAGACAAAAAAAACATCAAAGAAAATGTGGGAATTGGCTAAGCAGTTTCATCAAGGTTTGGCAAGTAGTTGGGATTCCTGCATCCCAAGGGTCCTCAGTGATAAACTAGCTAGGAGATTCCTGTTCTGAGTTGTATCACGAGAAATAAAACAGGTCAAGGTTACAGGCCTAAGGTTAACCCTTGGTTAGTGCTTGACTCAAACACACAAAGATCTGCCACCCCTACGGGAATCCTGCAGGGTTGTGTAGAGAGGACACCAGCACCAGCTCCAGGCAGGGACTGATATGAGTAGACTATAGCCTCAGCACAAGTGAATTTTCCCGTTACTACTGGGTGGAACAAGGGACACTCAGATCTTAATAGGGAACTGCCAAGGAGGTAAGTCAGCCACTGACAGTGCCAAGAGGGTTTGCTTATACAGACTGTGGACCCTTTAAAGCCTGGTGCTGTTCTGTGGGATTCTCTTCACCAACCCACCACCATAACAAATGAGGGGCGGGGGGTCAGGAGTCAGGGGTGGGACGCCTGGCTACAAAGCTCTCAGTCAAATAGCATAGAAACACCAATGCAAAATCAGTTCCTGGAGAGAGGGAAGTTGGGAGGAGGTAGTAGGTTGATTCACATCTCCCTTCTGATGACCACAGCCTATATTTGAGGAAGTTAAATGTGTGCTTCACGTGAAAACATGCAGAGGAGTGGTGCCTGGACCTGACAGATGCAACTGGAGGAAGCCTGAGGAATTCCCTGGTGATGGTGGTCCTAGAGACTGTGAAGCTACGTGGCACTGAGACAGCCTGTTCCTTTTAGGGAAATCTTCACCAGGATTGCGGACTGGGTCCCTAGTCTGCATTTTTCATAAACATCTTTGAGTTTGTTTCTCTCTCTCTAGGGAAAGGCCTTCTTAACCTCAGGTCTACTGATATTTGACGTCAAATAATTTCTTGGTCCACAGGGCTGTTCATTGCTGCTTAGCAGAATCCCTGGCCTTTGCCAATTAAATGCCAGTGGTACCTACCTGACAACCAAGGATGTCTCTGGATATTGCCACATGTTATCTAGAGGGCAAAATATCACCATTTGGGAATGGTGGAGGCAGTTAAATATTTAGAAACAGTATGAACAGGGGAAGAAACAAAGAAGGTCATGGAGGCTGAGGAGCCCTGTGAAATAGGAGTTGGCAAATGTCCTTTGGGTCCAGAACTGCCATTGGCTCTTTAAGCGAATTCAGGAAAGTGGCAGGGTAGGAGCTACACTTACAAGACTGAGACGTGAACAGAAAGGGAGGAAGTAGAGTCAGTGAGGTGATGCTCTTCTAGGACAAATATGGGCTGTGAAAGGCTGAAGTCATGTGGGTGGGATACATGGTTGAGTTTTTTGAGTGTGGGAGAGTCTTGAGCTATGGAGGTGATAGTAGAAGAAAGCTTGAAAAAAACAAGAAATGTGAAGGACCGAGGTAGATCCTACATACCATGTAGGAGGCATGGCCATTTGTCATAAAATCAGATGACAGTCACTTCTGCTTTGTGTAAAACAAGACTCCCTCAAATTCACTAAGTGAATGTGTGTGTGTGTGTGTGTGTGTGTGTGTGTGTGTGTGTGTTACTGTATTTACAGATTTATGTTTGCCTTATGTTTCAAATATCTATTTATATAAGGATGGGAGAAGGTCAGGAAAGACACAGTAAACAAGGTATTACCTAGGGAAGGAGGGTTCAGAGTGAAGGGAGATGTTACAGGGATAGAATCAGGTGAAATGCAGGGCAGCTGTGTGAATGGTTTTTATTTCTTTATATACTTTCGTGCTGTGAAAGCAAAATAATCATGTTCACAAAAAATTCTACCGACTTTAGCACATTTAAAAAGGCCACTTCTGGGATGAGAGAGGACAGCAGACACTGATGTAACATGGCAAAGGGGTGGGGAAACCAAGGGGATTCTTGCTTGTGTGTTTCTGTGTGGATTAAGCGCCCACAAGTGAGTGAGGATAGGAGGTCCAGGCAAGGAGGGGGGTTTCTTTCAGTATTTTGAGGAGCAACTGTGGGGATACAGGGTGGGGGATGGAGGAAAAGAAAAAGATCTTCAAATTGCATGGATTAGGATAGTGCCCAGCTGAAAGAAAAGTAGGGAGAGGATGGTAGGAATCTTGTAGGAATAAGAAAAGGAACAGAGCCAGGAGTACCAGACACAAATCACAGGCATTAGAACCTGCCACCCACTCATTACAGCAGCAACAGCCCACACAAAGAGGGAAAATGCAGGAGGGGAAGCCCGAGACACGTGGCTGACTCTTTCCTCCCCGTCTAGGCTTTTAGCACCTTTTCATGAGCTGCTTTGCTGTGGATGACAACACGAGTTAGACTCTGCTTTCAGCTCCTATCAGCGGGAAGTACAATCTAAGGCAACCAAGGCTTTACCCGCAGATTCCTTAAAGTTTAAAGAAAAGTTCAACTTACTTCAGGTCTTTGATTTTACAGTATGGATTGCACAATGCTCGGCAGAGCAAATATAGCCGAGATACTGGCAAACTGTGCAGCTGAAAGGATCTAGAAGAGATGAAAAAAAAAAAATAATTAAAAACAAAACTTCAAGCAAAAGGCTTATTTTTGCTTCTTTTTCCATGCTAGTACAAATATATTTCTTAGAAAATCTCAGGAGGTATTATCCTATCTTTCACATAAGAAAATTAAGGTAAAAAAGTAATTTGCTTATGGTCACATACATACAGAATTGAGGGCATTACTCAAGTGTGACTCCAAAGTCATGGTACTATGTATCACACACCAACGTAAGCACTTATCTGGTCTTTAATCTAAATGACAAGTCTTGTAATCACCATTTTGCAGATGCTCTAACAGGTCAAGTGACTTTCCCAAGCTTCCTTTACAATACAACTGGTTCTTGCTTATCACTACTAAAAGAAGAATTAATTACAATAATCGAAAATCAAGAAAAATTCTATAGGAAGGTCTCCATTAGCCCACATAGAAAGGGGTGTTTTACATTACATTTCTGACAAGCACTGAAGCCTTCTGATAAAAGCAATAAGAATTGGGTGTGGAAACCCCATCTAAAACTGATTTTCTGAAATCCAGAATGAATCAAAAGCCTCTTCTGTTTCCATCAGTGTTTTATATCTCAAATATACTAATCCATTATCTCATTTTATGATATACAATAGACTGAAACTGTCTATCAAGACCTTGTAGCCAATATTCTTCATAACTGAATCAATTTAACCTCTCCTACCCAGTTCCCCTCTAGTTACAAACACAAATTATTTCTGCACCTCCCTCCTCCTTCTTCACTTCCCTCAAACACAAGACACCCCACTCTACCTGTAAGCAATCTCCCAGTAGAGAAATACAACCATAAGAGGTAAGACTTAAGTTAACCTACTTAAGTACATAACTTCTGCTCATTTTAGATCTAAGATGTCTACCAAAAGATTAATGTTCAGAGGTGGCACTTGGTCAGAATGGGCACGTCACTGGGGGCATGACTATAAGGGATATATCCTCACTCTGGCTCTTTGTTTTTCTCTCTGCTCCCAGGCTATCATGTGGTGAAGAGATTTCCTCTGTCATGCCAATTCTGCTACATCATTTCTGCCTTGGAGCCAGCCAATCATGAACTGAATCCACTGAAACTGTGAGTCAAAATAAACCTTTTGTCCCACTGACAGGAAAGTCACTATTATAGTCCCCTACCACTTAACTGGTCCTACAGTTAAAGGAAGGGTACCGTCTATCTTAACTCAGATACTGAGAATGGTTACAAACCTTTGCTGCTCTAATCAGAGTCAACAGACTATATTTTAGCGTACAAAGTCCGTATTATAAAAGTGGTTTTATCTAAGCCTCTTTGAACTTCAGCTCTCAACCCTTTGTGAAGGTCTAGGGGAAGAGCCCAGGCTTTAGGGAAAAAAAAAAAGATACACAGAAGTACAGTTCTGCCCCCTACTAACCTGGAGCTGTGTGAGGCGTTAACGATGAAGTCTATGCAAAAGAGAGTGACAACCAATTCAATGTTAGATTTACAACCCGTTTTTCAGAATGGTCATCTGTACCAATTTAACAGAGTTCTCAATGACAATCTTGACGACAAAGCACAGCCACCGAGTAACAATGAAAACCACTCCTGCTACTGCTACCACTACTATCTCTTTCTCTGATTAATACAGTTCCTGACATACAGTAAGTGCTCAAAAATACATTTCCCTCCATGTTTACCTAGACCAGTGTTTTAAATTCTTACTGTATTGGATGACATAAAATATGAAGAGCTGAAATAATTACTTGTATTTATTAACAAAGCTAGAAATGATTATGTGCCTACATATATGAAATAAGAGTCCCATTATCTGTGAAGGCCAAAAAACAATGCAGAAGAAAACATAAATACACTTACCGATTAAATGTAAAGGCTGGTGGTAGTACTGGCGAGACTTGTTCTTCTTCCTCAAACCCAAGTAAGTGCTGACACTTCAGAGACATGGACAGGTGACCATGACTGCTTTTTATACAGTATGACATAGCAAGAATGTCCATTTTTGTATAAGTAGGTTGGAGAAGTATAACTGACTGCAAATTATCAATTATCATTTTTGCATAATCTTCCTCTTGCATCTCGTATAAACAGTGAAACAAGTCCACTGATTCAATCTGTAACCGAGATGATTTATCCTTTATTTCTCTCTCAGTCCACTTCAGTAGTTCTTCTTGAAGTCCTGGAGAGACTCTTCTTCCAAAAGTAGTTTCCACAGCCTTTCCTTTTCCTTTATTTAAGAGGCCAAATAAGAATTGTATTGTTAGTGATGAAAAACCTTTTCCATATTGCTGGAATATTTCTTGCCATGTTTTCCCCACTTGATCAAAAAACACCCAGCCTTTGTCATTCTTCAGGGCATAGAACACAGCAGTCAAGAACTCTTGGAAACTGAAATGAAGGAAAGTGTACACATTAATACCTCCTTCAATTTTTTTCAAAAAATGACTCAGAAAAGTGCAGTGGGTATCATAAACTCCTATCCCGTGTCTTCTGAGGTCACTGACTGCAAACAGGACCTGATGCTTCTGTAGTCCCTCTGCAGCCAAAGAGCAAAGACCCCACAGGCAACTTTGTCCCTTCCACACTGAGACGCCTGTAAGGGTTTTGAGGCACTTAGAAAAGTAGAACAGATAAATGTCAGTCATGGTCTGAAGAGACCTCAAAAGAGTCCTATCACCATCTCCCTGTGACTGTAGGACACTGCATAACATCCAGGAGACTAGGGGTAGAGAAGACATAATGTCAAGACCTTCACTTTCTTGCAAACCATAGAAGACTTTCATCGCTGCATTAGCACCTGAAAAGTGACCCAAGAAGTATGTTTTTTTTTCAGCATTTGTAAACCACAGGATCTCTGCCTGGATAGGTTGTTTTAAAAGAGAGTGGAGCTTCTTCATAGCTGTAAGCCGGGCAGTTATTAAGAGAGAGGATTCAGGGAACAGCCTTTTCCTCACAAAACTGCGTAAGATTGTTTCTACTGGTTTCCTCTCCTGGGGACTAATACTAACATCCTCTTCTTGATCATCCACAGGGTACTGCAGCTCAGGAAATCCATCAAGAATGAACAGAAGCTTCTCTGGATATGCAAGAATGATGTCCAGAACTGGACCTTTGATGTCTTGAAAAGTGTTAGTGATCAGGTCAGCAGCACTAAGGTTAGCGGTGTGGCTTATTTCTCTGCAGTTGACATAGATGAGATAGTCAAACCTGCCTGGAGTAACGGTTCCTGCTGCCCAGTCAAACATGAACTTGTATACCACAGCTGTTTTTCCAGTCCCAGCACATCCCTGAAGCACCACAGTTCTACATGAACTAGAGTCCTCTTCAGTAGGATCAAATATATGTTCCATATCTATAAAATGATCTTGTTGAGGAATTCCACATGGTGTTTTTTCTGATACACCATGCTCTTTGACAAGCAGCAGCCGTGACTCTATATGCATGCCATGATAACCTTTATCAGCTCCAAGTTTTAGATATTTTTCTCTTAGATGTTTTCTGTATATTTCCTGGTAATCTAATGAGGTGATACCAAAGTTAATAATCATAGCCTTAGAAAACAATGCAAAAAAACCCCAATGACTAATAATGCTACTATCATCTCTAATTAAATGCCTCCAAGGCTCCCCAAATTTTACATATCTAAATCCAAGCTCTTGATTTTTATACTACCCTGCCCTCCAAAACAACCCTCTCTGAGCATCTGCCATCTCAGTTAAATAGTGCCATCAAATTGCTGAGAAAACTGTTGGTTTTCTTTTAGTTATTTTTCCTTCAATTCTCCACGTCCATCTGCTAACGAGACAGCGTCTCATTCTGCAGTCCAGCTGGTCTTGAACATACTACATAGCCCAGGCTGGCCTTCAACTCACAGCAATGTTCCTGCCTCAGTCTCTCGAGTGCTGGGATTACATGCATGTGACACCACGCCCACTTAAGTGGTGCTGGAGAACAGAACTCAGGGTCATGCCGCCAGCCTGTCTTGAAATTCTTAATATCTGACCAAGTGGTCTTGCAATTTCACCTTGTAATAAACCCTACAAATTACAGACGTAGACTTCTGCTGACAGCATATAGTAACAACTCATTAAATTCTAGTAAGTGGCAGAACCTCAGTTCACATTCATTTTTCTCTTTAGTTTATGTACTTAAACATTATACTAGGTGGCTTTTCACCTGCAACTACAAAAAAACTTTTTCAGTTATCAAGTTCAAATTTTTGTTAAATGAATATCCAAGCTAGCATTTCCAAAGTCACATGTTTCCTGAAACACTATTCTTCAAAATACTAATAACAAAGCTGTAAATAAACTGAGGGGAATGCACCCTGTATCTCCTTGGAATTTCTTAGTACATGTAAGCATATGAAAGGCTTCTTTACTCTCCTACAATAAAAAATAGGCTGTTTAATTTTATTCAACCCAGTATTATCTGGTCTTAAATTATTACAGAGCACCTTTCTAACAGCAAAGTGATTAACTCCTGGAAAACAGTAATCTGAAGAACTCAATTCAGGAGCTGCTGATTCTGGTAAGGGCTAGCAGCATCTTCTGTAAAACTTCATGAACAGCTTGGGCTTTTCAGTATCTGTTGCAAATATTCAATTTGGCCCTCCCAGCATGAGGCAGAAGGATCATAAGTTTGAGGCCAGCCTAAACCACTTAGCAAGACCCAGTCTCAACACTGAAAAATGTATAGATATTTTACAGGGCTGAGGATATAGCTCAGTGCTTCTTGGGTTCAATTCAGTCTCTCTCTCAAACACACAAATGAATCATTGTTGCCCTAATGAGTAACAGGTAAATGAGAATGAGAATCTGGGTTCATGAAGATACTAATCCCAAAATAGGAAAAGAAGGTAAAATTAAGAAGATGTTTACCCATAAGCTCTTTCCATGACAATGTAGCTAGTGAACGTGAAATTGCTGTGGGAGGAAAATAATTTGGGTTAGGAATAGCACAAATATACCTTCATATCAAAACATGAAATGAGGAGAATTTCAGCTACATTGCTACAGCTATTCAAGTTTGTCCTCAAACTGAAACACAATGAAGACAGTAATTCATATCTTCTCTAACTTGCTCACAAAAGTATTTATAGCTAAGTAAAACATAAGAACCTGTATTCATTTAGGGTATGAGCATTTTCATTTATATGGTTAAAAAGGAAAATTTAGAATGAAAATAAAGATGTATACAATGTTTGAAGTGACTCATATTTTGCTTGCCATTGGACATGAGAATGGTGCCTCTGTTGAGGTTTCTTTTTAGCTCAACTTGGTAATGAGAAGGAACAAGGGGTTGCTGAATATTAAGTGAACAGATATATACACATTCAAATATGCATACACATACCCAATCCAAGTACTTGCATATTTAGGTGCATAAATAAATAACAATACACAAGCACACACACAACTTCACATTCCTAGTGAGTTTTGTTTGTTTATTTTTGTTTTTGTTTTCTGCAGCACTGTGTATTGAACCCAGGACTTTCATACAGAGGTATATATACCGCCAGCCATTTTTCTATTTTTATTTTGAGACAGAGTCTCGCTAAGTTACTAAATTGCCTAGGTGCACTTAAACTTGTAGGCCTCTTGCCTCACACTTCCACAGTGCTGAGATTATAGGTAAGCACTATCACATCTGACAGTGCTTTGCAATTATTATGTTATAGAGATTATGAAAAACAACAGAGACCATGGCTGCCTCTTCACCTTTCCTTCTTTTTCCTCACTTTAGGCAACACAAAAGCTGTGGGAGTCCATTTCAAGAGATTAAGGTAAATACTGTACTCTAATTTTAATAGGCACACATACATATATACATCTAACAAAAATTTAAAGATTCAGAAGAATCCCAAAGGCCATATGAGAAGTAGCAGAAAAACAACAAACAGGCCTCCAGAGGACTGTGCCCTCTTCTTCCATTACTCATTCACCTTTTTCTCCATGCAATAAGCTCCAAGTACAAGCTGGTTCCATATCTTTTCTTTTCTTCTGACTGCTCATCCTGGAAAATCAAGAATACTGTAAACCAAAACAAAGATAACGATTACAATGTCTTTTTACAACGTATTTTTGTGTAAAGAGAGAATTTTAGGACTAGACTGGAATGTTGTGGTGTAAGAGAAATAGTCAGGAGATCTAGGCCCTAGTTCCATTTCTAGCTACCTAAGGCTTACCTTACGTTAAGATTCGCTTCCTTTCTGGGTCTGTTTTATTATTTTCAAAATGCCTGTGACAATGCTAGATCAGGTTTCTTTCTAAGTTAACAGTGGTTCTCAGTTCTAGCTAACTGTCAGAATCACTTTTATACTATCCTCTAGAACTTACTTTTTCTTGGAGATATTACCACTTTCTAGTATGTTTGGTAATGTATTCATACATTATGCTTATTGTTCTTCGTGAATATTTCCCACCTAAATTTGAGTTATTTGGCCCAATTTTCAGCCATTGCCATAAATTTTGCAAATTACACACACACACACACACACACACACACACACACACACACACTATGAAGCTTATTTTCGTATTTTCCCATCTCTTGTCTTTCAGTTTGGCTCATGAGGGAAGCCTCAAGAGAAACAAGTCCCATATAGTGCACTGGTCCACAGAGGATAAACTAGCCATCCTAGTTTACCCACAGTACAGTAGCAAAAAAAAAAAAAAAAAAAAAAAAAGTACAGCCACCATGGCCTCAGTCAGAGTTGCCCAACAAAGCCCTCCCAACCAACTGGCTTTCATATCTGTGACAATAAATGCTTAGTAAATGCTCAATACCACAGATTTTTGTGGTTGTTATGCATCACTGTAGCAACAGCTACTTATAGTTCTTGCTAGAATATAATGTCTAGGAAGTGGCACAGAATAAATACTCATTAAATATTTATTAAATGCATTAAATGAATAGAGGCTTTTTTGAGTCAAGAATCTTGCTCTGTAGTCCAGGCTGGTCCTGAACTCACCATGTAGCTCGGGCTGACTTCCAACTCATCCTCCTGCCTTAGCCTCTCAAGTGCTAGAATTACAGGCATGCACTACCATGCCAGGCTTACATGGTACTGAAAATATCAAATCCAGGGCATTGTGCTTGCCAGGAAAGTACTCTAACTGCTAAGCTATACACCCCAGCCCAGTCCTTTTAATTATGACTTGTGAAACAGTGTTCATTTTATTAGCACTCTGATAGATAATGGAATTACAAGGGCAAACCTGTCAGATCAATAAAAAATTTCTTAACACAAACCTTAAAGGCCATAAGAGTAAAGATTTTCAATCCCTAAAAGAAAGGATGCAGTCAATGAAGACTATTACATTCTGCAAAATTATCTTTTACAATAGGTGGAAAAATACTTCTGTAACAAAAAGATCCTAAAATTTTCATGGCCCCCAAACAAGCATTACAGAAATTACTTAATCCTAGACACACACTAAAGCCATCGTCACCAAAGAACCCAAAAGAATATAAATGGGAGAGTAAACAAAAGAAAAAAAAATAAGGAAACCAGGACTGGAAAATAATGCAATGACAAAATTCAGTACATACTTTACAATAGTAATGCTCAACATTAATGCACTTAACTCCCCAAACAAAAGACAGACTGGCAGACTGAAACAAAAATCAAAAAATCCAACCATATGCTGCCTGCAAGAGACACACCTCATTCACAAACATATAGACTCAAAGCAAAAGCATAGAAAATGACTCTCCATGCAAAAGAAGCCCAAAAGCAAGCAAGAGTAGGTATTCTGCTTTCAAAAAAAGCACAATTCAAGCCAAAATTAATCTGAAGAGACAAATAAGGCCACTACATACTGGAAAAGGGAACAATTCAACAGGAACAGATAACAATTGTAAAAACATATGCACTTAATGTTGGTGCACTCAACTTAATATAAAAACAAAAGCTACAGAGCATAAAAGGAAAGATAAGAAACCAATACTATATTCTCATGAATAGGTCAACCTAACGAAAAAAATCAACAAATATTAAAGTTGAACCAAACCAGACCATTGAACAAATAGATTTAAAAGATGCCTACACCCAAGAACAGCAGGATGTACTTTTTTCCTCAGCAACACACTAAACGTTCTCCAAAACAGACCACATCATAGGCCATAAAGCAAGCTTAAATACGCACAAAAGAACTGAAATAATCACCTGTATTGACATGAAATCATAGCCAAATGAAACTAGAAATTAACAGCATACCAACCACAGAAACTATGCAAATATATGGAGATTAAATAATTTACTCTTTTTTCAGGTTATGAAGGAAATACTTTATTGGGAAAATTATAGAAGGGAAAATAAAGAGGACAAAAAGAGAAAGGAGGCTAAACCTTCTGCTAGTTAGAAGGGGACCCAGAAATATAGGTTTCCCCTAACTAACTTACTCTTAACTAACCAATGCATCACAGAAGAAATCAGGGAAGAAATTAAAAAGTTCCTAGAATCAAATAACAATGGAAGCATAATCCACCACAACCGATGGGCACAATGAAAGCAGCGCTATGACTGAAGTTTGTATTTGTGAGTGCTCACATTAAAAAACTGGAGATCCCAAATAAACAACTTAATGATGCATCTTAAGGCCCTACAAAAACAATCCAAATCCAAAACTGTAAAAGGAAAGAAACTGTAAAGAGCAGAAATTAATGAAATTGAGACTGCAAGATATAGGAAGGATACATGAACATCAAAAGAATGTTAGCCAAATTTACAAAAAGGAAAGTAAGACATATCAATGAAATTAGAAATGAAAAAGGGGAAATAACAGACTCTGGAGGAATACACAGGATTATAAGCAACTATTTTGAAAACTTACATTCTAATTTAAAAACGGATGAATTTTCAGGCACATGAATTATAAAAATTGAATAAGATATAAAAACCCTGGATAGATCAATTAACAGATAATGAAATTGAAGCAATAATAACTCTACCAGCTAAGAAAAGTCCATGATCTGATGGATTTATTGCAGAATTTTACCAGAACATCAAGGGAAGTACTAACACCAACACTCCTCTAACTCTTATGAGATTGAAAGGGAAGGAACAATGCCAGTTTGTCCTTGAAGTCACTATCAATTTGATACCAGAACCGGACAAGGACTCAGCACAAAAGGAAAACTACTAACCAATTTTCTTAATGAATACAGATGTAAAAACCCTTACTAAGATACTGTAAACAAAGTGAAACAAATCACCATAAAGACTATACACCACGACCAAGTTGGCTTCATCCCAGGACTGTAACATGGTTCGATATGTGTAAATACTAAGTATAATATGTCACATAAACAGAAATATTTATGAAAATCACACCATCATCTTAATAGATGCAGAAAAAGCCTTAGAAAAAAATTGAACATCCATTCACGAAAAAGAACACAAACAAAAACAAATATAGAAGGACCTTCCCCAAAACCAATAAAAGCCATTCATGACAAACCCACAGCTAATATAATACTAAATGAGGAAAACCTGAAAAACTAAAATCAGGAGAGAAAAAAGGATCCACTCTCACCAGGCCTGTTCAATTTCGTACTCAAAAGTTTAGGACAATCAGGCCAGAGGGGAAAAAAATAAAAAGATTTGTATAGAAAAGGAAGAAGTTGGGTCTGGAAAAATGGGCACAGTGGTTAAAGAACTTGCCTGGCAAATGCAAGGCCCTGAGTTCGATTCCACATTCCTTAGCACCACATAAAGCCAGGCATTGCGGCATATGCCTGTCATCCCAGCACTTGGGAGGCTGAGGCAGGAGGATTTCTGTTAGTCCAAGGGTAGCCTGGGTTCTACAGTGAGTTCAGGACCAGCCTGACCTAGAGCAAGACGCTGTCTCAAGAAAAAAAGAGAGAAGCCAAGTTATCTTCATCCACAGATGATGTGATCCATTACACACACAACCCAAAAAAACTCCACTGGAAGACCCTTAGAAATAATAGTCAAATTAGGCAAAGGGGCAGGATACAAAATCAATACATTATATAGGAAAATAAAAGCATTCCTGTGCAACAACAATGAACCCACCAAGAAAAAAATCAGGAAAATAATTCTATTTCTGGTATCTTTAAAAAAAATACCTAGGGGGCTGGAGGGAAGGCTCAGCGGTTAAAGCGCTTGCGTGTCACGCGCTAAGAACCTGAGTTCAATTCCCCAGCACCACATAAGCCAGCAGTGGTGGTGCATGCCTGTAATCCCAGCAAGGGGGAGACCAAGGCAGGAGGACTGCTGTGAATCCAAGCCCAACCTGGGCTGCACAGTGAGTTTAAGACCAGTCTGGGCTATAGAGCAAGACCCTGTCTCAAAACAAAACAAAACAAAACTAGGAATTAACCTAATCACAGAAAAGACCTCTATAATTAAAACTATAGTACTCTGAAAAAAGGATTGATGAATGAACATATTACAAAATGGAAAAGCATCTCTTGTTCCTGGGTAGGTGGAAGCAGTATTGTCAACATGGCCATAATACCAAAAATGTTATAAGATGTGTTTAATGCAACTCTAATCAAATTATCAACAGTATTCTTCAAGGAAATAGAAAAAAACACTAGAATTAGAAAAACAGGTTTATATGAGGGCTGGAGGAATGGTACAGTGGTTAAAGTGCTTGCCTTGCAAGTACAAGGCCCTGAGTTCAATTCCCCAGCACCACATAAAGCTGGGTGTGGTGACGCACATCTGTAATCCCAGCACTGGGGAGGGCTGAGGCAGGCGGACTGTTCTGAGTGCAAGGCCAGCCTGGGCTACAAAGCAAGATCCTGTCTCAAAAAAAAAAAAAAAAAAAAAAGTTTACATGGAACCAGAAGAGAACCAGAATAGCTAAAGTCACCCTGCACAACAATAACAAAGCACTGCGTACTGCGATCCCAGGTTTCAAGTCACTAGATGTGAGGAAAAGAAATGACCCCAAGCCCTCTCAGCCACCTGTTTTTTAACAAAAATATATGCAAGAGAAAAGACTCTTTAAACACTGGTGCTGGGAAACTAGTTATCCATGTGCAGAGGAATTAAAATCCACTCATATCTCTCACCCTGTATTAAAATCATATCAAAATGGATCAAAGATTAGATATAAAAACAGAAGCACTGAATCTGCTGTAAAAACATGTAAATATGTAAAATACGTGATAATATGTAGAATATGCAAAACTCCGGATGACAAGCTAGGCAAGGACTTTCTGGAAAGTGCCTCAATTACACAAGGACTAATACTAAAAATCAACAAACAAAATCTATAGAATGGGAAAAAAAAAAAACTTGTTAGCTACTCCTCAGACAGGACTAATATCTAGAATATATTTAAAAATTAATAAAATTAGATCCCCTCAAAATAAAAGACCTCATCAAAATGTGAGCAACTGAAATAAGAGACACTGTAAAAAAGTGTCAATGGCTGACACATCAAAAACATTCAGCATTTTTGGCCATTAGAGAAATGCAAATCAAAACAACACTAAGACCAAAGACAAAGTGAAAGAGGGGAGTAGGGTGGGGAAGGAGGGAGGGTTGGGGTGGGTAGGGGGCGGGATAAAAGGAGAGCGGGAAAGCCCTTGTCACCTTGACAAGATAGTATGTGCACAAAATGCTCAACTCCATTGTAAACCTTGAATTTTGCACGTATACATATCAATAAAATGTGGGAAAAAAACCAACACTGAGACTCCATCTTACTTAAGACAGCATGGCTATCACCTAAAACTAAAACAAAACAAAACAAAAAACAGTTGCTGGAGATGTTGTAGGGACAAAGGAACTTTTCTACATTGTTGGTGGGAATGTAAACTGCCACAACCACGATGGAAATTGGTATGGAGATTCTTCAAGAAACTACAAATATTTTACCTAGCTACATCTATTATAGGTATCTTCCCAAAAGAGCTAAAGACATCATACTACAGTTAAACATGCTCTAGGTTGAATCCCCAGCACACAAAACATACATGATTAAAGGCTACCAGGTGTGGTAATGAACATTTACAATCCCAGTTTTGTGAGAGGCTGGGGCAAAATGATGGCAAATTCAAGCCCAGCCTGAGCAACTTAGTGACTTAGCAAGATAGTGTCTCAAAAATCAAAAGTAAAAAAGGGCTAGGGACCTAGCTTAGTGCAAAGGCCCTGGGTTCAATCCCTCTAAATGAAAAAAGATTTTAAAAATTGCATATCTTGACAGAACGCAGAATATGCTAGTAGTCAAAACTCATCAAATGGAACTTAAACTGGGGATGGTGGCACATGACTATAATTCTAGCAGGTGGATAACAACTTCAAGACCTTCTTAGCAAGTTGAAAGCCATTTTATCACATTGTGGAACAATGTCTCTAATCAAAACAAAACAACAAAAAACAGCTCTTAAGATTTTTGTATTTTAAGTACATTTTTTATTTTAAAAAATTACAGATCAATATTGAGCTCTTTAATGATATGGATGCCAATGTACATAGGGGTAAGCTAAATTATAAATCACTCTGAAAGCATCAGAAATAAAATTAGGTATAGTGGTGTATATATGTAATCCCAGTACTTGGGAGGCTGGGGCGGGAGAATTCCAAGTCTAAGTTCTGCCTGGGTAAATTAGCAAGATTCTGTGTCAGAATTAAAAAAAAAAAAAAATAAGCTGGGCCCAACGGTGCAGACTATAACTCTACCACTTTGGGAGCCTGAGGCAGGAGGATTGAAAATTCAATTCCAGCCTGGAAAATTTAGCAAGATCTTGTCTCAAAATCAAAAATCAAAAATAGACTATTGATATAGTTCATGTAGTTCAATTTAAAGGTCCTAGGTTCAATTCCGTGTGTGTGTGTGTGTGTGTGTGTGTGTGAGAGAGAGAGAGAGAGAGAGAGAGAGAGAGAGAGAGAGAGGGAGGGAGGGAGAGAGAGAGAGAGACTTGGTAGGTAGCTCAGCATGAAGGCCTTAGCTAGGTTCCATCACAGTACTGAAAAAAAGAAAAACTGGACTCACATATGGACAGACATGGGATATAGCAAATACAGCAAAATGCTAAAAATTATAAAACTATCTGGCTAATTTTTATATAGTGGTGGGATCCAATA
Organism: Ctenodactylus gundi; assembly: GCA_004027205.1. Taxonomy (NCBI): domain Eukaryota; kingdom Metazoa; phylum Chordata; class Mammalia; order Rodentia; family Ctenodactylidae; genus Ctenodactylus; species Ctenodactylus gundi. The sequence continues at coordinate 120,111 of PVKB01002546.1, forward strand.
CAGGGCCTTATGCATCTAGGTAAATGCTTTAAATTCTGAGCTATATTCCCAACCCAAAAAATTATAAAACGTAAGGACTGAGTATGTAAGTATTTACTGAAGGTATCTGCATGTTGAAAATTATCCTAATGAAATACTGAAGGGGAAAAAACACCCGTAGGATTTGGTGACAGGAAAGTTTATAGCCTTAAAGGCATTTACTAGAATTTTAGGAAAAAAATGTAAGTGAAAGCAATTTCAACTTAAAACACCGAATAAAAAAGAAATAAATTATAATAAAATCAATTATTGCTGAAATAAAAAGCAAGGAATGAACAGATCAATAAAGTATATGATAGTTCTTTGAAAAGACCAATAAAAATTAGAAAGCATTATCTTGAAAACAGAGGAATAAATTCACATAAGAATGAAAGATCAAACTGTAAACAAAGAAGTGACTATAATACCTTTTTAAAATATTACATTTAATTTTACATAAAATAATTTTGAAAATCTACGTGAAATAAATACTTAGCAAGAAAATAAGCAACAAAAATGGGCCAAAAACCCCAACACTTAAGTAGGCTACTCAGTCATAGATGAATGTGAAATGTTATTTCATTTTATTTTTTTTGTTTTGTTTTGTTTTGTTTTGTTTTTGAGACAGGGTCTTGCTTTGTAGCCCAGGCTGGTCCTGAACTCAGGATGGAGCCCAGGCTGGCCTTGGACTCACTGCAATCCTGTTTCAGCCTTCCGAGTGCTGGGATTACATACATGTGCCACCATGCCCACCTTGTATGTTTCTGGGGAATTGGACCCAGGTACTTAGCGTCTGATTTGGCACTTGCTAGGCAAACTCTTTAACCGCTGAGCCATTCCTCCAGGCCCTGAAATGGTATTTTAAACATTTACCTTTAAAGTCACTAGATTCCAAAAGTTCTGTGGGAAATTTAATCAAATTGTCCAGGAACAGATTCATCACATTTTAAATAAAAATTTCTATAGTAAAGAAAAAAGGGAAACAACATCACATGGATTAATGCTAGTACAGTCTTGATACCAGAATTGGTCAGTAAAAAGAAAAGGAAATTACAGGCTCATCTTACTTATAAGCCTAGATATAAAAATAAGTAACTTTGAGATAAAAATTGGATAAGCACAAGAAAACAGGTCACATTTTTCACAAGGGTGTTACCAGCATTTTGAGTAGGACAACTCCTGACTTAGTATCCCTAGATGGCAAATCCCACTTACTAAGTGCTAGTAGGACTCCCCTTCACACACATTCAGTAACTGTGACAACAAACGCACCTCTAGATATTGATAAAGGCCCCCTAGTGGTGTGGTTTAACCTCAGATTGAGAATCAATGGAAAACACAATCTCACTTAGTAACAGAGAAAAGAAAATGTTAAACGAAATTATTGGGTCACTCAAATACTATAGTAAATTGGAATGATATATCTTGCCCACTAGGCTGAAATCCAGCAATGTAAGGAAAGCTTAACATTTAAACATCCATCAGAGCAGGACACTAATTCTTTACTTGGAATTGCCAATTAACAATGAAAAATTTAAACATTTATCATGTCTTTCCTATAGAAACTGCATTTTTTTTGGCTTACCAAACTGCTCTGGTAAATGAGGCATAATTTTTTTAACAGTCTTGTTCTGCAACCCAGGCTACCCTAGAATTCAGAGGAATGTACTGGGAGTACAGGTGTGTTTCACTCTAGCCACCTAGCTAGTATGCAATGCTGAGGGATATAACCCTAGGGCTTTAATCACTGAGCTATGCTCCCATCTCCAATGAGAGAGAATTCTAACAAAAATTCTACCTAATTAATTACCGAATTAAGAAATAATTACTCTGAATACCTTAAGGAAATAACTGATTCAGACAATACTTATCAAATGAATGGCAAAGCCATTCGATGGAATGAAGGAGAACTTTACAATAAAGAAATCACAGCATCACATTATTCCATTTACTGTGAGACAACAATATATTATATAAAAGAAAGTACATAGCATCAACCATAAAATACTATAAAAGAATAATTTTTAAAAAACCCTGTAGCTGAGTATGTAGATCAGCTCTCCAAGCAAGTGCAAAGCCCTGGGTTCAATTGTTCAGCATCACATAAACTGGGAGGGATGGTGCACACTTTTAATTCCAGCACCCAGGAGGCTGAAGGAGGATTGCTGTACGTTTGAGGTAGGCCTGGGCTACACACTGAGCCCAGGATCAACCTGGACTATAGAGTGACACCCTATCTCAAAACAAAAATAAAAGAATCTTTCTGAAAGTAATTAAGTCTTTAGATTTCATGATCAGTCTACAAGAAATACAGCCAGTATAAGAACAAGTAACGCAACACTTCAAGGAAGTATGCATCAGTCAAATACAGACCACAGCACACTTCCGAGGACAAATGTCAGGTTTATTCAAAAAGGCAATGACATGAAATTAAGGGGACGTGGTGCTGTTTGGTTTTGATTTTATAAGATGGGCATGTTAACATGTTAACATACACCTGTAATTCCTGCTAAATGGGAAACTGAGAGAGGATGATTCCAAGTTCGGGGTCAGGCTAGGCAACATAGACTCTGTCTCATATTTAAAAAATGGAAAGAACTGCCGACATGAAACCCAGCACTCCCTGAGTTCTTTCCCAGGTACCACAAAAAATATTTAAAAGACAATCCTGGGCTGGAGGAATAGCTCAGCCTATAAAGCACTTGCAAGTGCTAAGTACCCAAGTTCGATTCCCCAGCATCATATAAGCTGGGTGCGGTGGCACACGACTGTAATCCCAGCACTCAGGAGACTGAGACAGAAGGACTGCCATGAGTCCCTAGGAGAGCCTGGGATCCACTGTGAGTTCAGGACCAGCCTGGGCTAGGAAGCATCGAGACCCTGTCTCAAAAACAAACAGAAGCCACACACAAGACATTACCTAGTACAATAAACTGACCTCAGATGGATCCCAGCTCTAGCAAATCTTAACGGCAATTGGACTTTTAAATTTTAGTGGCAATTTGAACACTTAGAAAAATCTAGCAGCTGGAAAAATAGGTCAGCTATTAAAGCACTAAGTGCCTGAGTTCGATTCTCCAGCACCACATAAGCTGGGCGTGGTGGTGCACACCTGTAATCCCAGAACTGGGGAGGCTGAGGCAGGAAAACTGCCCTGAATCCAAGGTCAGCCTGGGCTCCATAGTGAGTTCAGGACCAGCCTGGGCTACAGAGAGAGATCCTATCTCAAAATAAAAGTAAATTAATAAAAAGGAAAAAGAAAAATCTAGACCTACTGAGTGTAATGAAGGCATTGTGATTATATGAAATGTGATCATAAGTTTCTTCTACTGTGCAAATAGAAATATTTACAAGTGAAATCCTATGATGCTCGTGATTAACTTATAAAAATTACAGCAAAAAGAAGGGAGGGAATCCAGACAAAGAGGCACGTTTCTATACTCCCACCATTGAGAAAAGTTGAGGCAGGAGGTCACCCAAGTTCAGGTTCTGCCTGGGCAACTTAGAAAGACCCTGTTTCAAAGTAAAACTAAAAAGGACTGGGGATACACCTCGCTGGTAGAGAGTCTCTAGGTTTGATGCCCAATGACATAAAAAAGAGGGGAGGAGAGCTGCAGTAATGGCTGGGCAGTTAAAGTGCTTGCAAGCACAAAGTATCCAAGTTCGACTCCCCTCCACCACATAAGCCAGGCATGGTGATGCACGCCTGTAATCCCAGCACTCGGGACGCTGAGACGAGGAAGGCCAGCCTGGGCTCCATTGTGAGTTCAGGACCAACATGGGCTACAGAGCCAGACTCTGTCTCAAAATAAATAAATGAATAAGTGAATGAATAAATAAATAAAGAGGGGAGGGGAGGGAGATAGTTGAAACAAATATGGAAAAATGTTAAGGACTATTAAAGCTGAAACACCTGCGTAAGGGGTTTATCATATATTCCATTGTTTATATGCTTGAAATTTTTCATAATGGAAAGGGTTTTTTAAAGCTGTTGATGCAACTCAATGCATTAAGAACATAAAGGGAAAACCTATGTCTGAATTTTGAGATGAAAAATTGGTATGATTTCACACCTATTCTTGCTTTGAAAAGCCTCAAAAAATCTATGGCCACGCCACCCTGAATGCACTCCACCTTGTGTCTTTATTTATTCTTTGCTGCGACAGAAAACACCCAACATCCACTTAAGCTAGGAAAATCAGTTCATGGTCTCAGAAGATCTCACACCGTCAACCCGCGGCAGTAGCAAACATAGAGCAACGGTAGAGCAACAGCAGGGCGTGTGGCACGCACGGCAGGGCGTGCAGCAGGGCGCGTGCGGCAAGGCGTGGCATCACAGGGGCGCGACAGAAGCACACGTCATGGCCGCGACACAGGCACGCACATCACAGGCGCATGGCAGTTAAGTCAGAAGCCAAGAGGAATGGTAGCCAATTGGATCTCTGGAGACTCAGCAAGGCCAGAGTCCTCCCAGGAAGAAGCTGCAACAATGTTTCTCCTTCTTCCTTCACATGGCTCAAACTGCCACCCACAACCCTCACACCCAGGGTGGGTGCCCATCCCTCACTGCCTGGCCCAGAAGCAACACCCCCCCCAAAAAAAAAACCCAAAAAAACAAAACAAAACAAAACAAAAAACCTGAAAGCTTTTCACTGGCCAAACCCCAAATTCACAAGCTGACACATCTTGGTCAACCACTTGCCTCCTCCAGCCAGGTCCTATCCCCCAGTAACACACAGTTGACATGAACCCCACTACATTCAAATATGTGAGGCTTTTAGTCAACATTCAAGATCCAAACGGTATCACAATGTAAACATATTTAATGTTGAGATTTTAGAAGCATTTGCCTTAAAGGAATGGAGAAGATAAGTATGTTTGATACGAACACTACCAGTCAAACGTATACTGGAAGTTGTGGACAGTGCATTAAGAAAACACAATCTGGATGTAATGGCCCGTACCTGTAACCCCACTGTTCTGGGAGACCAAGGCAGGAGGTTCTACAGGGTGTAGCTTAGTCCAGGCAACTTTGTGACTTACTGAATCCCTATATCAAAAATTTAAAACATACACAAAGAGCTAGAGACGTATGTGTCAAGGTCCTGAGTTCAATTCACAACCTTGAAGTACTGCAAACAAAAGGAAAGAAGGAAGGAAGAAATGAAGGAGGAAGGGAGGAAGGGGACAGGAAGAAAGAGAGAGGGAAGGGGAGGGAGGGAGAGGGGAAAGCATAAGGAGGGGAGGGAGGGGGGAAGGAGGCAGGGTGTACAGGTTGAAGACAAAACTGTCAATATTTACGTGTAATACACATGCCTACCTAGAAAATTCAACAGAACCCATGAGCAAATTTTGAGGAAGAAAAGAGAATTTGTTATAGTTGTTGTACACAACAAGATTACATATAAAAACAATCAGCTTTTTATGTACTCAATAATTAGAAAATCAAAGAACAATTCCTGTTAGTAGCAGCTACAAGGTGGGTATGGTGGCACATGCCTATAATCCCCACACTCTGGAAGACTTAGGCAAGAGAATCATCAGTTGGAGCCCAGCCTGGTCAACTCAGTAACTTAAGTGAGACCCTGTCTCAAAAAATAAAAAAAGGAAAGAAAGAAAGAAGGAAAGAAACAAACAAAGAAAGAAAATGGTCTGGCTAAGGTCCTGGTTTCAGTGCCTAGTAAATGCTTCTCTTAATAGTAGCAATAAAACTATAAAGCATCTAGAAATGAACTAGATGTGTTAAGATATTTATGGAGAAAATTTTGGAACATTACTAAAGGACTCAAAACTTTTAATTCATATAAAGGAAGATTTATCAGTATAAAAATGACAATTCTTCCCACTTAAATTTGTAAACTCATTTCACCGTCGAAAATGCTAATAATATTGTAAATAGTTGTAATAATTTCGCCTTCTAAATCCATATAAAATAATAAATATACAAGAATAATAAAGAGCTAAAAATGAAGATAAAGAACTGAGAAGAGGGAAGATTTGTTTAGGTTCATTTTCACAAACTTCAGTTTATGGTCAGTTACCTCCATTGCTTTTGGACAGAGAGCAGGGAAGTACCTTACATCAGGGAACGCATGGTTCAGCAAAGCCATTCACTTCATGGCAGTAGAGAAGAAAAGAGAAAGGCGGGATTCGGTTTTCCAATACTCCCTTCAAAGATGGCCCCATAACTTAATTTCCTTCTACTAGGCCCTACCTCCTAAAGTTCCACCACTTCATAAAGCTGCCTTAATCTAACAATCAAACATTTAACATCTGTACCCTTCAAGGACAGTTAGATCCAAACTATAGCAGCTTTGCTCCCTATGCAGTCTAGGTACCAGAGTACATCACCTCAACCAATGTTTTGCTAGCAGCTTCACTGCCCTTACTATTTTAAATCTACCATTTATTGAGCAGTTATGATGGGCCACTCTACATACACTTCTGTGGTTTTTCTCAAAACCTGTATGATACAGACAATGCCACTTTTACCTTTTACAAATAAGGAAAAACAATCTTAAAGAAGTGAAAGAATGTGTACCAGGTCACACAGCTTGACAGTGATGGAGTTGGGTGGGCCTGGGGAAAGAGGAAAGCAGGCAAGTGTGAAGGAGGGAAGGAAATGTGAAGACTTAGAGAAAAAGCAGTAATCCAGGTGAGATGGTGGATCTGAACACAGGAAATGATTCAAAATAAAGTCTTCTTTCTCAATAATACACCCAATATACAGGAGACAACACATGAGAATCAACAAATAGGATTATATCATATTAAAAAGCTTCTGCACGGCAAAGGAAACAATCAACAAAGTGAAGATGGAACTGATGGAATTGGAAAAAAATTTGCAGCTACTCCTCAGATGGAGGACTATTACCTTGAATATACAGATAACAGAAAAAATTAGGCCACCCCAGAGTGAAAGACCTGATCAAAAAACAGGCAAGTGAAATGAGTAGAAGTTCTCAGATAAAGTCTGAATGACCAATGTATGAAAAAATTTTCAGCATCTTCAGTCATCAAAGAAATGCAAACCAAAATGACACAGATTTCAGCTAACTCCTCTATGAATGGCTGGTATCAGGAATTCAAAGAACAAAAATTCCAGCAGAGTTGTGGAAAGAAAGAACCCCCCTACATTGCTGGTAGGACTGTGGCGTGGTACAACCACTATGGAAAGCAGTATGGAGATTCCTCAAAAAACTGAAAATAGAAAAATAGATATCCTATTTGACCTTCTTCTGGGTGTCATCCCCAAAGAGTTAAAATCATCACAGCAGCAAAATTTATATTGGCCAGATCTTGGAAGAAGCCTGTCTTAGGTACTTCCTCATTGCTGTAACAGAATACCTGACATCCACAACTTATGGGAGGAAGGACTTAGCTCTCAATTCAGAAGGTCTCACACAGTTGATGGGGCAGGAGAGACTGGAGAACTGCTCCTCCCACGGCGGACAGAAACCCCGTGAAAACCGGATGTCTGAGACTTAGGCAAGGCTAGGGCTTTCCCAGGAAGAAGCTACAACAAAGTTTTTCTTCCTTCTTTTAATTACTTCAAGCTGACAGTTGGGCCCCCCAAGGCCAGGGCAGGTGCCCTTCCCTCACTTCTTGACCCATAGTAAATAACACACACCTGAAATCTCTGCCCCGGGCAACCCCCAATCTTAAAAAGCTGACACCATCTTTCCAGATCAAGCCCCAAGCATCTGCCCCTCCCACCCAGAGCCTACCTCCCAATAACACAGAGTTCCACAGTTATCCCACTACATCAAAATACATGAGGCTTTTGTGGGACACTCCAGACCCAAACCAAATGAAAGCTGGTATGTCCATTAACAGATGAACAGATATAAAAGATAGGGTGTATTTACACAATGGTATATTTGCTTTCTGCCATAAAGATAGATAAATTTGAATCATTTGAAAGGAATATGGATGCAGCTTGAGAGCATTATGCTTAGTGAAATGAATCAGACACAGAAGGTTAAATATCACATGGTTTCTCTAATGTGAGAAAACCAAACTATAATAAAAAAAGAAGAAAGAAGATAGATTTTGAGGAGAGGGAAAGGAGAAGTGGGGAAGCGAAAGGGTGGGAATCGGAAAGGGAAGTAAAAGTCATCAAGATGGAATACATAAATGCATCGATTTCTCAAGCTGACATTATGCATCACAAAACATGCTAATGATATAAAAATAAAATAAAATCCTACTCACTTCAGGTTTGTGGCTTTACAGGATAGATTCACTGGGCTTTGTCTTATAACAGCACAACCACGTGTGCCTAGAAGAAACAAAAAGTTTCCAAGTTTAGGATCTTCAATCAGAGTAAAATTTTTACTGTAACTTCTTTGAAAATATACGTGTGTGCGCGTGTGTGTATCGGTGTGTATGTATGCATTCTGCCTTTATTGGTGGGTTCCACACATGTGCATTCAAGTAACAGAACAAAAATATTCTTTAAAAAACTGTATACTAAACACACAGACCTTTCCTTGTTATTATTCCCTAAATAACACAGTAAAATTACTATTTCCTTTGTATTACATATTAAGTATCATAAGTAATCTACCCATAATTTAACATATTTGGGAGGATATGCACAGGTTATATATAAACACACCATTTTATTATATAAGAAGTGTGCACATCTGAGAAGTTTCGTTTCTATGGGAGTTCCTGGAACCAATTTTCATAGGTTATCATGGGAGCACTGTATACATTTATATGTATACTTGTAGGTACTCTGCCATATGCAGGGAATTTACTAGTCACTTACACTTCCAGCTACCCAATGAACTACTATCTCATTTTATAAGAGGAAAGTGGGGCATGGAAAGATTAAGAAAATTGCTTTGACTCACACAGTTACCGCTGTAGATGAAATCAGAACCAAAGGCTGCTGATCTCATTCATCATCTAAGAAGTCTCAACCTTAGATTCGTACTTCCCACACTTCCAACAGGCTGTCTGGAAGTTGTGTGGTATGCTAGAGATGAGGCAAGAGACCCCTTAAGAAAGGACTGCAAATCTCTCCAAGGAACTGACCAGTGAGCCCTGAGGCTAGTGAGACATCAAGAGCAGCTTAGCGAGAGGCCTTGCATACAGTGCACCACAATCAGGCTTTAGTGTGAAATCCGGGAGGACCCCACCTGCAAGTTTACTCTGGGGTTGATCCTGTTTCATATCCCCCACCATGTCCCACAGGAGTACCCACCTAGTGTTGGAGCCACACCAGACTAAGGCGAGGCCCATATAAAAATTAGACAACATCTCAGTCATCTGCTCTATTTCTTTTCAAACAGAATCAAGACACAACATCAAATATAATCTATTTGGGTTTGCTCCCCACTTTATAACCTGGGTCTACTTGTAAGTGCAAACGCACAAACCCTCTCAGCTTACATGTAGACTGGGCTTTAATTCCCACCCCCACCCCCCCTTAGTCGATGTTCAATAGATTTACAACCGGTCCAATTCCTCTCTCCAGCCCAACTAAATTTTTTTTTTTAAATTGAAAGGATTATAAATCCTGATTTTAAACTCTGTTAGCAAGCGCTCCTCTGATAAGTTACCTCTGACATTGTTACCTCCGGGTAGAACGTACACACAGTACCAGTCCCTGTCGCCGCTGTAGATCAGCGTCCCTTTTCCTTCTCCCCTCCCCCCACGCACGCCTACACGCACGCAGCACCCCACACGCACGCACCCCCACGTACGGACCCCCACGCACGCACGCACCCCGCGCAAACGCAAATAAGTCTTCTCGTATAGCTCCACACAATACCGATCCGCACAAGCACCGCTATGTTTCCCGCACAGAGCCTTCCACGCTGGAAGCACCTCCGTAAGGCACCGCTCGCACACCCCCACATCTGCACCTGTACACTTGCACGCATTCCCACACACTGGCGCCTCCTCCCGCAAGCAGCTCTCTACATCCGCCACGCACCACCATCCTTGGGACCTCTTCCTCGCTCCCCACTCAGTACCGGCTTCTAGAGCCAGTCCTCCAACTCGAACAACAGCGCCGAGTCCAACCTGTCCCAAGCGGCAGCCGGCCTGTCTTGAGAGGACCCGGTACAGTGCGAGGTCCCAGTAGACACGGGGTGGGAGGACGAAGGGGGGTGTGGCAGCTCCTGAGCTGAGCCACCGGGGCTGGAGACTGGACGGACAGCACTAGCTCGACCTGAAAGAACTTCCTGTACTTCCTGTCCCTCCGAATCTGGGAGGGGAGGAGGCCTTTCGCATCCCCGCGGGGTGGGGAGGGAGGAAAGGCTCACCAGGTTCCCAGAGCGAGTTTGACCTTCCTTTACTTCCTGCCGGCAGCGAAGGGATTCCCAGAGAGAGCCATTCTTTGGGGCGGGTAAGGGGAAATGACTCAGAGGAGGCGGCCCAGAGGGAGGGGCCAGGCTAGAGCTGGGGGAGGGGAGGGCTGTAAAAAAAGGGCGGGGAAGAGGAGGAAAATGAGGGTCGGAAAACTATGCTAGAGGATTCTGAAGGCGGCTAGGGCAAACCTGGAAATCCCTCCTTGTCCGTCCGGATTCCAGAAGCTACCGAGCTAGATCATTTCCCCACCGCTGAGCCTTAAATTTGATTATACCTTCCAAAAGGCAGTTGTGGCTAACATGTATCTAGAAATCTCCCCGTATGGGCACGGGACACCAGAACTTCTCAGGAAGGGATGACAGTCTTTATCTAATGATGGCTGGGTATATTAGTAAATCACTGGCATCTCAAGTGCTTAGCACAGTGTCAGTCACAGCACCAGGGGTCACCAGTGATAACTCCCATGATTAGGTAAGTGCTCATTCATTGATTATCTGCCCCACTGGATTATGAGGGCAGGGACTATGTGATATAAACGTCACTAAACTGCAGCACCTAACAGTTTGTCAAACGAATGAATAAATGATTGAATGGTACCTTGAACAGGTATCTTAAATGTGAGTGGGGAAGTCTGGCAAAGGAGCTCCAAGTGAAGTTTGTATATGGGAGGAAAAGTACCATAAGAGGGAATCTATTGGTGGTTTTAACGTAACAATGTCATATGCCTCTCTGATATAGCCCTAGGATTCCAGATGATCTGCTCTGATGTTCCAGCATTCTCAGGATAAGTGTGAAGGTTAGACTTCTATCACTAAATTTATTAAGTGTGGATTTATGGAAATCCATATTACTAGAGCCAGAAGGGACCCTAGACATTACCAGTTACACTTCAACTCACTGTTGAAAAAACTAAGAACCAGAGATATAAAGGGTATGGGCCTTAGAATTATCTGGCCTTGATGCTGAGTTTTGCAGTTCCCAATTTTTTGTATATTTCATTATTCCTTTAATGCCTACCTTATTTTTACCCTCTACCCTAAAGAGACTTAGAATCAAATCAAAGGACGTGAATGGAAGTTCACCATAAGTGAAGAAGAGAGAACCTTTAACAGACCATGATTTTACTTCTTGGATGTAAGAGCAGTATAGCTGCCTACTGTCCCCTCTCAAATCTGTGCACTCCTTCGAAGAGGGTGACATTCCTCATTTTCCCCATTAGAGAAAGACCATTCATCAGTCAAGAGTATATCTCAGGGCGCCCTCCTATTCCCTCCATGTAACCACTCAGTGTCACCCAGTTACAGCAACTCCTCTTAGTCCTTCCCCAGTTAAATTCCATTGAGAGACAACCAAGAAGTCGTGAATACATATATATTTATTTAATTCATAATATAGCATTTTGGATGGGCTGGGGTATTTTAAAGAGGGATGAGACTGTGTAACCCACACAGATACTCATATTTCTGCCACCAGGAGAGACACTATTGGTCCAAAGCTCCCAGTACAAACAAGCCTAGGGTAAAGCATTTGATAAAAAATATTTCAACAATAGTCTAATAAATATTCTAGCCAATAATAATAACAACACAGCATATGACTGAGGCTGGTGCACTATATACCATAAAAGGCAGTTTTGCCTGATCTGATGGCAGTTACTCTAGCCAACTTATAATATATAGCCAAATGGCTCCAACGCTGCAGTTGGCTTCTGGAGCTAGTAATACGTGTGGGAGTATCTACCTGCCTCACAGTCTCCACTCCTTGAAAGAAAGGATATCAAATATTTGAGCTTATTCATAAGTCTATCCATGGATTGCTCCATCCAGGTAGTCATATATAAATATGTAAACCATGGAAGCTTAGAAAATTCACCTAGAGTATTTTAGCTGAAAAGAATGTATAAGTGATCTTGCTGCAAATGAATTTCACTGCATCTAAAGTTACACAATGGAATTACATAATAAAAAGACAACCAGATGCAGTTACTCTTACTTACACATAGCCAAAATCCGAATGTGACATTAAGATTTCTTTAATAGTCTCAAAACGATTTTAACTTTATTTTTGTGCTTTCTTCAATAAGACAATATAAAAAGTGGAAACAAGCATAAATTGCAGACGGAAAATAATTTTCTAGCAGAACAGGTTGAGTAACGCAACAACAAAAGCTTATGGAGTCACCTTCCTTGAAGACTTTAAATACAGTTCCTATTCCCTTTGTGCAACTGGGTTTAGCTAGAGGTAGCCAATGGCTTCTTTGAAAGTCCCTGGCATCGCCAGGGTTCTACTAAAGTCTTGAGTTTACTAAATTAAATAGCGGGGACTTACTATATCAATAATGAGTACTCTGCCACTCTGTTATATCTTAGAAGTCACTTCATTATTTGGCTCAAGTTGAAATGTTAGAGTCACATTTTATTGCTTAATGTAGACTCTTTAATTTCCCAATTTATTCCTTAGGCTTAGTTCTGAGTAATTTTTTTCTACACTGAAAACTTCAATACACCTTCAAAGAGTACAGTTTGAAAAAATTGAAATGTTATTGAAAAGCCTGGTGCTGCATGTTCCCAAGACAATTCCCTAAGAGAACTGTCAGAATTTTTGATAACATTGCCCATTTATATTTATGAGCTCTGGTACATCTGCAAAATAGTATCAACACAAATCAAGTGGAGAAGTAACTAAACTTTGCTGCCCAGAAGTGACAAATATCACTGTGGAATCAGAGTACAAGAGAGAAACTTTGATTATTCATTTGTTCATTTATACATTCATTGATCAAACATCAGCCAGGCAACTGCTCTCTTCCAGACATTGTGCCAGATATTTAAAATAGAACAATAAGAGACACAGTCCTTATCTTCAATGTATTCCCAGACTAGTAGGAAAGGTAATTATTACACATAAAACATTTGTGTGCAAAAAATAACCTGAGAAATCTGTCCAAAGTCTAAATTTTCATCTATGTTTCTAGATAATCTGATTAAGGATATCAATGTCCAGGAATCAATTATTTTAACAAACAAATCACCAAAGGTGATTCTAATATAGGTGTTCAGAGGACCACATTTTGAAAAAACCTGCTGTACAATGTGATTATTGCTGAGAGAGGGGGATGCTCACGGCATTGTGAGAGCTCCAAGGAAGAGTACACAGCCCAATCTTGGAGGTCTAGAGTCTGGCTGATTGAAAAAGGCAGGGATGGGGAAAGGTAGTCTAGGATAGAGTCAAACTAAGATGGAGAAATTAAAGCTTTGTCTCAGGACACTAAAATCTACAGCACACAAAAATAAAGGAATGGTTTGGGGAGAAGGTTAATATTTATGGCATAATTACTAAATGTCAGGTCTGTACTGGGCAGTTTACACACACTATCTTTTTAACTCTTTGAAACAGCCTTGTGGAGTGGGTATTATTTTACAGAAGAGGTAACATAAGCTCCCAAGTGAAATACATGCTGTAGATCACACTGCAAGTAAATGGCAGAAACACTAGGAATTTTTTTTTAATCACAGGGTTATGAGCTTTCCATTACAGTGAACTATTAAGCGGCACTGCTGAATCTTACTGAGGTTGCATACTTCCTGATTACCAGAAACGTAGACTCCTTGGAACAGACTTAACCTCCAATACCTGCAATGAAACTCACAGATCATAAAGCTCAATTTCTTTCAACTCTGCTAATAAAGGACTGGGATGGAGTTTATGTCTGCATTTGCTATGAAGAGGTGGTTAAGTAAATGAATAATGTAAGCAGATTGCAAAAAGAACGAGTAACCTATTTAGGAAAACAAACTGTTCTCAGGCATTCTTAAGCACATCAGAAACGTTTCATCTGAAAATACAAAAACACTTCTATGTAAATAGTTGTTAAGCCTCTAAGACTCCATTCTTATTGATGAAGTAAAGCAATTTCTTAAAGAAACCATTACACAACTAGATTTAGCCTAACTCTAGTTACTGTGTGTACTTGGGAGCAATAAAATTTTATTTCTTTGACATATTTGGTGACAGAATTTTTGAACAATTCAGAACGACAGCCTCCATTAAGCAGCATCAGTGAAATTGTGCTGTACAGGACACTTCTACCTAGATCAATTTTCTATCTAGCAGTAGCATCTCCTGTGCAATCTTGTTCCCAAATATCTCCTAATCCAACTAAGAACTCTTTTCACACTCTGTGTCAGGATTGCATGTCAGTGTGTGTGTGTGCTAAGGGGGAGGAAAGGGAGGATGTAAGGGGGAGGAAAGAAATTCTGATTATTTGAGTGTGCGTGCACGGTACTATACTGGCGACTGAACCCTGGAGTTTCATTAAGTTTCTAAATTACCCAGGCTGGGCTCAAACTGGCTATGACCTGCTTCAGTTTCCCAGAGTTCTGAAATTACAGGCATGTGCCACTATACCCAGCTCTGATTGATTTTGGTATTTCTTTTAGGGGACAGAAATGAATGGTACAATTCATTTTCCTTCCAGTATATTTATCACTCAAAAGAGCAAATTAAAAGTTATTATGTATATATAATATATACAATGATTAAATTCATTTTAGTGAATGAATTTAATGAATGAATTTTAATGAATAAATTCAATCTTTTTATATATTATACATACACATTCATAGTTTCCATATAATATGTGATAGTCTGACACAATTCAAAATTCTACTTGGCCAAACTGGCCAGTAATTAAACAGTCTGACCACTATCCTCCCTTCTGGCTGGCTCAACTCTTGATCAAAGCATCCTTGTATATTATTTACCTAAAATTATCCTAATTCCTTTTAATATCATTTATAATCTTAAATCATTGGAATTTTTAAATTTTCCAATGACAACTGAGACATTCATTAAGTTTCTTCTCCATGGCTTGAACCCATACTACTCAGAAAATTTGTTCTGAGAAACTCAATACATTAATTCAAATACAAGCCTTAATACACAAAAATTAAATCTACAATATCTAGTTATTCTGGATGCTCTGGATGAACTTTATTTTGAATCTCATATATTGAATACTAACTGAGGCTTAAGAGGGGAAGAACTGCTGAACTGGAGAGCCAGTGATTACATGCTCTCTTGAAACTCAATGGCAAGCTTTCATCCCAGAAACATATGGGGATTCCTGAGGCCTGCAGTTGCATTCCTGTCGCTCAGGGTAATCAATAAAATCTGGGGCAGGCAAGCCAGACAGGATCATTAGGGATTTGTTCCAGATTGTAAAGGTTGGACAAACTGGAAGAATGAAAGTCACATCAAAAGTATGAAGGTGGAGAGAGTTAGCCGGGTCATAGAAAGACAGCATGTTGTTGTCATAATCCAGGAGGACACCCAGACGCTTCAGCTGCGGGGGCACATCCACCAGCATTTCCTTGTTGTTATGTCTCACCACAAAGTTACTATTGCAGCGAGAGAAGACCCACGAGGAGGAATTTTTGCCAATCCATTCATTCTTTGGAGCTGATTTGTAGGCAATGCCAATTGCATACCTAGGAGAGAGAAAAAGACAGAGATTACATGTGTCTTCCATAGACAGTCTACATGTAGATATATAATAATGATATCACTAGCACTTTAAAAAGTTAGCAGGTACGTGATGTGGTAATTTCTATTTCCTACTCCTGTATATATTGACTACGATTTTCAAAAGGACCGATTTTCATTGCATGCCTTTTAATATTGATTTATTTGTATTATGGTTCTGCTACAGAATTGAATCTTCTAGGCCCATAATGGCAAAGAAAATAAAAGAAAAATGAGATTCACTCACCATGTTGAGGAACCCATGACCACCTCCCAGTAATGACAGCCACTATCAATGAATATGTTTCCTGCTGCCCCATAGCATCCTGTGCCACTAAACCTCTCTGGTGTGTGACTTTTCTTCAGAGAGCTTTCATCCTTCTCCATCTGTAATCCATCATTGGAGATCTTCAACTTTCTGTGAGTCATTTTGGGATCTAGTTTAAAGGGTTGACCTGGAAGAAAAAGTTGAAAAAAGAAAAAGCATGATGAATCATTTAAGAATTGTACCTTTATTCTCCAGAACTATAACTAGCAGGGAGTCTTGATCTGATGATCATTCTTGGGTTAGTATAAGTTGGCTGCTGTCTGGATTATATTGAAGAAGCAAGACAGAAACCATGGTTTTTAATTAAGTAAAAATGGAGATGAGATCAACCTTCCATAAAATGACTGCATGGAGGCATTTATTATCCCACTGTGGGAAAAAAGAAGCAGAACTCCCATACGAGTATTTGGCTGGGGTCATATTCCAACCATACTGGAGATAGTAAGCTACACCGCCACCGTATACTACCGTATTAAAAAGAGAACTATAAAAGTCTCCTGTCCTCAAACATATTTCATGCTCTGCCTTGATGTAGGCGAGTAGTTTAGGATTTGGGTAAATTTCAGCACAAAGTGTTATGATGTTTGAAGTGGGACAAAATGAGGGGCACATTCTGAGGCAACTGCTGCTTGTGACAGAACAAAAGAAAAAAACCTAAGAGGAGGTCAGTAATAAGGTTTTGGCCTCTTAAAATTGGGATGTAAACAGCATATAATTAGACAACTTCGTTAGAGGGACTGTTGCATCATCAAGGATCAGAGAAAACATTTGCTGTGTAGGATTATTCACAACAGAGAATTCCTTATAAGTATATGACACAAGCATTGTTACCAGGGGCCAGTTACTGGGTATCACAAAAGCTTTGTTATACAAAATGCTCCTATGACAGACACTGTTGACTAGCACAATGCCTACTCCCTACTTTTTCTCTCTTATCAATTTCCCAGCCTTCTCTGTTGCTAGGGACGGCTAATAAGATGAAAACAGATGGAAGCAGAAGTCAGAGTTTCAGAAACTTCTGGAAATATTTCTGTTTCCCTAGTTAAAAAAAAAAAAGGATAGCCATCATGTATACTGTTTTCCTCCACAATCCTGTCTTAAAAGGAAACATGACATCTTGAAGTTGCAACCATGTGGCAATAAGCCAGTACACAAAGGGAGAAAAGATCCTGATCCTTTTATGACATCACAGAACTGCTTCACCAGCCCTGAACTGCCTGCTTCCAAACTTCTTGATACATGAAAGAAAACTATGATAAATAAAAACTTATTTTAAGATACTAACCAATACTGGGTGTTAAGCTAATTTAATTATACTTCCTATTACTTGCAATCAAAGCATTCCCGACACCCCTCCGATTCACTGCAGAATTCAACAGAATTTCAGGGTAGTTTCAATGCCAGTACTCATCAAACTCTTCCAAGAAATCAAAAGGGAAGGAACACTGCCAAACTCATTCCTTAAACTAGTATAGTCCCAATACCAAAACCAGACAAAGACATTAACAGAAAAAGAAAGCTGGCTACAGACCAATTTCCTTAAAGAACATACATGCAAAAATTCTCAACAAGATAACTCACCAACAGAATTCAACAAATTCATTAATAAAAGAGCATACATCATGAACAAGTGGGCCTCATCCTGGGGATACACTGGATAGTTCAAATCAATAAAGGTAACACATCACATCAACAGAAGCAAAGATAAAAACCACACAATCATCTCAATAGAGACAGAAAAAATCTTTGACAAAATCCAGTATCTAGAGACTAGAGGAATACATGACTGTTAGAGTGCTTGACTAGCAAGTTCAAGGCCCTGATTCAGATTCTACAATACCACATAAGGTGGACCTGAAGGCACACACTAATCCCAGAACTGGGGAGGCTAAGGCAGGAGGAATGCTGTGAGTTCAAAGCCAACATGGGCTACCTACTGAACTCAGGATCAGCCTGGACTACACACACACAAAAAAAATGTATCTGATGTTTATTCATTATAGAAAACCTTTAAGAATACAAGGCCAGCTTGGGCTACATAGTGAGACCCTGTCTCAAAACAAACAAACAAAACAACAACAAACAACTGAAGAAAATACGAGCAGAAGGACCTTATCTCAAACTGATGTAAGCCATTTATTAACAATCCATCTGATAGAAACATTCTGTTTTTATTTTTTGAGACAGGGTTTTGCTCTGTATTCCAGCCTGCTCCTGAACTTACTACATAGCCTAGGCTCGCCTGAAACTCACTGCAATCCCCTTGCCTCAGCCTCTTGAGTGCTGGGATTACAGGTGTCCACCCCCATGCCCAGCTTATGGTGACGGAATCGAACCCAGGGCCTCAAGCGCTTTAACCACTGAGATACACCCCCAGGCCTCAGCAACATTCTAAATGGGAAAACTGAAAGCATCCCCCTAACATCTGCAACTAGACGAGGGTGGCCACTATTTCCTCTTCTGTTTAACACAGTACTTGAAACCTTGGCCAGAAAAATCAGATGAGAGAAAGAAATAAAGGGAATACAAATAGGAAAGGAAGAAGTTAAAATATCTCTACAGATGACGTGATCTTCCTCTTTGAAGACTCAAAAACGCCCCCAAAGGACTTAGAACTAATAAATTCAGCTAAGTAGCTAGTTGTAAACTCAGCACATGCAAATTAAATAGCAATCCTATATACCAACAATGAGCACACGAAGAATGAAATCAAGAAAACAACCTCATTCACAATAACTACAAAAAATTAAATACTTAACCTTACCAAGAAAGTGAAAAATTTCTACAGTGAAAACTATCGTACCCTGAGGACAGATTGAAAAGATCTTTAGAAAATGGGAAGACATCCCATCTTTCTGGATAGGCAGAACCAACATTGTCAAAATAACCATACTACCAAAATTGATGCATAGATCCAATGCAATACCAATCAAAATGCAAACAGCATCCTTCACAGAACTAGGAAATAAAAACTCTAAAATTTCTGTGGAATCAGAAAAGACCCCGAATTGTTAAAGCAATTTTGAGCAACAAGAGCAAAGCAGGAAGCATTATGATCTCAGACTTCAAATTACATTATAAAGCAAGAGTGATTAAAACTATGTGGTACTGGCACAAAAACTGACAGGAGGACCGATTCGATCAGAACTGAGAATGCAGAAACAACCCCAGGGTCTCTGGTCATTTGATCATTGGCAAAGGGTCCAAAACAATTCTTTGGAGAAGGGATAGTCTCTTTAAGAAGCAGTGCTCTGAAAAATGGTTATCTACATGCCAGCAAATTAATCTAGACTCATATCATTCGCCATGTACTAACATCAAATTTAAATGGTTCAAAGAAGTAGGCATTAAAGGAGAAACACCAAGCCTTCTGGAAGATAAAATAGGTAAAACCCTAGAAGACATAGGGACAGGAAGGTGCTAGGGAATCAAACAGAGCCTTGTGTTTGATAGGCGAGCACTCTAATTGCTGTGTTATTCAACCAGCCCCACAAATAATGTTCTTTCAGTCAGCTGTCCTCCAAGCATGGGAGTAAAGAACAGAGAAAAACCTTTCACTTAAGTTCTCCCAAGTTACCAGCTATTTACTGCACCCCGTCAGCCACAAATCTCCCACGGACACTAACAAACCCCTTGCCCAAAACACAAACTGTAAGAACAAAGCTCTTCTGCTCTGTGCCAGGCTCTCACATACTGCTGTGGGTGCCTGCTCAGGCTAAGTGTCCTCCCTGGCTTGGAAAGGGAAACCGATCTTTTACTTTTGAAATCACCAGGACGTACTGTTTGTTTTCAGTCGGGTAGGTTCACTATTGCGGCTGCCTGCTTGGTTTATAGCTTTAACAATGAAGATGTAGCGTGTCCCGCTCTGGAGTCCATGCACTGTGTAATGGTTCTGTTTAATGTTGGGTACAATCATCCAGCTATCCACTGAGTTATACAGGCCTGCAAGGTAGAGAGAGAGACAACCAACAAGTAAGAGAGAGAATGAAAGTACATGGAAAATTCAGTCATAAGCTTCCTGAACCCCACTCCCACAATGAATTCTGTTTTCTTTTGAGTCTTGAAAGACATAATGGAATGGACCAGGACTTGTGATTCCACTGTTTATGTACTTGCATACAGCTAGGCTTATGCTAGGCTCCTCACTTCTGACAATGAAGGAGTCAGCAAAAGTTACTGGCTTTTTGGATTACTAGCAAAGCTGAGGTTATTTGACTGTGCTTAGCAAAGCTTAGGTTACAAGAATGGTCACTATACCAAATCACAAACACACTGCCCTTATGGAGTCTCCTGATTCGTCAGTACAAATGTCCATTCCTCTGAGAGGTGAGTCTGGCTCGGTATGGATGGAACACTCCTGCGCAAAGCACAGAAACATGGAAACTCTGTATAAAGGCCATCTAGACACCGAATTTTCCTTGTTTTACAAGTGGGAAACTTGAATGGGGAGAAGAAAGGTGACTCCTCCAGCACCAGAGACAGTGGTGATGATCTGCAATTACAGCCCTGTTATCTTTTAGTCCAAGTCAGCATCTCTCTGCTACATTATCAGCCACTGGGGTAAATGACAATGTTCCTTTGTGTTTGCAAGGCAGTGAGGCTTTCAGGCTTCATGCTTCTATCCGTCTACCCCATCTTCTGCCTTACTTCCCAAATTAGGTGGGCTCCAATGTGCCCTGGGAAAGTCAGGGAGATAACAAGTTAACCAGAGCAAGATATTATGTCCTCACCGTGACACTACACATTTTCATTCCATCCTATATTGCCAGGCTCTTTTGGGGAACACATGTTCCAGGAATTTGTTGCTGTCTGGAACCTTTTTCCATCCCAAGTAGGGAAAATTATATAAGATCTATCCTTCTGCTTTTTTTAAGCCCTAAGGCTATAAAAATTGACTTAATCAAGGAAAATGTATACACACACATACAAACACACACACACACACACACACACACACACACACACACACACACACACACACAAAGTTTAAGACATGTATTTTGCTAGTTTCCAGTCAGAGTGACCAACATTCTAGTCTGTGTATTACGTAGTCCTCTGTCCTCTGTTATCTATTTTTTAGTCAATTTACTACTTTTAAACCACAGTTCTACCAGAAGGTGGGGGAAAAAAAGCAAAGCAAGGTCTCCAAAGTTTCTCCTACTGTGTGCATAACCAGCACTCGGCTATCCTCAGTTTGAATGAAGTGACAGAATAACGAGAGGCTGGATCCCAGAGATAGGGGTTCAGTTTCCTTTCCACAAGAAAGGGAGAGGTCCAGCTAAAGATGGCTGAGCTACGATGATTGGAGGCAAAAGAGCAGACTTGGAAATGTGCATTGTTTATGTTTCTTGTTTCCTCTGTTGCCATCTGTAAATGACCTTTCACACCTGTGTATGGTAAGCTGGTGATTTAAGGCAAATGATGCAAGTCTATTTCCCCAAAGATTGCTTTGAATAAATCGTGTCTTCCCTTTTACTAAAGTAAATGGCCTTCTTTAGTTTGCTTAGTGGTGAGTAAATGAATCTGAGCATGCACACATAAATAAGTGGCCAGGAAAAGTATGAGCAAAGCAATTCGGCAAGTATTTTATATATATAGGGTGAGACTGAGCAAAGGAATACATGTGTTGACATTGGAACCAGAGTTCTCACTGTGGAAGAGGCAATGTATAAATATGGAATGAGGAAAGGCAATAAAGAACCTGCAGGATGGATTGCAATTGAGGTTACTGATGTGACTGCGTGAATTCTAAGATACACACAGTCAGCCCTCCCTCCTAGGGTTCTCTGCCTTTGAGGGATCAACCAAGCACATACTGAAAATACTGTTCATAATTGTGCCTGTACTTAATATATGCAGACATTTTTCTCATCATTATTCCCCCAAACAACACGGTATAACAACTATTTATAAAGTATTTGCATTTCATTGAGTATTATAAGTAATCTAGAAATGATTTAAAATATATGAGAGAATGTACACAGGTTACATGGGTGGGATTTGAACATCCTGCAATCAACTCCACATGAATACTCTTTTGGTTTAAATCTAAAATGTCTCATGTGCTTGGAAGGTGCTTGAATCGTGGGGGCTCTATCCTCACCAGCTGATTAACCCATTGGTAACTTCATGTGCTGAAAGGAGATGGGGCCTGTGTGGAGGCATGGGTCATACAGGGGCCATGACCTGCAAAGATATATTCTTGTCCCTAGTTGCTTCCTTTCCTCTCTGCTTCCTATCATGGGGCGAGCAGTTTTCTCCCACCATACTTTGGAGCTGGCCAAGTAGAGACTGAATCATCTAAAAACTATGAGCCAAAATAAATCTTTCCTTATTTAAGTTGCAGGTTTTGGGTACCATGTCCAGCAATGAGAAAGAGATGAGTTCAAACACCAGAGGACGAGAGGCACATCATTTCTTGGAGAATGTCTCTGTATGTGCTTACTCATGTGTGCATCTCTTACCAAAATCTTGATCTGTAATCCTTTTCTCTCACTGAAAGGAACCAGAGCTCCTTGGAACAAATGCCTGATTCCAAGGCTGAGACACATAGGGTCAATATAAATTTGGAATATATTATTATGTCACAAAGTAAGGAAATACTCATGAAAGTGATGTGAGATTATCCGAAGGGTCAGAGTCACCTTCAAAGATCCCTACTGGATTAAGTCTGGACAATTGAGCCTCAAAATAAATAAGTATAGTAAAGAATTATAAATCACTGATAAAGAGAATTCATGAGTCCAGATGGACAAATAATTAAGCAAATGAAGGGCAGGAAGTAAGGCTTTTTGAGTAGAAGGCTGAAAGCAACTTGAAAATGTGAAAGGGTATGCTCAGTTGGAAAACCAGCACTTATGATCATAATAGTAAAGACTGGATCTGTAGTAAAGATATAATTGGTACTAAAACAGGGGTAAGGATGAGATGGATTTAATGAAGAAACAGAATATTTTCATAATCTTAAAGTATCACCACATAGTCTGCTTACAAGAAGCAAAAGAAAAAACACAAACTACATATACCGTGAAGAAAACAGACACCTTGACCTTAAGCAGTATTCCAGCCAGCAATGCATGAGCTGAATATAACTGTAAAGAAGTATCACACAAACCTAAAATAAAGAACAGTGACAGTGAGGGAATAAAAGGACATTTTTAAAAATGCACTGGTGTCAAAGACAACAAAGGGCTGGGAAAATGTTCTAGGCTAAAGGAAAATAAAGAGATTAGATGATGGAATGCAACACCTGATGGTAGACTATGAACAAAAACATTTGAGTTCTTTATATGAGATAGTGAAATATTATTATTAGGTAAATTGTCAAAATGGGAATATGAATCATGGCTTAAGTAAAAGTTTTCCATTAATGTTAAATTTCCCTAAAGTTGTTAACTGTGCAATGTAAGAGAATTTCCTTACTGTTGGGAAACATACACCAAAGTATGTAGGGGTGAGATACCATGACATATGCAACTTAATCTCAAATGGTTCTGGAAAAAATAGAATGTTAGCAAGTGACAAAGGAAATGGGGAAGATACTAACAGTAGGTGAATCTGGCTAAAGAATATATGAGCATTCTTGGTGTCAGTCTTCCAACTTTCCTGTGATTTCTAGATCATTTCTAAATTTTAAAAAGTAAATATATGAGCCTTTGGCTATCAGTGAGACTTGGTGAGATGAGACTTATGACTGAACAGTGGTAATGGAAATATACCTCTTGATCAAAAAGGAAACATCACAATATGGAAATCTGTGAACATGAGTGTAAATGTTTAGTGAAGACCACTTGTGTAAGAATAAAAAGGAGGGAAATGGAAATTCTATCTGTGTGGCAATATATGATAGACTGGCCAGACAGAGGTTATAGCCACTGCTTTTGTAATGTGAAACACAAACACAAAACCAAAACAGAGGGAAGATACAATACAGTTATTGGAAAGCCAAACATCTGTTAGAATTCTCATTCAGCTACCCTCCTCATCTGAACCGTTTACTGGCTGTGGTAACTTCAAATCTTAGAGGTGATGAGAAGAAAGTTAAAGATGAAGGAAGCTGAAGGAAAGGGGAACACGACTTTTTCAGATTTAGTTGTAACCAAGGAGAAAGAAATTTCTGAATAAAGAAAATGTGAAAAGAATCTCAAGGAAAAAGAGGTCTCAGGACTGGGGTTCAATCTATAGTGGTAGGCCTAACTGGCAGGTAGGAGTGTGACCTTGAATCTTCCTAAGTACTTCCATTAAAACAGTTTCTCATTACTGCCTGAAAATTTACTGCAAGGTTCTGCCTTTGTTCTTGTTCTTTTGGATTTTTCTACGAACAATTGAAGATACAGAAGTCAGGCTTGGAAGGAAAACAAAGGTACTAGAAAGGGAAATCTGGATCCAAAGGGGTCTTGGTGTGCTGGAGCAAGGGGACAAAGTTTACCAGATTTAATATAATAGGGATAAATTCAAACTGTCGAGTTTCAGTTTACACACTCAATTGTATACGGACAGGATTTGGAATACATAGGGATTTCAGTTGAATATGTTCAATCAATGGTTGATGTGACTGTCAAAACAATATACATCAAGAGAGCAGCAGCTCATGAAGAAATGAAATAATCCAGCTATCCTTGTGGTGGCTGGATTACCTCTGGAGTAGAAGTTTCACTTTTTTTTTTTTGACTGCACATTTTGTAAAGTAGTATGAGAAATGGAAAAATGTCCATAAAAAGTGAGCAGGATGATAAAGGGTCATATGAGGGCCAATTAAAGAACTGATGACGTCTAGCAAAGAGGACAGCAAATTAGGTTTATAATCCCAGCACCATGGGAGGCTGAGGCAGAAGGATCACAAATTTAAGCCCACGATGGGCAACTGAACAAGACTCTGACTCAAATAAACAACAAAAAAGGAGATGTAGCTCAAAGCAAAGGCCCTGTGTTCAATCCCTGGTATCACAAAAAAGCGAAGAAAGGATACAATTATCTAAAATTACCCCAATAGCTGTTTATATTAAAGATGGATTAGGTTTGTAAATGAGGCACAAAAGGATATGTCTAGGCACAAAAAGACAGGTCTAGGTCTAACTTTAGCTGTGCTAAGTTCTGACATGTTTGGGTTCCAGTCTCACCTTGACAACTCAGTTAATTTGAGCTTCAATTTCTTCATCTATAAAATGGAATCAATATTATCTATTTCATAAGCTTAAGTAAGAATTCATGAGGAGTAAATGAGATAGTATGTCTGAGAGTGTTTGTAAAAGGCAAAACATACAAATTAATATTGTCATCATTATTTGTTATAAGAAAACAGCTTTTTATGAGGAAGCACTGCTAACAGCTGAACGGGCTGTTTTGTTAGAAGTGAGCTATTCATTAATGGCAATGTTCAAGCAGAGACAGGATAATCATTTACTGCATGTCTGGCAGAAGAGAATAGATATGATGAATTCTTAAGGTTCATTTCAACTCAAAAAAGTTATAATTCTACCATTATTAAGAATACCATTTAAGCTTTTCTTTACAAAGGGCTATAAAACCTTAAAAACAAAAGGAATGGCCTTTAGATTTTTGTTAATTCTTGGATTCGATCTCAACTCCCAAGAGATAACTGTTCTCCCCAAATCAGGAGGGAGAAGGATGGTTGATGGCTCTAAGACTTCACAGAACATGAAAAACACGTGCAGAAAAGTACATTGATGAGGTCTTAAGAGTTCTTGACTTTTGAACCTGAAGAAATAACCAGATACACAGCTACATGGGCCAAGTGGCTTAGGATGGAGCTGCACGAGACAAGTGTTTTAAGTGTTTGACTCCCAAATGTCCTCTAATCTGCCCATCCCACTGTTGTCACTGAACAAAATTCTGCCCCAGAATTGTCACAAAACAGGAAGAAGAAGCCTACAAGGAGGGTTTAGTTGGAAAAACTTCTCTCACATTTACCTGTGAAGATAAATGTAAATGTAAGTCACAAAGGGAGAAGAGTATTCATTCACATATGTGCAGATGCAATTTTAGGGTGGAAATCCATCCTAGTCTCAAATTCAGCTTTGACTTTGCTTTAATTTCCATTCTCCCTCACTCTGGTGCATTGAGGAGAACTTTCAGCTGAACGGTTCTTGGCTGGCAATAGGTGAGTTCAGTTCCTCCACTGCCGTGTCTTGCTCCAGTTTGCCAGAAGATGAATTCATCATAACATGTGAGCTAAACAATTGCTCTTTTTTGTACTGGGGATCGAACCTAGGGACACTTTACCACCGATCTACATCCCCAGACTTTGATACTCTGAGACAATGTCCCACTAAGTTGCCTAGGTTGGCCTGGAACTTGAGATCCTCCTCCTCCAGGCTTCTGAGCAGCTGGGATTACAGGCCTGCACTACCACTCCTGGAAACAATTGCTTCTGTTGAACAAATTTCACTTTGTGGCCCACTGGCCTGCTTTTATATTTACTGTAATTCTTGGCAGAAAGGTAGGAGTAAAGGGAAGATGACAGAGGTAGGAGCATGTCACCATGTCACTGATACAAAGATTCAGTAAAGAAATTATATTTGAACATAATATATTCTATCATGACAATGAAATGGAGGAAAGTCAGGGAAAGAGATGTTCACGCATGTAATCAGCAATGATGGTGGTTTAGCTACCCAGAACCCAGTACTGAGCAGTGCGATCCTTGGCAGAGTGGAGTGATATGGATTAACTGAGAAGAGGGTTACATAAACAAATGGGAGTGGCCCCAGTGACTGCCCAGCAAGGAAACACACAACTTGCTCATTAGCCATCAGTAAGGTTTTTGCAGTGCTCTGGGGAGCTTACACTGTCTATGAAAGACTATACTAAACAACCTAACATGTCTCACAAACACTTGCCTCGTGGCGCCCCGGCCAATCTTGAGCAGCTTACTGTTTCCTTACATTTCCTTATCTCTGGCCACAGGCCCCAACTACACCATGACTTACTGATGAAGTTAGCCTGGCCAGTGAATATGGTGTACTGAAGCTCATAGGAGCTGATGCTGAACTCATCATCCGAGATCCAGTGGACAGTAATGGTGTCATGTGAGGCAGTACAGAGCTCCTCTCGGATAGATGGTGGGTTTGGGGCTGCAGGGAAAGACAGAACAGAATGTAAGGAAAACACACTGTCTCATATTGTATTTTACAACTCTGTTTTTCCTGAAGACCCAAAATCCTGGAGAAGTATTTTTGCTTTTTACTTTTGTGGTGCTAAAGATTAAATCCAGGGCCTTATACATGCTGGGCAAGTGCTCTACCACTGAGCAACATTCCCAGTGCTTTTAAAATCTTGAGACAGGGTTTCCCTAAAGTTCCCAGGCTGAGCTTGAATTTATGCTCCTGCTTCAGCCTTCCCAGTAGCTGGAATTACAGGTGTGTAGTATCACACTATAACACCCTGCTTCTTTTTTTCTAATAGGTACACCTTAGTTCAGATATTTTAACAGCGGTATTCTCTCACTGTATTCAACAGCTGTTATGTATAAGCAAACCCTGTCTTAAAAATGAATCCTGAGTCCTAACAGCTTGGAGACTTTGTAAGATGTTTTATAACAGAAAAAAAAAAACTAAATATGGGAACTGAAGCCAAAGTTAGTTAGGACAACATCTACTTAAGACCAAAGAAGAAAACAAAAATTCAAGAAGGATTACATTTATTTGGTATCCCCTTTTTTCAAAATTATCTGCAAATCAGATAATTTTTACATATTTACTGATCTACCTACTCCTGAGTTTCCTTAAAACCGTTTGAGTAGGACCTATTTCCATGTGGGACTTTGCCTAACAACCCCAACCCCCATCTAAACTTTTACTCTTCTAAAAAGCAGCAACATATAACTGACAGACTCATAAAGGAGAAATTCATTAGAAATGTCTTTTGTGTTTTGCCCTTAAGAACGGATGGTGCATCCATTCTGACACAAGAAATATTTGACATATCATTCATTCTTTTCTCTTACAGAAACAAAAAAATACACTGAATCTAAATGATACATGCATCATTGTAAAGATTATGACCTGTTCCTTGTAAGTATCATCCTTTTCGGCTTATTTTAAAGCAAGAGCACACACACACACACACACACACACACACACACCCCCCAAAAAAAAAAAGCCAGAAAGCAATTTCAAGTGGGAAGGAAAACACAGTATTTTCACACCTGTTAAGTAGTCTAGCCCCTCCAACAGTTTCTTTTCTCTAGAAAAATCTAAAGCAAAGTTTTCAAATGCATCATTAAAATTGATGTCTGGAATCAGAACTTGAGAAGATGCAGTTGCCATAGCGACTCTGAAAAAAAAAGGAAAAATACATAAATACACATCAGAATAGGTTTTTAACCTTCATCCAGTATTTTAATTCTGGTCTAAGGAAGTGAAAATAAATTGCTTGTAAGGCTGGATTCATTAAGTGAAATATCATATCTGTGCTTTCCCAATGGAAACCATCTCAATTTTAATATTCAGGAACCAATTAAGAGTTATACCATATTTGTTCACATATGTTCACCCTTCACATTCCTCTATCCTGTCTTAATTTTGAAAAGTAAATACAGGATTTTTCCCCTCTGCATCATTTTCCATCTGGCAGGCAGCATCAAAAGTAGACTTCTGAAGCCTTGGTAAGAGCAGCTGGAGTAATTCTTTTTTCCTTCTCTATTTTTTCATGCTAATCAACAAATCCAAAATGCTAATTTAATTCCTTCTCCCAAATATTGTCCTTTATTTGATCTTTTATAGTATTTATGATGCATTTTAATAAATATCCACTAGTTGTATAAATTTATCTCTAAGAGACTCAAAAGTGAAGTTCTTTTTTTTTACTTCTTATATCTTCCATGGACCTTCAAACAGTGTTGAACACATAGTGAATAAATAATTATTGAATAATTGCTGAAATGTTGGACCCTAGGAGCCAAAGGTTTTGCAACAAGAAGAATGTATAGCAAGACAAAGACACGGTTCTAAGAATCAGGAAGAACAACAGCATTAAAGAATAGAACAAGGCAGAGGTGCTCACAAAAAAACACAAGTCAGATAGGTAAGAAGAAAACCAAGAATATTCAATGAAGATAAGTGCAGACCAATTACAAGTCGGTATCCACTGGTAGGGACAAATGTCCTTACTGTGAGTTAAAGTAAGATAAAAGAATAGGATGAAACAAAGAAGTGTCTATTATATTTAGCAACACAATTTGGGGTCCTTGAAAAGAACACTTCCACCTATGTAGAGGTGAGAGAAAAACGTTCAAAAGGTAGAATACTGAGTGGAAGTTAGTAAATATAGTGATTTAAATATATGTTTTACTACTGTTTTCACAAAATCCCACTGAAATAAGAAAGACTAAAACATCATAAATCAGCAAAAAGAAAATGGAAAAAGAGATGCCAGCAATTAAGAGATTGCCAACAAATATCTGGAAGTTAGAAAAGGATGGCTGTATGGTAACCAACCACGAACCAACCAAAGAAATGGAGAACCAACAAAAATCAAGCTGATTTAGTGCCACAAAGTTGAAAGTGTTCCATGAGGAACAGCCAGACTCCCAGACCCATTCAGCCAGAGTGCCCTTCCCTCACCCGGGCAGGAGTTGTGAGGTTTACTTTCTGCAGAGCTTTGACAGTACAATACACCTAAAACTCCCTGTTCTCTTCTCCCATTTGGATCCCAGAACACTGGCAGCCAGGCTTAGAACCTCCATCTCCACCAACTGGAAGAGACTGGTGAATTCCATCCAGGGGAGCTGACCCAAGAGAAAACACCTACAGAACCAACACTGCAGTCCCTCCATAAAATCCTGACACTGCAATTTATAACCCACAGCAAATTGCATTATGGGACAAATAGCACCCACCTACTTAGGGCTACCAGGCAACTTATAGAACTTAAATTTTAAAAAGCCAAAAGGAGGGGCTATAGGAATGGCTCGGCAGTTAAAGCGCTTACCAAGCAGTGCTACAACAAGTGCTAAGAGTTCAATTCCCCAGCACCACATAAGTGAGGTGTGGTGGCGCGTGCCTGTAATTGCAGCACTTGGAAGGCTGAGAAAGGAGAACTGTCATGATGCCATGAGTCCAAGGCCAGCCTGGGCTCCATTGTGAGTTCAGGACCAGCCTGGGCTACAAAGTGAGACCCTGTCTCAAAAATAAATAAATAAATAAAGGCAAGTCTTCCAGACATTTAGGGGTTGGGGCCCTCAGGGCCCGGAGCCTCAGCATTGCTGACCTTGGCCAACTTCCTTTAAATCATGTTGTTTTGCTTGAACAGTGTGAAATTCCTGGTGTTGTTTTGACCGTTTGCATTTCCTATTTTGACGGTTTGTGGTTTGGATCAGGTGTGGAAACTCAGACTGTTAATTAGTGGGAAGGCAAGGAGGGTATAAAAGGGAGGATGTAAACAATAAACGATCTTTTGCGAGTCTTTTGCAGACCCTTGCAAGAGTCCAGTTTTCTTCAATCCACACTCCCCCTCTCGGGTTCTCGTTGACTGACCTAGCGGGCTCGGTCATTTAGGAAAAAACAAAAACTAGAATTAAAAGTAAAAAGTAACTTGGAAGAAATTAAGACAACGCAGGCTTCTACAGGAAACTTTAAACTAAAAATATTCTGGAGAAATAATCCTGAAAATATTGTCAAACATATTGCTTGTATCTATTAAAAATAATAGAATGCTAAAAAGGAAGTATGCTATGAATAAAAATGTGAATGCTGAAATTAAATTTTCAATACAAGATTGCATAAAAAAAGGTAAATATCTTAAGGTACCAAAATAAGAAGACAAGTTTGTAGAAAATAGGAAACAAAAGTTTTTTTTTTTTTAATCAGAGAACAAATCTAGTATGTCTAACAATTTGATTAATTAGAATCCCTGAAAATATGACAGGGTAAGAAGTAAATACTAGTGAATAAAATTTTCCAGAACTAAAAGTCAGTAGTCTTAAGATTGGAAAAACTCACTCAGTATTGAGCAAAAATAATCAACAATGCACAAACAAGGAAAATTGTGATGAAATTTCAGAGAAACTGGATTAAATTTAAGATCTTAAAAACTTCTAGATGCTAATGGCTAACATCAAAAAGAGGAAGAAAAAAGTTCAATAATGTAGAAAAAAATAACCCTTTTATATAGTTGGTGAAAACTGTACTAAGTAAAGCCATTGTAGCAAACAGCATGTAGTCTCCTCAAAAGACCAAAATTAGAACTAATGTATGATCTGATAACCTCACTTCTCAATTTGTAGCCAAAGTAACCAAAATAATGTCAAAGAGACATCTGAACTCCATGTTCACTGAAGGATTATTTGCAAGACCTAAGATACAGAATCAACATAAGATTCTGTCAATGGATGAATAAATAAAGAATGTGTGTGCCTGTATGCACGTGTGTGTGGTATGTGTGCGTGTGTGTGTGTGTGTTGTATGTGTAAAACGAATACATAATAAAATATTTTATTCTGTCTTAAAAAGAAGGAAATCCTGTTATTTGTGACATTATAGATGAACTTGGTGGCATCAAATTGTTAAGTGAAATAAACTAGGCATAAAGAGACAAATAACACATGATCTTATTTATGTGAAATTTTAAAAAGTCAAACTTATAGACAGTAGAATAGTGGTTACCAGAAGCTAAGAGGGAGGGTGGAAGAGAATTGGGAGTTGATAGTCTAAGGATACAAAGTTTCAGTTAGGAGTAAATTTTTGAGATTTATTGTACAGTACAGGGAAGAGTCAGTAATAATATATATATTTCAATATAGATAAAGCAAATTCCAAATGTCTCATGACAAAAATAAATATGTTTATCAGCTTGATTTAATTATTCCACATTGTATACATACTTCAAACAATCATAATGTACCCTGTTGTATACAATTATGATATTTCAATGAAAAATAATTTTAAAAGGTTCTATATTTTAAAATATAGGTCATATCAAAGGGTCAGGAATCAAAGTGGTAGTGAACTTCTCAATGTATTAACAACAATGGATCTATGCTTTCATAATTATAAAGAAAATTTATTTCCCAACAGAAAATTTGTTTAAACCATCTTTTAAACAAAAAATTCTCAAAAGTTTACTTCTGGAGGATGGCTCAGCGGTTAAAGCGCTTACCTAGCAAGAGCTAAGTCAAGCACTAAGTACTCAAGTTCTATTCCCCAGCACCACATAAGCTGTGTGCGGTGGCTCATGCCTGTGATCCCAGCACTCAGGAGGCTGAGACAGGAGGATTGCTGTGAGTCCAAGGCCATCCTGGGCCCCATCGTGAGTTCAGGACCAGCCTGGGCTACAGAGTGAGACCCTGTCTCCAAAAAAGAAAATCAAAAAAGTTTACTTCTGATCTGAGAACTAGTTTCAAAATTTATTTTCTCCCCATTTTATTGATATGTATAAGTGCAAAATTTAAAGTATACAATGAAGTTGAGCATTTTGTGCACATACACATCTTGTCAAGGTGACAGGAACTTTCCCACTATCCATTTGTCCCTTCCCCTACTCACTCCTCCATCCCTCCCCACCCTACCTCCCTGGTTCACTTTGTTTTTTGTTTTAAGTTCCATAGTAGTTGTGATCTAGGACTCTCATATCAGAGAGGCCATTCGATGTTTCACCTTCTGCTTCTGACTCACTTTACTAAGCATGATATTCTCAAGTTTCTTCCATTTGGCTGCAAAGACCTCCACGCTGTTGGACTTTATAGATGCATAGTATTCCATTGTGTATAAATACCACAGTTTGTGTATCCATTGGTAGTTTCAAAAATTAAGGGGGAAAATTTGAACAAGAAGAGGAAATCCCAGTACAACCTGAGAGCCTCTCTATAATTAAAGAGACAAAGTTGAGGGCCCAGAGAGCCTAAATTGGCTGGAGTTCACAGGGTAAAGTATCCGAGAGAAAAAAGAATCACAGAGAAGTTTCTGGAGACCTTCAACCTAACGTCGATGAACAAACGCATGTGAGGTAACTACTCAATGCTGGAGAAACAGCCATCCAATAAATTAGAGGAAACCATCTTTGGTGCTGAGACAGGACCAGAAATAGTGAAATATTCTGTTCCCACCAGCAAAGCTGGAAAATTGCACGATTCATGGAGCACTAGGTAGCATACTTAGAAGGGTTTGTTCAGTAGTGGACACAAATTGTTTATAACCTGAACACTGTTCTAATCTCACCTAACAAATCTGTGCAGTGGAGGGGATGGAACCCTGGGCGTCACATGTGCTTGGCAAGCACTCTACATCTGTGCACACTCACAGCCCTTCACCTAACAGATCTAAAAGCAAGACTTGAAAGGATCAAGCCATTTTCATGTAACTTAACTATATTCCCCCAAAAAGCTTAAGAATAATTGGGAGAATACAAAAATATGGAGCCTGGGAATATAACTTAGTGTTTGGCACTTGTCTAGCATGCACAAGGCCTGGGTTTAATTCCCTAGTATTGGGTGAAAAACAGCAGCCAACAACAGAAAATTCAGTAAGTCCAATCAAAAATTACCAGACATGCAAAAAAATCAAGAAAACATGGCTCATGGGCTGGGAGCGTAGCTCAGCAGTTATAGTGCTTGCCTATCAAGGGCAAGGCCCTGGGTTCAATTCTGCAACACCACGTAAGTCAGGAGTGGTGGGGCACACCTGTAATCCCACAATCGGGAGCCTGAGGCAAGAGGATGGCTGTGAGTTTGAAGCCAGCCTGGGTTACACAGTGAGTCAGGACTGGCCTCGACTACAGAGCAAGACCTTATCTCAAAAAAGAAGAAGAAGAAAATACAACTCATAATAATAAGAAACCACAACAAAAACTGACCAAGATCTGAAACAGATATTAGAATTAGCAGATAGGGGGATCAGAATAGCCATTTTAATTATAGTCCGTGGATCAGAGTAGTCATTTTAATTATAGTCCGTATGTTCAAAAATCTAGAACAAAGGCTAAATTTCTTAAGTAGAGATATGGAAGATATTTTTAAAGATCCAAATCAAATTTCTAGGGATGAAAACTACAATATATGAGGTGAAAATAAACTGAAGGGGATGAACAGCAGATTAGATATTATAGAAGAAAAAGTAAATTTGAAGAAATATCAGTAGAAATACACAGATTAAAATATTTTACAAAACACCTGTAATCAATCCCAGGTACTCTGGAGCCTGAGGCAGGAAAATCACAAGTTCAAGGCTATCTTGGGTAATTCAGCAAGGTCCCTTTTCAAAACCGAAAATTTTAAAAAGCTGGGAGTTGTCCTTGAGTTTAACTCCAATACCAGAAAATAAAAAGCATCAGCAAAATACAGAACAGCTTCAAGAAACCTAATACACATGAAATTAGAGCTTCCCCAACAGCGGAAGTACTGCCTCCTAAATACGTGGGAAAATCAGTGGAGCCTGAGACAGGAGGATTGTGAGTTTAAGATCAGCCTGCACAACTGAGTGAGACCCTGTCTCAAAATGTAAAAAGGCTAGGAATGTAGCCCAGTCATGGAGTGTCACCGAGTTCAATTCTCAGGAATGGGGGGGACGGGGAGGGTGGATTGAAAAGCTTGCCACATTTGTAGAGGCCAAGTGACAATATCTAAAATTTTTAAAAGGCAATGTAAGGATATTATTTGGAAATATAAAGGTCATGCTAACAGAACCAACTAATAGAGTTGCCACTGTTTGCTTTTGTTGTAAAAATGAATATAATGGCCCTTGATTCCTACAGCTGAATTCTGCTTCTGCCCTTATTAGTTGGGTAATCTTCAGCAAGTTGTTTCACTTTGAGCCTTGTCTCATTTGTAGAATAGTAGTGTCTATCGTCTATCTCATAGGATTTCTGTGATATATATATATATATATCATATAATGATATATATATGATATATATATATAATGATATATATATTATATATATATATATATATATATATATATATATATATATATATATATATCATATAATGTGTTAACTTATTTATTTAGGCACTGGAGATCCAACCCAGGACCATCACACTAAGCTACATCCCCAGCCCATTTTTTAAGTTTTGATTTTGAGACATGTTCTTCTTAGGTTGCTACATTGCCCAGGCTAGACTTGGGATCCTCACACCTCAGCCTCACATAGTGACAAGGTTGCAGCTCTGCATTGCCTGGCTCAGTTAAATACTTCTAAGACTTAACATAGTACCTAACACAAAGTAAGTGCTCATTGTTGAAAAACAGGAATTACAGATCAGGAGGGTGCAGACATTTCTTGCAATATGGTGTATAGAGACTTACTTTCTATGAAAGGCATTTCTTTGACATAAACTTTAATATTGGTAAGAGTTAAGTAGGGATAAGAAAATGGAAAGTTTTACAGACCCTTTGCTGTGAACGAGAAGAAAGGACAGGGGAGAGCTAGAGACAATATGACATAGAACAAAGCAGTCTGGCTTTTTGTTTTTATTTTTGTTTTTATATAGGAGAGGCATTAGTGGGTTTGAGAAGTCAACCACAGAGCAAGAGAGACTGGAGCTATGGAAAAAAAGCAGGCATGTGGTCAAACACCAATGAAGGGATGTCTCTTCCACTATACCCAGAAGAAAAGTAGAAGTTATGGGTTTGGCCATTGCTCTGTCCAGCAGTCTGTATGAGAAGATGATGAATTAATCACTTCATACCTACCATTATTTGTAAAATAAGAGGACATTTGCAAAGCATAAGCAGGAAGCTTGTGGGGTTAGTTGGAATTTTGAGGTGAGTACAAATAAAAAGTCAACCCGAGGAACACAGAAAGACTTCAAGTGATTACTGAGAGTCCAGTAAGACCACAGGTCATAAATGTGTGGTGCAATAGCACCAACTTCTTTGGCTACAACCCAAACATAGGCGTGGAAAATGTGGGAAGAGTTAATTCAGAAATGGTATTTTATGAGGTTAGTATGATAACAGGTCAGTGGCCCAGGAAAAGAAAGTGGCTGAAGTGAGAAATCACAAATCTTAAATAGGCTAAAGAAGGAAGTGAAACCAGGCAGGGCAGCAGACATCTGTAATCTCAGCTATTTGAGACCTTGAAGACCCCAAGTTTGAGCCCAGCCTGAGCAACTTAGCAAGACGCTGTGTCAGAATAAAATATAATAAAAGGGCTGGAGATGTACCTTGGTGTGAAGGTCCTCAGCTCCATCCCTAGTACAGAAAAATGGGGAAAAAAGAAGGAAGAATGGACAAAACAGGAAGAGGGAAAAGGAGAGGGAGAAAGGAAGGGAGAGAGAGGGGAGGGAGAGAGAGAGAGAGAGAGAGAGAGAGAGAGAGAGAGAGAGAGAGAGAGAGATGAGGTAACTAGTAGAACTCAAGATTTCTTGTTCACAGTAAAGTTAAAGAATACATGTATTTAAAGAAAAAAGAGAGTTGCAAGTGCTGAGATTTTACTGAGAAATTTCGTGGCATGCTTTAGTTTATAATTTCAGTGCGGCAGAGACAAAAGGAGGGAGACTGAGTCTGGAACCAAAGCCTTCAATGAAAGACAGGTAAGATACAAGGAGGTCAAATCTGGCCAAGTGAGCTTCTGGAACACTCTGAAACGTTGATGACTATACAAATGTTTCACTTCAGACTATGGACCCTGAGCATCATTTATAGAAGTATGTTATGGTTTAAATCTAAACTGTCCTCCAAAGGTTTCATGTGTTTGGAAGGTGAATGGATCATGGGGATGTTATGTTCATCAGTGGATTAACCCACTCATGATTTAATGTCCTAGAAGGAGGTGGGGCCTGGTTAAAGGGATGGGTCACCAGGGGTATGATCTGGAAGGGTATATTCTTATCCCCACTTCCTGCCTTTAACCTGTGGGCTCAAGTGATCTTCCTGATTCAGCCTCTCAAGTAGCCAGGATTATAGGCATGTGCTTCCCCACCCAGCATTATGGACCCATGAGTCTTCTGAAATTGTATACAAAATTCCCTGTGTATGTATCTAAAGTGCATTCCTCCCAGAATAATGTTCACAACTTTCATCGAATTTTCAAAAAAGTGAGTGATTAAATAAAAGCCAAAGAATTACTCCCATGAAGGATTCGCATAAGGAAGATCTAAATGAAAGTATTAAAAAACACATGTAGACAAGAAAGATAGGCACCTATCATTGTAACCAAAGGCTTTCTGCCTCTACACCACCACCATCTCAGCTCAAGCACTGAGTGAGCAGCAGGGAGCTAAAGCAATACCTAAGCCCATCCTTTGGCTGTGCATTAAATGTTCTGATAGGCCGCAAAGATGGAAAGAATGGTCCAGAAACACACAGGAAAGAAAATTTACTACTAAGGCTCAATAATTTCCTTGCTGGTAAAATCTTCAGGTGGCAACTGCTACATAAATGCCTGAAGAGAATTAAGTGACTTTCAGCCAGTCCCTTTTCATAAGACTATGCATTTCAAAAGAATGTAAGGAGCTCACCTCTCAGCAATATTTTTTGCAGACTGTAGAAACCGTGCCTGGTCGTTTTCTTTCAGGATGTGCTCAGCTTGGTTGATGAGGACTGTTGACCGTTCAAGACACTGGCGGCAATTAGCAACCTGCTGTGCCAACTTTCTCAGTTTCATAACCTTAAAGGAATTAGTAAAAGAAAATATAAAGCAAACAGGACTTAATTAAAACTATAAAACAACATGAAGGAGATCGGCTGTTGTGTTTCTAAAAATAAGGCTTATTAATATCCTTTGGTCCCTGTACTAACCATTCACCTCACTTTACCCACGAAGTCCCTCTTGCCACGCCCCCTCTCCACTGAACTACAGCTCATTCACTTGCATTGCCCGTAGTCATAGTCTATCAGTTATCTTCTACCTGTTTGTATTAATGACATTAACTTCTCTCATTGTAAAAGCAACGTATGCTCATTCTATAACATTTTTAAAAGTATAAAAACAAATCTTACTATGCAGATATTGTCACTCTCTGCCTTTCATTGTCAAACTATTTTTGCATATATATTTAAAGTACTTCGTTTTTTTCTTTACACATATCTACATTTCCAACATACACATTTCACTACATATCTTTATGTATACACAGGTGTCCACAAATCTGTGTTCTTGGAAACTTTAATTCCTGTGTTAGCTGAGACCACTCAGCATGACACATATACTGGTCATCAAACCAGGCTGTTGAAACTTTTTACATTGTACCCACAGTGTGAGCTTATAATCCCTAACATGGGCCAGCAGGCTGACTAGCCTAAAACCATTTAATGCCATGGAGGCGCACACTTGACCTTTTGTACATGGTTCTTCATTCCCTGGGTTAGAAACCTGCAGATCTTCATCATCATCATCATCATCATCATCATCATCATCAATCTCTCTCCCCCTTCCTCTTTCATATTTAATAATTTGGATAATTCTGATGGTTGCTTGCTGGCAGTGTCTGTTATGTTCTTCCCTTCCTTGAGTGCTTCAACAAGAATCATTCACTAAGCTGCCTAACTTGCTTCACTGACTTGAGCAACATCCCTTCTGATCAGCCCCGCACATCTCTGCCATATTAATCAAACTCTCCTGTCCCAAGTAACTAGTTAGTAACCAATTCGTAACCAAACAACCGGGGCAAATGGAAGAGACTTCCGGCACCCAGAGCCGTCATCATGTTATTGAATTCACAGCACTAGGCCATGTATTGCTGCTTCTTTGTCTGTATCCTTACTACCTCATTTCTTCTTGCTTTCATGATCCAAGTTCAAACTGTAGTCATCAGGGTCAGACTCTGCCATTTGTTTTTTAAAAATCCACTCTCCTTGGCCTCGTGGAAGTGCTGTGCTTTACCTTTGTCTCTTTGATTTTGACTGCAATCATTTGTTTCCTCTGCTGGATGATCTCTACCAACTCGTCACATTCTTCCATAAGCTTTGCCTCATGCATAGCAGTATTCACCTGCCAAGAAAGTCCAGAGTATTACAGAGTGATTGTTGCCTTTGTCCCCTGCTGGCTCTAAAAGGTTTGGACTGACAGCTAAACATGCACAACTTCTTCCATACCTCCCTCGATAAGATCCACTCCTAGAAGAAGAGTAGAGATGATGATATTAATGATGCAAGGGCATTGAAGCACCACAGATAGGAAGCTCTCCGGGCCTCTGGTAGATCATGATGGTTAATGGAAGGCTGGGTAGAAGGTCAGATGAGATGGGGCATGTTATTCCCACTGCACAATTTCCTTTACTCCAGCACCCTGGTTCTTTTGGAAAGGGGGTAAGGAAATTTATGTATACTGAGAAAAAAAGAAGTCTCTTCCACAGGCACAACTGGGCACAATAATACTAGGATAACACTGGAATAACATTTTTACTGTCATACCAATGTTTTCAGTTTTCCTGTTCCCTTCTAAATTTTAAATTAAGAATGTGCAGCTATATTTTCACATTAAAGATGTGTAGGCAATGTGGCATGCACCTGTAATAGCAGCTATCAGGAGGCTGAGGCAGGAGAATACTAAATTTGACTCTAGCCTAGGCAACTTAGTGAGACTTTCAAACTTTATTAAAAAAAAGTGTGATGGGGAGGTGTTGGGGTTGTAGCTCAATGCAAAGGTTCTGAGTTCAATTTCCAGTTTTACTAGTATTTCTTGTCTTGGAGAAAAACGTCTCCCTAGAAACTAAGTGACTTTCTTATTTTGATACACTAGCTATATCAAAATATTGCCACTGCAAAATTGGAGTGGGCTGGAGAAAAAAGCCACTAACTACCCTTGATTGTCTTTCCATGAACTGATATTTCCTCATTAACTCTTTTGCTAATAGATGATATCGAGTCCCCACAAAGAGTTAAAAAGAGAGCACAGGCTATGCATTTCACAGACAAATATTTAATGTAGTTATCATTACAACTTTACAATATAGAAACTACTTTGTTTTATTTTCATTTCACAGGTGAGAAAACTGGGACTCAGAGAATTTTAGTGACTTCCTCCAAATCACACAGCTATTAAGTGGTAAAACCAGAATTCAAACCAAGTTCTAGCCAAGTGAAACCCCCTGGGATGGCTGGACGGGCAGACGAGGTTCAGTTGCATTTCACGAGCACATACTGCGGTCACACAGGGAAGGAAGCACAGTCATTCCGAGAATCTATTCAAGTGTCACTCAAGCAGAGCTCTAGAAGGCTGAGGAACAGACAGTGGTTACGTGCTAGCATCGAAACTCAAGGGGTTAGATGTACTTCATTAGCAAGGGGGGCTGCATTTCCAATCAATACCCATCTTAAGAGGGTTCCTCCACACACTCCGACCCCAGCAAGATATCTGTCCTTGGGCCCAGCTGCCTCCTTTCTTACCCTCTAAGGTCTCTACTGGCTGATTATTTATTCCTTATTTAACCAAAATAAAATATGCTTGCTGGTGAGTGAAGCACCACTTTCCCGAGGGAGTGCCACAATGGTAGCAGCTGCTTATTCTAAACAAACAGCCCCACTCTAGCCAGTCCACTTTTTTTTCTTGAACTCCTTTCCTTTCCCTACATTGGATGTATTTTTCCAAGCCACATCTTATGATCTCAAAGAACTCCCACTAATCTGATAATAAAAGAAATATCTAGTTTTCCTTGGGTCCTTGCTTAGAGTACCTGGAAACTTAAGACACTTCCCGTTTGCAGCTTCTTTTTCAGGCTGCTGCTAGTATAGAACTCAGTGTTGTAGTACCTTGTTCCTGGTGGTTCAGTCCTTGGACTAACCTTTGTACTCACTGCATGTCAGGTACTGCTCTAACCCGTTTAGGCCTATCAGCTCTCTCCATCCTCAACACAGTCCTACAAGGCAGGTATCACTATTTCCATTTGAGATAAGAAAGAAATGAAGTGGCTTGCTCAAGGCTACATATCTATTAGTGGTAAAGATAAAATTTGGGTCCAGGAGTCCAACTCTAAGTGCACATTTTTAAGTATTTTTTTTTTTTTTTTTTGAGACAGGGTCTCACTCTGTAGCCCCGGCTGGTCCTGAACTCACTATGGGGCCCAGGCTGGCCTTGGACTCATGGCAATCCTCCTGTCTCAGTCTCCTGAGTGCTGGGATTACAGGCATGTGCCACCACACCCAGCTTATGTGGTGCTGGGGAATCTAACTCAGGTACTTAGTGCTTGTCTTAACCCTTGCTGGGCAAGAGATTTAACCACTGAGCTATCGCTCCCTCACTAGTCTGGTGTAACAACATTCTTGTCTTCGTTTTCTAGCAGTCATTATCTGTTTTGCACATTCATTTTTGTTTTGTCATCCCTTTTCTTCAGTCATTTTGCATTCCTCATTGTGACCCCAGATTGCCATGAACTTCCCTGTCCTGTGCCTTTGACTGAGATCACCACTGTACTGTACTTGGAAAGGCATATGCTCACTTACTGAACACCCTCGACTTACCCTTAAAGCCCTTCTCAAGGATCACTGCTTCTGGTAGTTCTCTCGTCTTCCCATAAACAATCAACTGGTCCCTTATTTCTATTTCCATGGCACTTCATTTTGATCTCACTTACTACCTTATATTATAGTAATTGTATTCATCTGTCTTCTCACATTGCACATGTCGTGGAGGCCTGGGAGTAGGTCTGATTTGACTTTGTCCATCTCCAACATAGTAACGGGCACACAGTATATGTTAGGTAAACATCTGTTAGATTGAATTGGATGGCAAAAAAGTGTATTTTATTACTGTTAGACATTTCCACGTGGATATTCAAGGTACTTTAAGCTCTGTAAACTATGTCAAAAAATGAACTTACCATCTTTCCAAATTTGTCTTCCACCTGATTTAATATTATTTGTCAATGGTATTATTATCACTACAGTTACTTGGGTTCAGTACAACTCTGACTTTTATTTCCTCATCCCCCATATAACTTAAAAATAACCCTAACCTTCTTCTTAATCTCACTAAAGCGTCTCAGCATTAAAATGAAGATCTGAGCTGATGAACCAATAAATTAAGGCCTTATCATCCTTTTCAACTATTATGTCATAGCCTCATTCACTGATTGCCCCACATCTAGACTCTTTCTTTACCATCCATCCTCATAATCCTTCCTTTTCCCTGAAGTCAGGAGAAGTCACCCCATCCTCATTGCTAAACTGCACTAACTATCTGTGTGTGCAATGTTACACTAAGGCCTTGCATGAATAAATTTATGGTGTGGACAGAAAACAACAATGCTAATATAAAACAAACCAGTCAAGATAAGTTAAATACTCAATGAATGATGCAGACTATAATCACAGAATTTGAAAGCAAATATCACACTGTCAGTGGGGAAGTGGAGAAAAGATACATGACTAAAAGAGGACTTGGAGTGAAACTTAAAGGTGGAATAAACCTTTGATGTTTAAAAGGTAAGAGGGCAGGAGATTTCTGACCAAGGAATAAGGTGTGAACAAGATAGCATATTGACAAGTGGGGGTGAGTACCTCAGCTGTTAAAGTGCTTGCCTCCTGGACAGCAAGGACTTTGAAAGGCCTCACACTACTTTATTCTTCCCAGAATACCTGGCACAAGGCCTTACACATAATGGACCCTTACAAACATTTACTGACTGTTTTAGCACATTAAAATATCAAATTAGAAATGTTATACATTAGCAATAAATGCTAGTAAAGGTATTTTATAGAGAAGATGTAGGCGGAAATGTGGGCTCTAGAGTGAGAAGGGGTTGGGGACAGTCACTTTAGGAGAAATAAAACGAGCAAGCACAACTAGTAGAGCGGGAAGTTGGCTGAAGAGGCAAAAAAAATCCCAAACTAAAGGTAAAGCACCGACATTAAAATCTTTCCATGTCAAGAAGCAGCCCAAAAGAGCAGAGTCTTTAAGCCTTTTCTGAACAGGAAATACCCCAGGGAAAAACTGTCTTCATGATGTGAATAAAACAACTCAAATTGCTTGGAAGGCACTTGAAAGCCCTGGCGTTTTGCTTGCAGTTTTGTTTGGAAATGCAGTAAGGTATT
This sequence comes from Ctenodactylus gundi, assembly GCA_004027205.1. Taxonomy (NCBI): domain Eukaryota; kingdom Metazoa; phylum Chordata; class Mammalia; order Rodentia; family Ctenodactylidae; genus Ctenodactylus; species Ctenodactylus gundi. The sequence goes on from PVKB01002546.1 coordinate 163,233, forward strand.
TCACTTGCATGCTAACCTGCACTTGAAAATAACTGGGTTTATCTTGCTAAATGTCCCAGGTCAGTTATTCTGCTTGGCTTGTGGAAGACCCCAGCTTTTTATTTGACTTTTGTTCTTTGTTTAGGGTTAGTGGGTTTGGTTAAATAGCTTATATGTCTGCAAAAAATAAAAAACCTATTCTCTTTTAAAATACCATTAAAGCAATCTTGGCAACCTATTTATGAGAATCCATGCAACTCAAAAAGGCTTTTGCAGTGGGGCAGTTTGTCATTTTGTGTTTCTGTGTGTGTGTGTGTGCACACGCATGTGTGTATGTGAATGTCTGTGTGGTACTGGAGACTGAGCCCAGGACCTTCACACTGAGCTACATCCCCCCAGACCATTTTTATTAGTAACTTTGATATCAAACCAGGGTCTTGCTAATTCACCAACTTACCCAGGTTGGACTCAAACTTGTGATCCTCTTAACTCAGCTTCTCAGAGAGGGCTGAGATTACAGGCTTGCACCTGCATTACAGTCCAGCTCAGTCTGAGGGTTCAACAGCTCAGCCTCAATTTTCCCAGAGCTAAGCACCAGGTACTCAGGTCTCCCCGATAAGTGCTCAGGTCTTCCTCCCTGCTCTGTGTTCTTTTGCCTTCTTCTCAAGGCAGCAAGAATTTGACTTGTACATTTCTTTCCGACTTTCCTTCCTGCCCTATTTTTTGAAGTTCTTGCCTACTTCCCCACCCGAAGATTGCAGGTTAAGACCTAGTCTTCCCAAATGTCAACCCTTCCCTAACACAAACACACATATACCTTGTTGGAAGAATTTTACTGCTGGCACTACAAGAAAATAAAGCAAAAAGTTATTATGGCAACTGTTCCTATTCTGTATTGAAATGTCAACAAGGCAGACCACAGGTGTCCAACTTACTGGCTTACCTGCGTCACACTGAGTGAAAAGGAACCATCTTGGGCTACATATAAAATCTACAATACAGTTAATGTATAAGTAACAAAACTTTATTAATACTCTATCACTGAAACAAAATAATGTAAGTCCAAATTTAATAAATAAGAAAACTTACATGTATGCTTAACAGCAACAAGCACCTGTCTTCATTAGGCACACATACATGTACGTAGGTTGAAATAATATTACCAGTAATCATTGCACATTATCACCAACTTTGGACAAGTGTATATAACATCTGATAAAAATGGCTTCTGATTTGCCTGTGGGGGTACAGGAGGCAAAGCGAGCACTGCACTGCTCCCTCTTCTGCACCGCATTTCAATGTTGCCTGTCTAGCCCATGCCCAAGGACTGAACACTTAAGTCATGAAAAATGTTGCTAAAAATAAAATGATAATGTTTAAAAATTTTTTAGGATTTAATGTGACTGCATTACTAACTGTCCAGGACCACATTCTACTCACAGGCCATGACTAGGACATGTCTGGATTATAAAGTTCTCACTAGAAGATCACAAAATCAAGTGACCACACACACACACACACACACACACACACACACACACACACTCCATACTATTTTAAGAAAGTTTACAAATATGTGTCAGGCCACATTTGAAGCCATCCTGGGCCACGTGAGCCACAGGTTGGAAAAGGCTGGGCTAGCCCTTCTTACCCTTAACTTCTTTCAGAGATCTTACTGAGCAATTTTTGGGAGATCTCTCATGTTTACTATTTAGGTCTTTTCTTCCTAGGCTTAAAGTTCATCAGCCTTCCCTTCAACTCACATCCACGAATAAATTCTCACTCATACCCTCCATACATCCTGAAGGGTGATGACCAGAAGCTCAGAACTTGAGATTTCCTGTTCAGGTGGAACAGTATGAACAAAGTAGTAGATGACCTCATGTCCCCAAACTTAAGAACAATTCATTTATACAGCAACACAACTCCTTGTAGACTTTCCCATCTCACCACACTCCACTCTGCACAGTCAATGCCAACCTAGTTTATACCTTGAAATTGTCCACCCATATATATCTTCCCCTTCCACCTGGGAGATTCTCACATCACAATGCCAAAGGTCATTTGGGTAAGTTTTTATTTCAGCACCTACAAACTATGACGTATTTTGTTTCCTGAGCGGGTTATAATGATACAAAAGAAGACTCAGCTTCTGTCTTCAAGGTGCTTACAATTTAGTAGTGAGAATGAGGCTGAGTACAACTACCAACACAAGGAACAGCAGAACAGCCAACATAAGGGATACAAGTGAAGCTCTAGGAGAATGCCCAGAAGAGAAAGCTAACTTCTTCCGTGGAAATGGACAATCAAGAAATGAGAAGATTCCACGCAGCTGAACTGATCCTGAAAAATCAGAGACAGACTTGAGCAGAAAAAGACAGAGTTTAAGCAAAGAGAACTGCAGGCACAGAATGGTATGAACAGCATTAGCAGAAGCACAGGTGAGGAAAGTAGAGAACGTGCTTGGGTAAAGCAGATCAGCCTCACCCATGCAACAGAGGAAGCAGGGCTAGAAAGAGAGTTCGTGGGCGTACTACAGAGGCATGCTGTCGTTAAGAAGAATGGCACAGCAGCTAAAGCACTTGATAGCAAGTGTAAGATCCTGAGTTCAATTCCTCAGAACCATATAAAATAGGTGTGGTGGTGCATGCCTGTAATTCCAGCAATCAGGAGGCTGAGGCAGAAGGATTGCTGCGAGTATGGACTACAGAATGAGACACCAACTCAAAAAAAAAAAAAAAAGTCTCTGAGAGCACCTTGATGAAATGTCAGGACCTTAGCACTACAGTACACCTCACATGTTGCTTAGAAAAAGGTATGGAAGGAGGCCTCAGTATTCAAAGAAGAAAGGCCCAGAAACACCCTAGTTTCCGTTATTGCCCTATTCTGCTGTCTCAGACTCTGTAATATCAGAGAAAACAGACTGAGCTGGAATTCATTCAATATGTAGTTGTTTCTGTGCCAAAAAAAATGAGAAATAAAAATGACAGGTAAGAATGAACATCCAATGAATTATCAAGAAGTTATGAGCAGCTTTGTCTCTTACTGGGCTACAAGGAATTCATTATGTTTTTATAATGATGCCTTCAAGAAAATGCAATGTTTACGAAGCACTCTCAGTGGTAGGTTCAAAACTAAGGTGTTACTAATAATGAACTTTAAGGGGATCAGTGAACAAACACACACACACACACACACACACACACACTGAGAGACAGGCAGAGAGAGAGAAAGAAAGAGAGAGAGAGAGAGAGAGAGAGAGAGGCAAAGAAAGGCTGTGTTACATGCAAGGCCCTCGGTTCTATCCCTAGCACCACATAAACTGGGCATGGTGGTACACACTTGTAATCCAGAACTCAGGAGGCCGAGGCAGGAGGACTGTTACAAGTTTGAAGCCGGCCTAGGCTACACAGTGAGTTTATAACCAGCCCGGACTGCACAGTGAAACCCTGTCCCCAGAAAAAGGCTGTGTTAACAAACATATGCTTCTTTTCCTCTTAAAGTTTCTTCTCAAGATACTCACAATCACTAGAGTTAACTAGAGTTATTGCAAACACTTTGTGTATTTTTCCTGACTGTTTAAGAAAAATAATATAGAAATACACATAATACTAGAAAACATAAATAATGCACTCACACACACACATATATATGTATGCACACACATTCTAATTTTTACTTTATCTTAGTCTAAACAATAAAAATATTATAGACAGAGGGCAAAGACAGCTTGTTCTTCATCTCAGCCGTAGGAAGGATTTTGTGTTGCTTTAGAGTCCCTTCTCCTTAGGGGTCACAGCACTAAATCTTTATAATCTTAGAGCTAGTTGCCATTTTACTGCATCCTGTTTGCATGCAAGGTAACTTCTTAGAGCATGAAAAAAGGAAGAGAGACAGAATCTAGATTTTGTATATCTTATTTTATGACATAACTATAAATTATGTGTGAAACAAGGGCAGAAACATTTTTAAAAATCTTTTAGGAACCCATGGAATGACTAGATATGGAAAACACTAATGGAGGGGGCCCATGTATGAGCATTGATGCCCCAAATCCCATGTCTTTAATATATTATAGAATTTGGAATTCATGTATACATATAAAATTAAATTTAAGAAATAGATTTGCAAGGATGCACAAAGTGAATTACACAAAAAAGAAAATCAGAGATTCCTAGCCTTTCACCTTTACAGACAGAAATGCAGATTAGAGAGGGGAGAGACTAACCAATCATCGTATTAGTAAGTGGCAGAGCCAGGTCCAGAGCTAGAACTTTTGACACCCCATCCAGTGCTCTTTCCATTCTACTTGTGAAGCCCAGTCCTTGCTTGCAATCTTCTCTGAAGATATAAAGCACTGTAGCTCTCACCTCTGTATATTTGCCATAGAAATATGAATGCTTACGTCCACACACAAAAGCAACTGTAAGTAAGCAGGTTTATTTGTATAAGTCAAAAGTGGAGATACTGGAATAAGAATCTAGTAGACCACATATTCTGAATTACCTCCTTTCCCAATGGTGAAAGAAAGAAGTTACCTTTTCTGCTGCAGCTGTGTTCCACTTAAGTCCATTAAGAGACTGCACTTACAAGAGATAACCACCAGAGGGTAATGTTTACTCAGTTATCCTCTCCCAATACATCCTGTGTGCCAAGCCATGGGTTGGGTATATTTAAAAAAAAAAGACAGGACCCAGTAACCAATACTCACCTTTAGAGTTTAATCTGGCGGAAAGACATATATAAGACATACGTAGTGTACAGAAATGTTATGATGAAAGGATACACAAGGTGTTCTGGGTATAGAGTTGAACTGGAATAAGGGAGGAAAGGAGAGAGGCATTTTCTGAGAGTGGTGACACCTGAACTAAGTGCCATGGGATAAGTAGTAGTAGCCAGAGGAAAGGAAGAGAGAGTTTAAGCTTTGTGAAGACAAGCACCATGCCCAATATTGTACTTCCAGTGCTTGTCCCACAGTAGAAAAACGCTTAAATGTTTGTGGAATGAATGAAAAAAGGTGCAGGGGGTAAAAAGAACATCTCGAGAGGTAAGCGGGGTCAAGATCATGATGGGTCTTATGTATCTTTATTCTAAAGGTGATAAGGAGCCATTGAAATGTTTGTGGAAAGGGAATGACATGATGGGTCTTGCATTTTATAAAGCTCATTTCCACAGAGCAATGTGAAAATGGATGGCGAGGATGGTTAGACAGGTCACAGAGAACAGTTAGGAACTGCACTTTCTAAAATGAATGGGTGAGGGCCATGGCCACTGCCTGCAGGAAGCTTACAGTCCAGTTAAGAAAATACATTACACATAATCAAGAAATTCCAGTATAGCAGAGTAAGTGTTAGCACAAGCTGCTCTAGTCGCACAGCTAGCAGGTGGCAATGAAAGAACCAGACTCAGGTTTCCTGATTGCTAATCCAGGGCTTTCCCCAAAGCTTCTCTGTTCACTGCTTGTTGCAACCACAGAATGGTCAAAGAGGAGGCACACTGATAAAAGCTTATGCCTTCTTTAGTCTCAGCTTGGAATGTGAGCAAAATTTAGCCCTTCTTTGTACTCAAATCTGACATAAACATTCTTCCTCAAGAGCATCAATTCTGGGAGACACTCAGCATTCTGATACTCCCCATATACACACAGACCCCCACACTTCTACTGGAAAGGCAAGGGAAATTCAAACTCTCACAGTCAATGTTAGGAAAAAGTTTATCATTCTTATGTTCTTTTGGAGGTAGGGGATATTGGATAAAAAAAAAAAAAAAGAAGCAAACCCTCTGGTCAGGAAAAGCAGATGATGACTAGAAAAATCAAGGGCTCAAAGTGGAAGAACAGAAAAGGCTGAGAAAGAGCCTGTATTGCTCCTAAGCCACAGGGCTGAGGGGCTAGGGAAAAAAAGAGAGAGAGAGATACCAAGAAAGAGTCTCAAGGAGAAGGATTTGAGGAATTCTGTGTGACAGCACCGGGGGGAAGGGAAGACTCAGAATAACCCCCAACTCTGACTAGGCAACAAAGGCACCTTGAGGATATATTTTCACAGACTCAGCAACCTCGTATGCCAGGAAATGGACTAAAGCTAAGAAGTTTCTGTGGGGAAAAGCCCAACAGGGTGAGTGTGTCCTGAATAGACCCTTTGGCCAGGTTGTGTTGATAATGATAAAGTTGAGGGAGAAAGACAGGGAGATAGAGAGGTAGGAGAGACCAGAGCAGGAACTTTAAGGAAAAAATCCTTAAGGTAACAGCAAGGAAGAAGGATCCTCAGGAGTTCTGGAATAAGGATATCTCTCTACTGAATCAAAAACTAATGAAATGAAAAACTGAATTAGTTAAAAGAATGGGCTCTGAAGCCAAACACCAGCCCTCCGATTAGCCCCTTGGTTCTGCTACTTACCAACAGCCTCTGGTTAAGGGTAAGGGATCTGAATTTCCTGTTCTATAAATGAGAATACTGCTTAATATTCAACTCCACAGTTTTTATACATTTTCTATTCTGTTTCTGATTATAGTCTGCTTGTTTCCTAGAACATACTGGGTCAGGCTCTGCCTTTCCCTGAGACTCCTGTGCCCCGTCTTTCACATCCAAGTTCCTAGACTCACTGCCAAGCACAGTGACCTCTATTCTGCTGCACAGGGTTAGTCCTCCCTCTAACGATAAGATGGCCTCTCCTCCTAGGAGCCGCTCCACCTAGTCTCTTCATTCAGAGTAGAAGGTCAATGCCAAGAGAAGGTCAACTAGTATTTTCGTAAAACACTGACTATATTTTACATTATTGGCTGGCCTGAGCTTTTCCTGCTCTAGCCTTCCTCATAATTCATACAATTTCCCCAGCTCAGAGCCCAAAAGATATGAGTCTAAAAGAAATAGACAAGTAAGCAAGGATATTTAACACATTCCTTCTCTTATGAAAACATAATGCCTTAATTACATTCCGTTTTGGGCTCCTCTATGTTTCCTGTGCCTGTTCTATATTCGAAGTGCCAAGCAGAATAGAGCTCTGTACAGTAGAGGCTCATTAAAACACTTGTTACTGTACTGATGAGTACACACCTTCCACAGCCAACAGATGTTCTACTGCGTAGTAAGGAATCCACCTCCTAACCTGTCTAAGGTTGGGGATAGGGGAGACTGCTGTCAAAAATGTCAGCATAAAATGTGTTACTATGAAAGTATTCCTGGAATCTGATATGGCCTTCAGCTGCATGAACTCATCCAGGGTTCCTTATGGGTTGTACCTTAGGGTTAAAAGCCCGAAGGCTCACATAATGTATGAGCAAGTATTTGTGTATGTGTAATGCATAGAATTTCATATTCTCTCTCCACCATTACCAGGGAAAACCAGGTGGGTTTGTGTCCCCTATCTTCACTCTTGCTGATACCTTTGTGGAGTTTCTTCCTGTTACAGAAATGTTGCTTGATGTTACCCTTACAATAATTTACCTACGTTGAAACAGGACAGCATGCAAGGAAGTAGACTGTGATTTGTTTGGGGTCTTAAATTTCTGCCTAAGGCTCAGGGTTCACCATTATGGAAAGTCCAATAGCTTCTCAAGAAAATATGAAGCAAAAGGGAAGGAATCCCAATATGCTGAGAAATTCTAAAGACCTGATTATCTTACACATTGTTATTGTTAAGAAATAACGACAGCTGTATAGTTATTATAGTTGTATAGTTGTTATTTTTAACCTAGAGAGTGTTTTCAGATATACTTGATTTCCATATCTGACCTTCATGAGATGAGTAAGGCAGGTCCCACTGTCTTTGTTTTCATGAAACGAGGACACTGAGACCCACAAAGGTAAAGTGAACAGTAAAAGTCACATAAGCTAGCAAGTGATGGTGTTCCAATCCAAACTGGGTTTCCCAAGTTCACACCAGGGGTTCTGCAGATTACCCAAGTTCCATTCGAATTATCAAATTAACCCTCCCTTGGATCACTCTCTTTGTACCTAAGACTATTACGTGGAGGAAAATAACCGTCTTTCTTTTAAGATTCATCATGTGCTAAGTTTCCATTTCTCCCTAGCACAGGATAGAATGAATAGAGCTCTGGATTTAAAGTCAAGCAGGCCTGAGTCTGAATTTCAACTCTAACTAAAGCCAAATACCCTGGGAAAAGTCACTTAATGTCTCTAAGTCCATCTTTCTGACCTGTGCAATAGAAATAGTATTATGGTATTACCTATCTCACAGGTGGTAGTGAGAAACAAATTAGATAATAGAGATAAAGATCTTAACTACTTGAAACATAGCAGAAGTTACACATACACGGATTTCCTTTCCCATTTCTCTTCTACCCCAACTTGCTATTGTGCTCTGAAAACAGGCAGTACTTCTTTTTCCAGAAAGCTGAAGTTCAGGTTTTGACTCATGTCTGTACTTGTCTTACTATAATATAATATATCTGGCACTTCAGCTCTTGGTTTATCACTTATGATGGATACTTACGTACTCTTTTGTTGGCTATTTGAGAAAAGCTTGGAACTTATAACGTGTGTGTGTGTGTGTGTGTGTGTGTGTGTGTGTGTGTGTACATGAGAATGTGTTTCTAAATGTAAAATAAAGACCTAAGTTATTACTGAGAAATGATCACCACTCCATAAAACCGTATAAGTCAATCCTCCTAAGCTTATCTACCTAGGACCTAAAAGGCTAGGATGCCCTTATTTGTACCACTGTGAGCAGTTACTTTGATCTGAAAATGCTGTAGCATTTCAGGTCTGTGATCTCTTACCAAGTTCAAATCTCACATCCTCAGCACCAGATTCCAAATACATTTTCCAACAAAAGAGACATATACTAGCAGCTAGTTTCCTGTGGGCTGTCTTTAGACAGTCATGTGGTTCAGTCTGCACCTCGATCTTTCCCTGTTGTTACATTCTTCTCACTGAGGAGCTTCAAACACCGTAAGAGAAAAGGAGATAAAATGAGCATTAGATGCAACTGGGCTGTCCTGGGGATGGGGGTACAGGCCTTTGATATAAAAATGGATTTGGTAGACAAAAAATAAGCTAGGCTATAGACCTTGACTGGAGAGAAAGCGGGAAAAGCTTTAAAATGCTTTAGTTATATATTTTGGCATTTTCTACTGATTGCAATGAAAATAAATGATTATTGCCATATTAAACATTTCTATTGAGAAATTGTCTATGACTATTTAAAACTAGAGGATATGACAAAACCCCATGTGTATATCACCTGGCTTCAAAAACCACCAACATTTTTCTCTGCTTGTTTGATGCACTTCCTCTTTTTTCTGCAGGAGCATTTTAAAGCAAATATAGGTTATTTTATTCTTAATACTTCATTTTACATTTCAAAAGCTAATGGAAATTTATTCCATAATCACAATGATTAAAATAATTCCCTAAGTTGATTCATCTTATGTTTGTTCCATATTTAAATTTTCCTACTTACATTTATGAATTATCTAGGGAACCATGTACTGTTAGGGGATGGGGGCCTGGTCTGGAGGGGTGGATTATGGGTGTGTTGCAGAAGACACTGTGTGGTAGATCATAGATTACTGGCTTGTGGTGGATTATGGGTTTAACCTTGTAAGGAACAGAATACTGAGGCTGCATCTGGAAGGAGCAGATGACTGGGACAGGGCTTGTAAGGGTCTATACTACTTCCTCCCTTCCTTCTGGGACTTGTCTTCCTCTTTATAATGCTGTGAGAAGCTGCCTCCACCTCTGCCTCTGCCATATGCTTCCATTGTTGCCGGCCACCCTTAAATGGACTATGAGCTTTTGAAACTGAGGTAAAATAAACTTTTCAACCCCTAAGTTATGGATGTTGGGTACTGAGTCACAGCAATAAAAGAGTAAGACAATTTCTAATAAAAAATTATTGTTCTTTCATAATGAAAATGCATAAAATTTCATCAGTATCATGCACCCTTTCTCCCTTAATTGTTGACACAATGCTACCTCAAGAATGTAGGTTTTTTATGAAAACAGAGACGTCTGGGCAATGGTTTTCATGCATTCACACAGCACTGTAAATTTCAGCATCTCAAAAAAATGAGTTTAAAAAATTACCTAAACGAAAACAAAATGAAAAACCTAGAACAACAACAAAAAACAAGTCTTGAAGGTGATCTTGGAGAAGAAATGGTCATTATTATATAAAAGACAGAAAGAAACATGGGAATGCAAGGGCAACAAAAACTGCAGAGGTACAAAATGTTCAGCATGAGAATATTCAACTACTTAATCAAAACTTCCTGATTCTTCTGACTCCTTCCTGTATTGAAAAAACCTAAGTCCTAAAGGCTCAAAAGAGTCTTATTTGTAACAGGGGTGTTAAGCCCATTGGATGAGATCCATCAGTTCTGTCAGCAGTAACCCAGTAGGAGTGCTTGCTCTCAACTACAGACCAGCACCCAAGAACTATTCTCTTAGAGAAGGTTAAGTGTATGTTACTGAATTTAATACCATTTAACAACCTTGTAAAGGAAAACATGAAAGCCCCAACAGCCCTCTTGTACACATCTGGCAAGAGTATAAATTGCCTCATAAATAAGGAGTGTTGATACTATTCATCACTAACTTTAAATAGAAAAATTTTCTTCTAGGAAATAAGTGTTCTTAAAAATAGGAGGTCTGGGAGGTGTAGCTCAATGGTAGAGTGCTTGCCTAGCATGCATGAGGCTCTGAGTTCAATCACTGGCACTGGAAAAAAAAGAGGAATTATCAGAAAAAAGCCAGTTACAGTGTGAAACAGGTCAAGTAAACGGAAGTAAGAATACAAAATATTTGAGAAAACAACCAACAAATAAATTTAATACCTCTATATAGAACTTTATACCTTATGGACAAAAGCCAATTTTTTTTCTTATATTCCTGGAACATTCACAATCAATTATGTGTTCAGTCACAATAAATGCAATACAAGTGCATTAAAAAAGAGAGTTTAGTCTATCATGTCTTAATTATCCTAGAAAGAAAGAAAGAAAGAAAGAAAGAAAGAAAGAAAACCATTGCACAGGCAGTTCCCAAGTTCTAATCATTGGAAATTAAGAAATGTACTACAAAATAATCTTAGGATCAAAAAGGAAATCAAAAGTAAAAGTCAATTCTATAGAAAATAATGGAAAAACGATGAAAGAGCACACATATAACACCAAAATCTATGGGATCGAGCTAATGCTCTACCTATGAAAATGTATAAAGATCACAAAGAAATGGATTAGTCATTTAGTTAAAGAAACTGAGCTGGGTGTGGCAGCACAAACATGTAATCCCAGCATTCCTGATGGCTGAGGAAGAAGATTGCAAGCTCAAGCGCATCCTGGGCAACTTAGGGAGACCTTGTTTCAAAATTTAAAAAAAAAAAAAAGGAAACAACAAACTGCAAGTAGTTAGGATGAGGGAGCTCATTTTTAAAAAGCAGAAATTAATAAAATCAAAATGAAGCTACCATACAAAGAATAATTAAAATTGAAAGCCAAGCCTTTTAAAGATACAAAAAACCCAATTAAAAACAAAAAATATAAAAATACAATAGTAACAATGGAAAAAGATATATAGACAATGGTGTGTTAGGAAGCATTATAACTAGCCACAATTTTTAGTGCTTACCCATTTTCACGGTGTAAAAACTCTCATTCCCTGTACGGTGGACTTTAAGCTACCAATGCTTATCCACTAAATATATAATGAGAGAAATGTACACATTTGGCAAGCAAGCTCAGAACATTACTAGGTAGATGCTAATTATAATGGAATATATAACACATAGTCTATGACACAGTTGAAATTTTTATTAAATACTACCTGATTTCATCCAAGAAGCAACAAAACCTAGACACTGATGATTAACTTAAGATCAGACTTGGAAGGTGATTAAAGAGCTGTGAATCTCTTTGTGAGCACGTGTATGTGGTACCAATGATTGAACTTAGATCCTTCGTGCTGAGCAGCATTCTCAGCCCATTTTTTTTTAAACTTTGAGACAGCGTCTCATCAACTGGCTAAGTTGCCCAGGTGGGGCTCAAACTTGCAATCCTCCTGCCTCAGCCTTCCAAAGTGCTAAGGTTACAGGTCTGTGACACCAGACCCAGCTCTGCAGATATCTTAAGATTCCAGCTGGTTTTTGAACTGAGTTCTAAAAACTCTTCAAAGTGGTTATTCTCATACTGTTTGAAGTTTTTATGACTATAAGAGAAAATAGAAAGATTCCACATGCATTTAGTGAATTGGTATATAAGACAATACCGAAACCTAAAAACAGAAGCCAGTCGGTTTTATGTACACCTGTGATTCCAGCATTCTGGAAGGCAGAGGCAGGAGGATCCCAAGCTTGAGCCCAGCCTAGGTAACTTTGTGAGACACCGCATCAAAATAAATTTTTAAAAGAGGGCTGCTCAGTTTGAAGGCCCTGGGTTCTACTAAAAAAGATGGTAAGAAATATGACTTCCAAATTGATTTTAATTCTGAATCTATCCAGAAAAACTGTAAATAAAATAGAAATCCCACAGAGCAATAAAATGTAAAATACTAATTTTTGACAATAGAAAATGTATCAAACATATAAGGTAGTATTAATACTTTCTAAAAATTTTTAAATGAAATTTCAGCATCAATTCAAATGAAAACCCTTAAATAAATGACAGTTCCACATGATAAAAGCAAATAGCCAATGTATGGTTTGGGTCTGGAATGGCTCCCAAAAGCCTCATGAATCTGAATACTGTGGAATGGCTGTGGATTCCACGTGCTGTTAAAAGGCGAGGCATGGCTGGGGGCGGGGGGGCGGGGTACCCGGGGCTTCACCAGAAAGGACATACACTAGCTCCATCTTTTCTCACTCACTTGGCTTCCTGTCCTCTATGCTATGATCACTTTGCCTCTAGCTAGGCCTCTATCAGGTGCTTCCACCATTGCTGGCTGGCCATGAATGGACTGAAACCTTCCAAAACTGTGAGCTAAAATAAACTTTTCCTCTCTTAAGTTGTGGGTGTCAAGTACTGTTTCCCAGCAATGAAAAAGTGACTAAGACAGAAATATCACACTATGCTCAAGCTCAATGTAACCACTGTATTTACACACAAACATACATGTGCGCATACACGCGCGCACGCACACACACACACATAATTAAATGAGGAAAAATAAATATCACACTAAATGGTGGCTACTAAGGTCCTTTCCTGTAAGATTACAAGGTAATTAAGGATGTCTGATATTACCACTGTCCTTTTAATGTTTTTATTGAGGTAAAAGAAAATAAGAAAATCAAATACTTGGTATAAAAATTGGTAAAGGAGATAAAAGTACCTCAGATAAACCTAAAAGGCTCTAGTTTTCTACAAATCAAAATTATTAGTATGATAAACAAGAAAATACATAAAGTTTTTCTCCATATGCTTTTCAAGAGTAAAAATAGAAAAGTAACTAATTCACAACCACCACAAGACTAAGTAATCAGTTTAACAAAAAGATCAATGAAACTAAAAGAATGCAGGCACACACTATTCTTGTGTGTGTGTGTGTGTGTGTGTGTGTGCGTGTGCGTGTGTGCGTGTTGTGTGTGCGTGCGTGTGTGTGTGTGTGTGTGTGTGTGTGGTAACAGAGATTAAACCCATGCTAGGCAAACACTCTACCACTGAGCTACATTCCCATTCATTTTAAAAAGCTTATTTTGAGACAAGGTCTTTCTTAATTTCTCAGGCTTACCACAATCTTGTGATCCTCCCACCTCAGCCTCCAGATTCCCTGGGATTATGGGCACACAAAAACTACACCCAGCTATTGCCATAATTCGTCATTTAAAACAGAGATGACCAGAAATAGAGAAGTATACCTTAAGGAATCAGGAAGAGGATCTGGATATAAATGGAGACAGGAGGACAGGGGGAAAAGAGGAAGTAAAAGTGATTAAGATGTGATAGGTATATGCACCACTTTCCCAAGCTGAATACAATTATTGTGTACCACAAACATGCACCAATAAAACTAATAATTATGGAAAAATAGGAATATATTCCTCTTCACTTTTTTGAGACACGATCTCTCTCTATAGTTCAGGCTGGTTCTGAGCTCACTATGTAAAAGCCCAGGCTGTCCTAGACTTATGGAAATCCTCCTGCCTCAGCCTCCTGAGTGTTGGGATTAGAGGCATGTGCCACCACACCCAGTTTATGTGGTGCTGTGGATTTGAACTTAGGGCCTTGTACTTACTAAGCAAGTGCTCTATCTCTTATGCTATTTCTCCAGCCTGCCTCTCAAATTTATAATTATAAAAAATGAAAATTAAAAGCTAGTGTATTTTGTAACTATATCAGATTATATCAAAGCTCATACAAAAAACAAATAGCTAAGAACAGCAAGAAAATTATTTTTAAAAGCTGTCGGGTATTATTAAATATTAAAATCTATCACGGAGCTACCATAGTCAAAGTAGTAAGGAACAGGGATAGGAATATAGAGAATTAAATCAACAGAAGAGAATAGAGTCTGGAACAGTACTAAATATGTATAGAAACCCAGTATTGGGCAAAGGTAACATCCATTCAATGGTAAAAGGATTGTTCTTTTAATAAATGGTCTTGGTAAATATATGTCCATCTGGAAGAAAGCAAATCTACATATTCTAAAATAAATTTTAAAACCTCACATCCTCAAATAAATTTCAAGTGTATTAGTTTAAAATATAAAAAAGTCACTGAAGACATAAAAAGAGACATTGACCTTAGAGAGGGAGATCTCCTTCCACAAGCTAGAAAAAGCCATATAGAAAATAAAGACAAATGAGAAAAAAATCACAACATGTGACAGATAAAAAATTATCATCACTAATATACCTATCTCTATCTATTTGTATGCCTACACACACACACACACACACACACACACACACACACACACACACACACACACGCTCATTCCTCTTTTTTACCTAAAATCAGCTGCATTCCCCTGGGCAATTTCATTCATTCTCATGGCTTTTACTGTGACCTATATGCACACAAACATACATTAATTTGGCCTTTAAATTCATGGTGTATAGATTCAAATAGGCTCCCAAAGAAGGCAACTGAAATTGCTGGAGTCTTCAGAGCTCCAACCCTACCACCTCCATTCTCACTCACAGTAAAATCATCACAACTGATATTACTACTTTCTTTATTAAGAAGTTAAGATGCATCCCAGAGAATTCCCTTACATCTTTCACAACAAGCCATCTTCAGCCACCAGTCTCATTTTCCCTCCCTTCCTCTGTCTTCCCTTCCTTCCTCTTAATTTTTTTCCTTCTCTCCTCTTACAAAGAAATGGTATCTCTCTTCCTCTAAAAATACACCCCTCTACTTGTGCTTGGCATTTCACTCTCTCCTACTGTCTAGGGGTCCTCACTTGGTCAACCTTCTCCCTCTTCCTCCCTCCATCTCTCCCTCCTGTCTCTCCTCTCCAATACTAGGGATTGAAGTCAAGGTGAAGGCTCTACCACTTTCTTTGGAAAGTATTTATTTCTGATTTAAGAGATCACCCCTTTATCCCTTCTGGAAATATTGGCTTCCCTAGCCTTTCCAGGTACCAGTCCTAGTCACCTGATCACTGCAACTCCTCAGCTAGTACCTCAAGTGCTAGGATTCCCAGAGTTCTCACATACAGTGTCAGTTTATTACCACTAAGACCTCAAATTACCACCTATATGCTAGTGCCTTACCAATCTTTTTTCTTCTAAATCTTTAAGGAAATATCACTGAAATATAATTTATGTGTCATAAAATTCACCCTAAATTTCAGTGACTTTTGGTAAAGTTACAGAAATGATGCAATTCTTACCACAATCTAATTTTAGAACAATTTCATCACCTCAAAAAGATCCCTATTTGCCTTGCTGATATTTATCTTCATACTAAATCTCTCCTCTGAAAATTAAACTTACATATCTAATTGCTTACTGAACATTTTCACATGTGTAACTCAGGGCTTCCAAAGCTGAATTTACCTCCTTCCCACTTTTCCATTAAATCTGGTTCTTCTCCAATGTTCCATAAACAAACGAAAAGCATCACTGGCTCCTCAGAACACCAAGCATCATTCTCAACTTTTCCCTCTCACTCATTCCCACATTCGATGAATCATCTCATGCTATGTGTGTTACCTCTCAAGTATAATTCCCAAGTATTCCTTTCTGTTCTTTCTAATTACTTCATCACTCATTTGTCCACCAAGATCTCTTCCTTAGGTTACTATATCCATCTACTAAATAGAATGCCCACTATGTGCTACAGCACTCCCTGACAGATCCCCCTGCCTTCAGCCATTTACCTTCCCAGCATATCCTTTCCTTGTAATTTTAATTTTATTTTATTTTTCCTTCAAACTATTATTTTACTTACTATGCATTTGTGATACATAATAATTACATTCTACTTGGGTAATTGGTGCTAACACACACATATATATATATATATATATATATATATATATAGTATGTATATGGCATCTTCATCCTTTTCACTTCTGTTTCCCTTTTCCCACCTTCTCACCTCCCCTCCAATATCCTTCCCGTCGCCACAAAATCTATTTTCCTTTTCCTACCATCACCCTTTTCTTTTGCTCTTTTACTTATTTTTACTTTGGATTTCCCATATTAGAGAAATGATGCATTATTTAACCTTCTGTGTCTGATTCATTTCATAAGTATAATAGTGTCAAGAATCATCCATATTCCTACAAATGTCTCAAATTCATCCTCCTTTCATGGCACAGCAGTACTCCATTGTGCGCACATACCACATTTTCTTTATCCATTCATCTGTTGATGGACATATTTAGCCATTATGAGTTGTGCTGCTATAAACACAGGTATGTATATACCACTGTGACATGATGTCTTTCACTCTTTCAGAAAGATATACAGAAGATCCACACAGCATAATCTTTTTAAGAAAACATACTACTCCCATACTTAAAATGGATTCATGGTAAATTTCAATTGGTTTCTCTCTTAACATGATTCTTAAGATTCTTTGTGTTTGGGTGTCTTATTACCTCTTTAGTCTCATCTTTTAATCAGTTCTCTTACATAAAACACTCAGCCCTCTGGATTACTTCATCTGAAAAATGGGAATAATACTACTTGTCTCAGAAGTGACTGAGAGGATTAAATGAGATAGTACACGTAATGCACTCAGCACAACTTACCACAATACCTGGCACACATTAAGCATTAGCTATTGACAATGCAGACGATGCTCACACCTTTAACATCCCTCTCCTGGGAACTCCTAGAGCACTTACTGTTAATATCATATAATCGAGCACTGAATTATTTTATTTTGTATTTCTTGTTGTCACTTCCTAAGTTCTAAATAGTCTATAAAGTCCTTGAAGACAAGGATGGTGACTTACACACGTGTGATAGCCCCTGCAGCATATAGCACAATGCAAACTAAAAACAGTGCAGCTAATGAATACTTTTCATAAGGATTCAAAAAAGAAAAAGTCACAGACATGGTGCTGTTTTTTTAAAATATCATAAATAATAAACACCAAAACCCTGGGAACACCATTTGCTTTCATCTCCTGGGCTAAAGACGTGTCACTGGGTCAGCATGGGACTTGGCAGTACTCACGGGACATCAGTGGGTTTCAGATGGTTTGCTGCTAATGTCCTGTTTTCAGAAGAAATGGAGAGTAACGGCATGAAGGGGTTTAATTCTAGACAATATGCATCTAGACAGTATGCAATTGCTATACTCATTTGGGATAGCAGATTTCTGGTTCTGAAATATACATGTTTGCTCTGAGCTACCAAAATAATGTAAATTCTATTTCATTAGAAAGCCAATGGAATCCTGAAATGGTTTGGATGTCTGATCTGATCACAAAATGGCAATGACAATACCCAGAGTAAGTTCCAAGGGGGTCTAAAAGAGTTCTTAGGTCTTCTGATGCTAAAACACTCCACAAATTAGGCCCAAAAAGATCACAGTCTGGGCATGACAAAGTGTGGGGTGATATGTAGGACGGCACCCGCCGGAAGTCCTGGGGGCGGCCACCTCAGGTGTTTACCAAGGCAGATGATTGGGCCAAACCGTTTCCGCCCTGGTGGACCACGCGTGATCCCAATACTACTGCTGTAAGCACCTGGCGCCTGCCTGCATGGACATCTCGCTGACTGGCTTGACACCTGCTTACATAGACACCACGCCCAACTGCGGGCTCTCCACTCCTTGCCACGTTCTCCCTCTACCCTATGTAAGCTTCGGTACTTCCTGAATAAAGTGAGTTCCTGCTTCAACAGACTCCCGGCTGGGTCTGGTACTCTTGGGAGGAGGGGGTCCAGCCGCACGCTCACCTTTCCTCTCCCCCGGCCCTTGTGTGGTGGCGAAACCCCCACAATAGAGTAAAGTGGTATCTTATGATTGTTTTCCCTTCCTTTCTACATGTTTTCTCTTTATCTACCATTCTTATCTTTCCCTGCCTAGTCATCTCATCTCAACACATGATCTGGGCTTGCCCATGCACCTGAGACATCTTTGGGTACACCGATGCCTGCTGTTCTGTGCCAGTGTATAATTACTCACACACACATCAGAGTGTGATGGCTAAGAGTGGAAACCATGGTACTATGGAACATGGATTCCTACTGGTACAACTTTGAGCTTAACTTTTATTTGTTTAGAAATCATTACAAAGCCAATAATATTATGTGCCTCTGATGCTACTGAAGCCAAGAGGGAAAAGTCAGCTCTGAATAGAGAGACAATGTTTCACATCAGAAGAAATAAAAGGCCAACTTCTCCAGTTATGTCCAGGCCTTTCCTTTTACATGGAGGTAACACCAAGGAACTGAAAAGAACCCTTTGAGAGAGAAAGAAAATCCAGAGGTCAAAACAGTCCTCACCATCCACTTTAAACACAAATTCTCTCAATGGATATAAACCCTTCTTTCCACCTACACCCTTCTCCCAACACAAACATAAGAGCTGACCACTCAGGAAGCCACCTGTTAAATACACAGATGCATGGCACATTCCAGAGTATTAAGATGTGCACTCTAAAGAGATAATCACCACAAAGAAAGACATGCAGAAGTACTGTGCAACGATCACACTGTGCCATTCCCACATTCCACTTGAACACATCCACCTGACACAAGACCAGCTTCATAGTTGTCTGTCCCCACTGCAACCACAGGCACAATAAATGACCTGCAACACATCGTACATGGAGCAACTGTCAGTTTTGTCCTTTGCATTTAAGGACATAGTTAAGAACATAGATGTTCTTAGTTAAAAACATAGATGTTAAGAGTCAAATTGGATGCAAACCCTCATTCTGACACTTACTTCCTGTGTGACCTTGAACAAACTGGTTACCTTTGTGTCTCAATTTCCTCATCCATAAAATGAGAATAGTAGCTACCTCATCAGATAATTTGTACTAATGCACTTAGAACTCTTAGAAGTAATGAGAGTTGTTGGAATGGCCTGAGATAGAGTAAATTTGGATTCAATATTTGATTTAGGTTAGAGGGAAGAGACAAGGTGTGGGATTCCCTTTCTGTCACGAAGTAGTAGTAAGTAGCTGACTTCCCGAGTGTACACGTACTTCTCAGTTATTGTTCCATTAAAAGACATGGGTCCATCACTGACAATAACAGATCATTCACTTTTTTCTTAGGAAATCTATATATTTGCAGTCATTGTGGTATTATATTTGTTTATAGTCTGTTTTGAATAATGTTAAGCATGCTTCAGAGAGTAACTTTTTACTGCCAAACTCTGTATAGCTGTTATGAAAACCTATATTAGCTGGGTGTAATGGTATATACCTGTAATCCCAGGACTCTGGGAGACTAAGGCAAGAGGATCACAAGTTCAGTCCCAACCTTGGCAACTCAACAACTTAGCCAGACCTTGTCTGAAAGAAAGAAAGACAGATAGAAAGAAAGAAAGAAAGAAAAAGGAAAGAAAATCTGCATGTCACTGAGACCACTCGTACATTACATCATGGTTATATATAGCACTAGGCAGAGGACACAGCCTGGCAGTCTCGGCAATGAAGTGCATACCCTACAGTAAAGTGAGTATATGACTGGGGACAGTACTGATACCTAGAGCTGCATATGTTTACCATTCACATGGCCCAAAAATAATATGACCAAGAAAGTGCCTCGTCATAGGCACTAATGTTTCCATCTGTCAACTCTAGCAATTCTCCCTCTCCTCTCAAAAAAAAAAAAAAAAAAAATAGGGATTCCCTTTCCCAATCACTGCGTGAGGGTAGCTAGGACATGGAAGTCTGCTCTGAGTGATAAAGATAGGCAAAATGCAGGAGTGCAGAAGAGGATTGCAGTGGATTCAAGAACACCAAATTCTCAAAAAAAAAAAAAATCCACCTATTTTTCTAGAGCTAGAGCTATTTAGTGGAGAAAAATAGTGGGTTTTGCCAAACTGTCACCTTGCTCTCTGAACACACATGAAAATGAATCACTGGCCAGTAAACAAATAGCTTCTTCTTTGAGCTGTACTGTAAAGTGGAGAAGGAATGGGCTTTGGAGGTGGAGAGATATAGGACTGAGTCCCAGCTTACTTTATGTATGACCTTGGGTAAGGCATCTTAATATCTCTGATCTTCGGGTTCTTCATTTGCCAAACCGGAACATCACCAAGTATATCGCATGGTTGTCATAAACACTGGGACTGGAGACAAGGATGCCTCTAGAGCACAGTTTTGAGAGCAAATTACCCAAACATGATTTTTGTTATCTGGGCTCAGTGGCACGGGCCTGTAACCCAAGCACAAGGGGAGGATGAGGCAGGAGAATTCCAAGTTCAACCCCAGCCTGGACAATTTAGTAACTCAGCAAGATCATGTCTCAAAATAAAACATACAAAATGCTCTGAAGTGTACAGTTTACTATGAATGAAGGCCCTGGGCTCAATCCTATGTACTGTGAAAAAAAAAAAAAATCCTCTCCCTTTCCCTTTCCCAAATCATTGCTTAACGCACTACACAGCTGGACTCCTTGAAAGGCAAAGTCAGAAAGATACCTCAAGAGCTGTGCACATATTTGCTGTGGCAATGGCTGTTTTAGTTTTACGTTTGAAGTTGTTCTGTTTTAATTTTGATTTCTGTTTGGACTGATGGCAGGAGATACTGGAGGTGGGAGTAGAACTGGAATATTGAAAATATACTTGGTAGATTATGAGCTGAGTTTTTAGGATTCCATCAACTTCCCAAGAGCCCGATGGCAATAGAAGTCTGGAGCACAAGATGAAAAGAGTGGCACAAGCAGGTAAGGCCAAAATGAGACAAGTGGTCATTTGGGGAGACATGGAATTTGAACAATGAGAAATGAGAAATGGAGGATGAAGGCAGAAGATGAGCCTGGTCACACAATAGTCAAGTATAAAAATAGAATGACAGTACATGCTTTTGGGAACCATTTTCACTAAAAAGACATGACCATAACCGAAATCTCACTTGTCTTATAGATGTGGGGGAGAAGGGGATGGAAAACAGCACTAACCCCAAATCCTTTTATGCCCTTAATCCCTACCATGCGCTTGTACCCTCCAAATGTCTCTGCTGCAATATTTAAGGTCCTTAAAAACATCATTTTATTTCAATACATCAAGAATTGTCACAAAAGATCGAATGCCTTAGGGATATGAAAACATATTAAGTATTTTCTTTTTTAGTACAAAAGAACCAATATCCACATTTCAGACCACAGAATTGATTTAGGTTTTCATCTGTATTAAATGACAATTGCTATGTACTTGATAAGATTGAATGTGATACACTAAATCTGTTATTATTGTGGTACAAGTGAATAGACTGACTAGGTCAGTATGCACTTATTTTCCATTGTTCATGGAAATCATTTTCCACACCTATAACTCTACAGTGGTTTCAAATAGGTATTCCATTGTCACAAGGTTCTGGTAGTCCAAATCCTTCTCAGGAGCTATTAAGTCTACTTCCCTCACTCTTCCATCTCTCGCAAAAACATGAAACATCTAAGTTACAAATTATTCAGAAATATCTAAGAGCTCTCTCTTTCCCTACAGTTTCTCTTTTGCCCTTGCTTAGAGGCAATAATCCAGAGTAATTTGTACAGAGTAACAGTCACATTTATTTAAGTATGGATGTACAGGCCCCTAGATATTTTTGCACAAGGACAATGAATTCCTCCTTACCAAAAAAAAAAAAGTTAGTGAACAAAAGCTAACAGCTTATTAAGCATAAAACCTTTTCAGTTTATCATCTTTCCATATTGCAAAGGTTATTGAGTCTTAGGGCCACAAGACTGAGAATCCCAACATTTTTGATGCCACAATTTCATTACCATTCCATCTTCTCTAGGAAATTCTGGTTCATATATTAAACTTGAGGTGGATTAAGATCATTTGGCATTAACTATATCCCCATCCCTCAGTGACAGTAATATATACCTGAGGATGTCCTGAGATCAGGGACAGGAATCTCTGGCAAAAGGTGTGGTGCCAGAAGCACTATTACTGGTAGTCGTATTGACAAATGCTTCCACCACCACTTCACCTCCTCTCCCTCCTCCCCCAGCTTTCCCTTTGTCCCACTGCTGCCATCTTAAGTTCTGACTATATGTTGGGCACATAACAGACATTACCACGTATTACCTTTACATTCATAATAACAGTCCAAGTTTTACAGATAATTAAACTGAGGCTCAGAGAAGTTATGTGGTCAATGTGAAACAACGAGCACTACTCCTCTGTCTGTTACAATTCAACGTTACCACAGCGCACTGCATCCCAGAACCCATGCACCATTTGTCAGAGAAGCAAGTTTTAAAAACCAAAGCTTTGGAGGTGGGCTACCTCTCATGGGTTGGAGAGGTGGCTGGCCACCAAATCAGGTAAGGAAGTGAAGCATGTGTAGGCAGAAATAGTGAATCACCTAGCAACAGAATAATAAACAACCAGAGCATGACATTTGTGTTTGGGGGGTCTAACTGTTCTGACATTAAAAACGGTAACTCTCCATTTTAAGTGGATAACTCCACTTTATTTGTCTTCATCTTTACGATCAAACTTAGTGAAGCCTGGGTTTCCTTGCAACTTACTTTCTCCTTGACCTCCCTGAATCTGCTTTACATCCTCATCTTTACACAGATCCTTTTCTCTCAAAAGTCACCGAAGATATTTTCCAGTACGTCTCTGTACCAACGGTCTCTATCACATCCCGACACTTTAAAGCCTCTCTTTTCCTTTGAGATTTTGATCCTGTTTCGAAAGGCTTCTTCCTCCGTTGCCTGCTCTTTCCACTTCTCTTTTGCTCTGCCCCAGAATTCGCACTCCTATCTTTTGCCCCTTACTCTCCATAAGTCATCCTCGAAATGAGTCCAATGACTAAGAATAAACAAGAATACACACAACCAAATAGTGTGCACTTGGCTTGCAAATGGAAGTGTAATAGAGTAGCAGGGGCTGGGAATCACTTAAATCTTTCTGTGTTTCCATTTCTTTATCTGTAAAGCAGGAATAATACTAGCGTCCATAGCATGAGTTTTTGTAAGGATCGAATGAGCTAACATAAATAAAATGGCCACATGGAAGAGGGAAAATGCTCAGTGTTACATATTATCGTAGTCTTTATGACAGTAATGTCTAAAACTTTGACTTTTTCATCACAAGTGAATAATTTACTTCTGATACTTAATTTTTAAAATGCAAACCCTATCTCATTAGTATCATCAAAAGCACTGCTCCTTGTCTATTTTCATTTATTTTTTAGAAAGTTAGTTTGTTGTTATACTCTGGGTAACGAGCAATTGGACTTGAGATCTGTCCTAGACCCTCTGCTCCTGCTGCAAATTATTCATGGCTCAAACTGCTACTTAGATGCTAATGTCTTGCAAATCTGTCCCTTTCCCAGACCTCTCCCCTGACTTTCACAGCCAGACAGCTGGCTGCCTAATAGGCATGTCCTATCTAACTCTCTAATTTGTGCTCAATAAACTTCAATTGTCTAAAAAGAACCCCTTTGGTATTCCTTAGCCTATTAAAGGCAGCAGATCCATTCCGTCATCCAAACCAGAAATTCATGGATCAACCTAGTAGTCTCTCTCACCCATTTACCACGTTTTTTCCTAATCCTATTGTCACTGCCTCAGATTGAGTCTTCATCTCTCCCTAAAACAGTAAAAGTCTAAGTAATGCCTTTGCCTTCACTTTTTTTTGAGATAGGGTCTTGTTCTCTGAACTCACTATGTAGCCCAGGCTGACCTTGAGATCAAGGTAATTCTCCTCCCTCAGCCTCCCAATGGCTGGGATTACAGGCATGCACCACCATGCCCAGCTTATGTGGTGCTGGGGAATGGAACCCAGGGCTTGCTAGGCAAGCACTTTTATCACTGAGCCACGCTCCAAGCTGTCTTCACTTTTGACCGTGACCTTTATTCTGTCTTCCATTCTAAACCAATCTTAAGCACAGATTTTCTCCTTATTCGTCTACTTACAATCATCCCATGACTCCCCAGACTCCTCAGGATACAGTCCAAACACCCTATACATGGTTCATAGGCCCTTTATTATCTAAACCCTGGTTATTTCTCTGGACTCAATTCTTTTTTTTCTCCCGATTTTATTGATATGTATAAATGCAATGCATAATGTTTACATTGATCTTGAGTACTTTATGCATATACATATCATGGCAAAATTACAAATCCTTCCCCTCTCCCTTTGTGACCCTCCCACACCCTCCTCCTCGCCTCCAGGTCCCATTAT
Organism: Ctenodactylus gundi; assembly: GCA_004027205.1. Classification (NCBI taxonomy): domain Eukaryota; kingdom Metazoa; phylum Chordata; class Mammalia; order Rodentia; family Ctenodactylidae; genus Ctenodactylus; species Ctenodactylus gundi. Next base: position 187,954 of record PVKB01002546.1, read on the forward strand.
TCCCCTCAATTAGTTCTATGAAATGATTGCTATCTGGGTTTCTTATATTAGAGAACACATTTGATATTTAACCTCCTTCTGACTCACTTCACTGAGCACGATGGTCTCAAGTTGCCTCCATTCACCTACACAAGCCTCAAACCTCTCTGCCTTCATAGATGAGTAGTATTCCATTGTGTGCAAATACCACAATTTGTTGGGGCCCTCAGGGCCCGGGAGCCTCAGCATTGCTGACCTCGGCCAACTTCCTTTACCATTTGACCGTTTGGAATTCCAGGGGCTGCTTGTTTACTCAATCTGAGTCACGTGTTGTTTTGACCGTTTGTTGTTTGGACCAGGTGCAGAAAAACATGACTGTTAATTAGTGGGAAGGCAAGGAGGATATAAAAGCAAGGATGTAAACAATAAAGTGTCTTTTGCAGACCCTTGCAAGAGTCCAGTTTTCTTCAATCCGCACTCCCCCTCTCGAGTTCTTGTTGACTCACCGAGCAGGCTCGGTCATCTGGCGCCCAACGTGGGGCACGAGCACGAGGGAAAATCAGTGATGGACACCGCCGGGGAGGAGTGCTCAGAAATAGGTAATAAAGAGGAAAGAGGACAAATAGGTAAAAAGGGCAGTGATAAAATGGTACAAGAAATGTGGTTTATATGCATGGTAATGTTGGCATGCCGGGGAGTTGAAATAGTGAAAAAAGGGTTGCAACCATTTTTAAATTTTATAAAAAGTTTGTGCCCATGGTTCCCAGAGAAAGGAACTATGCGTTTAGATACTCAGGAAAAGCTTAGAGATGGTGTAAAAAGCTCTTGTGCTACTGATGCCTTTAGTTCCTGGTCTTTGTATGAGGACCAGAAGTTGTTAAAAACAGGGGATGATAAGTGAGTAGTCCCTTCTGCCCCCTCAATGTGTCAGGATGGGGGGGCAGCCAATGACTGGCCTGCCCCTGCAAATGTTTTTATGACAGATAAAACTGAGGCTGATTCTCCGATGCCATCGAGTCCCGAGAATCCCTTGGTGGCTCTGATACAACCTGGAGCCACTCCTCCTCAGTCCTTGTTCGCAGGATATCGTCAAAAGGTTTTGTCCCCATTACAAGCAGGAATTCAGAAGGACACAGAACAAGGAGAAGATACTCAGGGTTTTCCTTTGCAGTGTATTTGAGGAAACTGATGCACAGGGTAATGTAGTTCGATCACATCGCCCTGTGGTGTTTAAACAGATAAAAGAGCTAAAGGCTGCTTGTGCTCAATATGGGCCAACGGCTCCTTTTACTCTATCTATATTAGAAGACTTAGCTAGAGATGCTCTCCCTCCCGGAGACTGGAAACATCTCGCCAAGGCTTGCCTTTCAGGAGGAGACTATTTACTGTGGAAAACTGAATTTGCTGAACAATGTCAGAAAACTGCTCAATTGAATTCTCAGGCCAATAATGCGGGGGTTAATTATGATATGCTGGCAGGAGAAGGTCAATTTGCAGATATTCCAAATCAGCTCTTATATAATCCAGGTGTCTATGCTCAAATCAATGCTTCTGGAAAAAGAGCTTGGACAACAGTACCATCTAAAGGTTCTCTTCACTGTGAAATTTCTAAAATTAGACAGGGGCCTGATGAACCTTTCCAGGAATTTGTTGATAGGCTTTTGCAAGCCTCTGGAAAAGTTTTTGGTGATTCTGAAGTGGGAATGCTTCTGGTTAAGCAATTGGCTTATGAAAATGCCAACACTGCTTGTCAAGCAGCTATCCACCCATTTTAAAAATGGCAAACCATATCTGACTACACTCAGCTTTGTGCTGACATTGGGTCATCTTACACTCAGGGTCTGGCAATGGCGGCAGCCCTTCAAGGAAAAACAATAAAAGAAATTTTATTTGGGCAGAGGACAAAGCCTTGGGGAACCACTGGCCCTCCTGGTAGTTGTTATGGATGTGGACAAATGGGTCATCAAGTTAAATTCTGTCCTCAAAAAATTTTTGGTAAATCTCCTAAGCTGCCAAAACAGCCTGGATTGTGCCCTCGCTGTAAGAGAGGTAAACATTGGGCTAATGAGTGTAAATCAAAATGGGACCATTTGGGTAATCCTTTCGGTTTGGATAATCCTTTCCCTCCGGGAAATGGGAGGAGGATCCCGCCCCAGGCCCCGAAGCAGCAGTGTTATGGGGCAATACAGTTTCTCCCCCAACAAAACAATCCATTCAAGACCTCGTTAGAGCAACCCCAGGCAGCGCAGGACTGGACCTCAGTCCCTCCAGTTACACAGTATTAACCCCTGAAATGGGGATGCAGGCACTTCCAACGGGAGTTTACGGGCCTTTACAGCCTCAAACTGTGGGACTTATATTAGGGAGAAGCAGTTCCACTATGAAAGGGATAATTATTGCCCCAGGTGTTATAGACTCTGACTATACGGGCGAAATTAAGTTAATGGTATCATCTCCCCTTGGCATATCTACTACCATCTCAGCTGGTCAGAGGATTGCTCAAATCTTAATTCTTCCCTTAACTCCTTCTAAAAATAAGAGTCAGCAAAAAACAAGAGGACAACAGGGCTTTGGTTCCTCTGATGTGTACTGGATGCAGGCTGTGATGACCCAAAGGCCAGAATTGACTTTGACGGTACAAGGTAAGTCCTTTCGAGGCCTGTTAGATACTGGAGCTGGTATTTCTGTTATTGCTCACAAACACTGGTCACGTAATTGGCCTAAACAATACACTTTTACTCAGCTGCGGGGAATAGGACAAACACAAAGTCCTGAGCAAAGCAGTGACCTTTTGTTTTGGGAAGATAGTGAAGGACATTGTGGACATTTTTGACCCTATATAGTTCCTGGATTGCCTGTTAATTTATGGGATAGAGACATTATGCAATGTATGGGAGTCTATCTTTATTCCCCCAGTAATGTTAGCCAACAAATGATGGATCAAGGATATTTACCTGCTCAGGGATTAGGAAAATTTGGACAAGGAGTAAAAGAACCCATACAATTGCCCAGCAATCATTTAGAACGGGGCCTAGGGTAAAAGGTGGCAGCTGCTGAACAGCTAGTACAGGAGCAATTATGCAGTGGCCACATAGAACCTTCTAAAGATCCAATAGCTGGAAAATGAAATGGACCCGACCCCGTACTTATATGGGGTCGAGGGCATGTTTGTGTTTTTTCGCAGAAAGAAGATGGTGCACGGTGGCTTCCAGAACGACTGGTCCGGACCGCTGAACAAGTTCCTGTGGCTGCTGATCCTGATGCTGAGCTGATATTGAGGAGTGAGGAGAAAACTCGTTGGACTTTTGTTCCTGATCTTTCATTGTTGCATCCTGCCATATGGGAGCAAAATGGACTAACATAACTGGGACTTCTCGCTATATCTTGAGTCTGGTCAAATCCAATGGACATATCTTCTTCCTCTTAAACTTTTTCCTCGATCACTTCCCATTCCAGCAATGTATCGTCAATGGGAATGTGGTGATCTGATTCTGGACAGAGACAATTGTATGTTTGGAAATTGGGGGTGACTGTTAATACCCCCTATGTACATAGCAAGATAGTGGACAATTTAATGTTACCTGTATTAACTGTAATTTGACTAATTGTAATTTGAAAGGCATTGAGCCACTGTAAATTGGACTAATTATTGCTGGATTTGTTGCATATTGATGCAATACAAACTGCTGTCGTTACTCAGTTAGTATGTTTCCCTCCTGGCCAGATTTTTCCCGAAGAAATGTTACTGATTTTATGTTTGATTTTTCCTTTGGAATGGAAGGACAAACTCAGGCCACTAACATCCATGGTCTTACCCCCGGTTTTGGTGTGTAATTGGGCTGGTAGCCAAAGACGGGTAAGATTTCTCTGCATTCAAGACAACCTAAGACAGGATGCATGCCATGCTGCATGTAGTCCAATGACGGGTAAGTTCTGACTGTAAGGGAACAACCTAAGACAGGCACAGTCTCGCACCAAACTTTACATTAAAAACTTTTTAAAAAGGGGGAGACGTTGGGGCCCTCAGGGCCCGGGAGCCTCAGCATTGCTGACCTCTGCCAAGTTCCTTTACCCTTTGACCGTTTGGAATTCCAGGGGCTGCTTGTTTACTCAATCTGAGTCACGTGTTGTTTTGACCCTTTGTGAGTGTTGTTTTGACCCTTTGTGGTTTGGACCAGGTGCAGAAAAACATGACTGTTAATTAGTGGGAAGGCAAGGAGGATATAAAAGCAAGGATGTAAACAATAAAGTGTCTTTTGCGAGTCTTTTGCAGACCCTTGCAAGAGTCTAGTTTTCTTCAATCTGCGCTCCCCCTCTCGAGTTCTCATTGACTGACAGAGTGGGCTCGGTCAACAATTTATGCATCTTGCACTGATTTTCACAAATCACATTTTGGCTGTGTCAAACTTCTGATGTTTCTGAGTGCTTCCATGCTGACCACTCTTCTGTGTGTTTGTTCCTTTATCTCATTTTTGCTGGAAAAATTTTACTCATATTTCAAGATAAATCCATTTTAATTTCCCTCTGTGTCCTTTCCTAAGTCTCTAAGGCTGGTTTGGGTGTTTCTTCCTCTATGTTAGCTTGTCGTCTTCATTAAAACACTCACGACTCTTCATTGTATTTGCTGTTTTGCCTGTCAAATTCTCAACAAATCGTGTGTCTTTTGAGGGCAAGAGCCACTTACTATTTTTATACATCCAGAGCTTTTGGTGCATTTTGCCCAGAAAATGCACTATTTTAACCTTCACTACTATCTCTGCTACCTGTCCTGCCAGAAGGAGCACTTTATTTTTCTTCTTTCAATATTTGGCTAAAATGCATTTTCTCTATTAAAATTTCCTGATTATTTTTATCTCACTCAAATCACGCCTTCATTTTATCATGTTCTCAGTGCTTCTAGAAGTCTCCTCCAACAAACGTACTTGCTATTGAATGGTTTAGATTCCATTCCTTTCTTTTACCTAAAACATTTAAGGATCATCTACTGAAATTATTCATTTGCAGTGTTTTCTTAAATTAATTTCTTTTAAATAACCAACCTTGGGGCAGGCTAGGGGAGTAGCTCAGAAGTTAAAGTGCTTGCCTAATAAGCTCAAGGCCCTAGGTCTGAATCCCCAGCACCACATAAGCCAGGCATGGTGGTTCATGCCTGTAAGCCCAGCACTTGGGAGGCTGGGGCAGGAGGAATGCTGTGAGTTGGAGGCCAGCCTGGGATACACAGTGAGTTCAGGACCAGCCTGAAGTACAGAGCAAGACCCTGTCTCAAAAAAAAAAAAAAAAAAGAAAAAGAAAAAACCTACCATTTTTGCTTGTAGAAGTGGCCAGTTATCTACACATGACAAAATTTTTGCCCTTCCCAAATCAAATACCCTTACAGTGACCAAAAGGGGAAGGACAAGTCATCTAAAGTTTGGACTTCAAAGAAAAAAGTTCCCAAAGTGACAAAGCCTATCTCTTTTCCAGTTTATCTCCTTTCTTTCTTCTTTGTCCCAGTACTGGAAAGCAATGGTACAAGCTCCTTGAAAAGAGCCAACCTGCCTATAGAGTTTCTGTGATAGATGGCCTCATATTTTAGCAGTTCTGGGGAGGAGAAAATAAGAAGGTGTCATAAAATATCCAGGAAGGCACTTTAATTATTCAGTGCTCTAAAAGGTAAAAAAAAAAAAAAAAAAAAAAAAAAAAAAAAAAAAAAAAAAAAAAAAAAAAAAAAAAAAAAAAAAAAAAAAAAAAAAAAAAAAAAAAAAAAAAAAAAAAAAAAAAAAAAACCTAAGTAAAATTTTGAGAGCTATATTACTGTACTGCATGTTGCTTTATAAATATTCTTCTTTACCACTAGATACCATATTTTCCTTAGGTAGACTGAAATTTCCTGGAGATAACCAATCAAGTGTGTTTCTCTGATAGTCTCTAAATTATCCACCACACTGAATACACAGTCAATGTTCAAGAAATGCTAGTGACAGACCGGCTACTACATATTAAGCTAAATTTCTTCCCTTGCTATTTTTTTGGGAATGCTTTACATTCATGAAACCATGGCTTTCATGACTCGGAAGCCAAAAGGAAGTATCCATGCGCTGGTATACATTTTCCCTTGGCTATGCATTATACAGGGATTTCCTTTGGAAATATAAACAAAGGATGCTGGATGCGCCAGGAAAAAGAACTATATATAGAGATCAAGTAACCAGAATAGCAAGGTCAAAGCATGCCTTTCTTTAACCAGATTAAAGGGAGTCCTGGGTCTAGCTCTATCTCCTTCTTGTGCTCCAGCTCCAAAGAAATTATTTCTAAGTGCATATGAACCGATTTTTGAAAGCCGAGCAGCAACTATAACAAGCTACAATTCAGCTAATAAATCTGTGGTGATCTTAATCTCTGTTTCTGTAATAATAGGAAGACTGCAGCTTTGTTTACTTTCTGAGAATAGAGAACAAGGAGCAAGAACAAGGATAGTGAGGTAGTATTTATGGCCTCTTTATGAAAAGTCAATCTGTGACAAAAATATTTGCAGACAATAAGGAAGGGGAACAGGTTTGGCAGGAAAATAGCTTATTCCAGTTTTCTCAGAAGTGCTTCAGCTGGTATCCTCCACCCCCGCCTAATGTGAAATGCCTAGTTTAGACAAATCTAGGTTAGATAAAGTGAGAAAAATCAACATCACATTTCAACATCTGGCTCTCATAATTGACAGTATCCTACTATTTATTTCATTTTACAAAGTTTTTATACCCATTTATGAAGTTTCAAGGCTCCTAACTGCATTCCTAATCCTAGGGCTTGTCCTGAAGGCTTTTGGACACACAGGCTCTGTGTTGAATGAGTATAATAAGTAGTCTAGAGTCACCCTATTATTAAGAGGGAAGGTACAAGCACATCCCTAGCTTTCCAGAAGGGATGATGGCATAGAGGACAATCACAGTCTTCCATAATCCATCCCGTAGGGCTTCTGTTAAAGGCAGAATCTTACTCCCAAAATCACTCTTATCCTCAATATTACTTTCACAGTTAACAGTTTTTATTCAATTGTCCATATTCCCTGCGACGTGTATCCCAACAGGGCGGATCTGTGTACTGTATAAGGTCTCAAAGAGTGCATGCTGTACCTGTGCAGGTTTCTTTGTGCCTGGTATGATGCCATGGATAAAGAGTTTTCATGAAAGGTGACCTTTTGTGTAGCCACGCAAACAGTGGCCCTCAAGCATCCCTCAGGGTGCTTCTTGGATACCTCCTCTGATGACTGACCATAGGGCTGTCTTCTCTTTCTTAATGTGGCAGCACTACTGTCACCTCCTTAAGTTTCAGGCAAGAATACTAATTTCAGGACTGTACCATACCTTAATTTACCACTAGCTACCCAAAAGGCCAGTGAGTCCTTCCCTACTAACATGATGATGATTTGTCTTATGAGATTAGCTTCTTGCCCTTTGAAAAGAGTAAGCCTTATGATACAAGGGTTTGGCTGCAGGGTGGCCTGTGCTCGGGTGAGGCCAGTCAGGATGATAGGCTACCTGGGGTTTGGAAGATGAGACACTAGAGAGGTCCTCAAATGAATGGGCAATGCAAATAAACTGCTTACTTTCCTACTTTGACTTATTCTGTACTTAACAGTCTTCTTGATTAGAATGAGGAGGATGATCATCATTTTAATTTTAAGAATATTTTATTCACTCTGGGCTGTTAATCTACCTTCAATCATGCAAATCTAAACCAAGGGATTCCTATCTGGTCTCTTACTTAAATACTCCCTTGTCCCCTCACCAGTGTGAATTTCTTGTAATCTAACAGCATAATCTGATTACCCAAAACCATTCTGAAATACTTTCTATATTGTTTCTTTCTTCTTGAAAAAGATGAAACAGTAAATAAAAGGACAGAATAAATAAAGTAGTCATTCACAGAATTGTGACCTAGGAAATCAGAAAAAAATACTGAAGGTCATGGAGTCAGTTCAATGTCCCATTTTATAGGTAAGAAACTGAAGTTGAGAAGCTAAAATGACTTACATTCTTACAAGCTGTAAATAGAAGAGCTAAGTTTAGAACCTAACTTTCCAGTTCACATTCCAAAGTTTTCTATTCGCTCCTGTTTTTCTCAAATCCCCACCCAATCCTACCATCTCACACCTGAGTTTAACCAGTACTCCAGACACACCGTAGAATCTCACTCTCTTCCATAAATGGATTAAGTTGCTACGCTAAGCCTACAAGTACACTCTATTTGGGAAGAAACCCAGTACTTTAAGAAGTCCAAACAACTGGGGGATATGGAGTTGCTTAGATGTTAAGAGGAATTTTTGCCTTATACGAAGATTCTCCACAATCTCTTAAATAGGAATCACCATGCAAGATTATAATAAAATTATTTTATTGTTTGAAATAAAATAAACTTGAAGAGTAACACTTATCTGACATACAAGTAAGATTAGAAGTAGACTATGAGACTCTAAATAGAATTAGAAACATTTTTATTCAATCACTGCCTGTTAGGAATCCTGTAGTATTTTATCTCACCTTGTTTATACTTTAAGACCTACCATCAGTTCTTCAACAAAATCATCACAAAACTAAACTATATGGTCAAAGTCTCAGAAATGCTCTTCAGAAAGAGAGAAGAATTTTTAAAAATATTTTTTGATACTGGCAATTGAACCTAAGGCCCTTGCAGTGAGCAGCGTCCCCAGCCCCTTTTTTTATTTTTTACTTTTATTTTGAGACAGGTTCTCACTAAGTTGCTGTATTGCTCAAGCTGGACTCAAATTATCATTCCCCTGCCTCAGCCTATAAGTCCTAGAATTGCAGGCATGAGATACCACACCCAGCCATTGTCTTTCTTTCATTATGTCCAATTAAGAAGAGGTTAGGTCCCCTTCTAAGCTCTTTTCTGAGATATAAGGTAGATAGCAACTTTTTAAAAACCTTGCATGTGTACAGCACTTTTAAAAATCAAAGATAATTTTAACACAGATATTATTTGTTAATGACAAAAATAAGTCAAAAGGTTATGAGTGAGGATCAGGTAGAGAGCACATTAAAGCTAGGACCAGGGACAAGGGATGAGGAAAGAAGCCAGGAGAGAAGCTGTCCTGATCATTGTTACACTGAATGAATCTCACCCTAACCAAGGACTCAGAATTCCCAGCTCGCCTAGGACACCCAGTAACCTCTTTAAAGAGTGATGTTTGGTTTGATGAAGGAAGAAGCACACTTTATGTCTGATTCTCATATCACCTGTTGTTTTGAAAGGAAAAAAGAACTGCCCCTTAGATTATCCCTTTAATCCATTGTCATCACCTATTTAAAAACATAGATATCTGTCACTTTTCTTAGAACATATGTCCTAAAAGAATGAGACTTCCTGAGACTATCATTCAGTCCTTCACCCCAAATGACTTAACTATATATTTTTTTTTAAACTGAATTTCCTCCAAAGGACTTCCTGGTCCAGGTCCCTGAAAGAATTGCAAATGTTTCTGTTACATACCTCAACCTGCTGGCAGATCTGTATTAGTTTGGCCATTTGGTTTTCTAGTTCGCTGTTGCGCTTAACCAGGTTGGTGAGGTTCATCTCCAGAGTTTGCTGTCATCATGGAGTACGAAGCCAGAGGGAGATGGGGAAGAAGGGAAAAAAGAACAATGAGCTTAAGAACCAATTATCATGTGGAGATTAGTCAGCCAACAGAAAGATGTTTCAGATTCACTGAGCACTTGCTATAGGCCAAGCACTGTTCTAAGTGCTGGTTAGTGATGTTATACATCTGCTCCAACAGACTGTCATTACCAGGGACACGGTGACATTCATGATTTTGTGAGTGCATTTAAGAATTTGACATTAAGGCAACCTAATTTTTTATAATACTTCAGCTTTCAAAGTATTTCACAACAATATGTCATTTTTTTTTCTCTCACAATAATCCTACAGCATATGACGAATGGGTATTATCTCTTTTACAGACAAGCAGACCAAGAAAACTGTAATTTATTGAATGAGTACTGCTTGCCAGGCACTATGCCAGGTGATTTCATGTATACCTTTTAATTATCATAACAATCCCATGAAGAAGATGCCAGCATGGTACTGATGAGACAACTGAACTCCAGAGTTGGGGGTAAAGTGTTTTGTAGGAGTATGAAGCAAACCTGGGCCTAGAACCCAGGATCCCAGACCCTAATCATATTTTGACTTAGAATTCTAGATTTTAAAAAATCTTTTTTGTTGATTAGATGTTTATCAGTAAACACATTCTGGGAAAAAGGAGCAGTATTTTAAGTGTGAAATTCATCAACATCAAATATTGTATCAAACAGCTTTCCTTTTTGGGCACTGAGACATCACCCACTGAGATGCTGGGGTTCCAACACAAAGCCTGGAGAGGCCATCCGCTGCTTATCATCACTTACTGGTGCATAGATTATTTTAGGTACACATTGTGAGCACTTTGCAAATCTGTTGACTATAACATAGTCACCACAATATCTAGAAATCCTACATATTTTCAGTTGAGCCAGCTAATCTCTCATTCTTTATGTGAAAACTAGAATCATATTTTATTCTAGATTAATCATGAACTTTTTCATTTTTCTCTGTCCTCCGATCTTCAGCTTTGACGACTCCTCTCCTCTAGGACCTTTCCCAATGTCTACTATTTTCTTCCTCACCATTCCAAAACAGACAAAAGTCTGTTCCAAATGTACCACCCAAGTTACCAACCCTTACTTCACTAGCATTCCATCCTTCAACCTTGTGGTCCTCATTCCTAATTCCTTATTCCTAATTGTTCACAGCTCATGCTTTTGGAAGAAAGGATGGGAATGACACAAAAGATAGGGAGCCATGGATGAAAGAGGGGCCTTGTGCACTTGGCCCTTTTTCTGTCTGGTAAGTAGCTGTGTCTCCAATAACCTTGGAACTGTCTCCATGAATATATCTCAGAGAACATATTCACATATGCATATACATTTGTAGGCTGGGTAAACTAATTTCCCTTGTTCTCAGGCTGGTTTTTGAGGACCAGCTCAACCCTTGTGTGCCTTCTTGCCAGATCTCTCTTGTTTTTTTTATTTTTTTCTTATGGAAGTGATTTTTTTCACTATGTATTTTTTTTCTTGGTTTGGAGGTGTGTTTGCTGACCTTTTTAATCTCACTATCACCTCAATCTGTAGTCATTTTAACCAAGGATCAGGGGAGGAAAAAGGAAAAAAAGGCAGCTATTATTGATATGGGCACAATTTTAAAGCCAAATAGATGTCAGAAACACAAAAGAAATAGCAGTTCATAGATTTAATACAACAAAAACACAGTGAGAACCTACTTTGTTCATGGAGTATGGATTGTGAAGGATTAAGTAGGATTTTAGTGGACAAAGAAAGAGGGAGGAAGAGTGTCGGAGGTGCAAGGAGTAGCCTAAGCAAGAATAAAGATCAAGTAGCCACTCCTGCAGTCCCAGATATTCAGAAGGCTGAGGCAGGAGGATTGCTCACATCCAGGAGTTGGAGGCCAGCCTTGGCAACAAAGCAAATCTCTGTATCAAGAAAACACAAATGAGTAAAGTATGGCCATGTTCAGGACACAGTAGTTTAGTTTGGCTAGCACAGAATACAGAGTAGTAGGGCACAACACTAGAAACGGAAATCAAAGCCTTGTTATGAAGGTCTTGAACGTGAAGGAGAGTTTGCACCAACTATTTTTAAGCATTAAGGGCAGGGTAAGGGCACAGTCAGGACTAAATTTAAGACATTAATAAAGTAGCAATATGTGGGTCGACTTAAACAGGAAAGCCTAGAGGCAGGGACATGGTAGGAGGAAGTTGCAATATTCAAGGCAATTGCTAATACAGGTCTGGGCCAGGCTAAGAGGATAATCAAGAGAAACATGTTTCAAGGAAGGATTTGTCATTGTTGGATATGCAGACATACACCAAATGTGAGAGTTGATGAAAAGGCTGCAGGATTCAGTAAACAGAAGTCACAGATAACCTTTGAAAAAGGAGTTTTAGAGGAGTTTGAAAACAGATGCCAAGCCATACAGGGCCAAAGAGTACGACAGTAATGATGAGGAAAAGGCTGCAAATCTAGACTCCTCTTCAAAAGTTAGGCCATAAGGTGAATATGACAGAGCTCAGTTTGGTCAAGGGATCTACCTTATATGACAGAACAGGAACTGGTAACAGACACAATCAGTAGAGGATTTCCTCTAGTAGAGCAGCTGCAATTCCTAGATCAATGGAAATTCTATGTATCACAAATGACTGCATTTAGTGTCTATCAATGAAAGCAGTAACAATCTTAGAAACTTGTGTTTCCAACTGTAAAGTGTTTTCACTGAAACATGGGAATTCCATGGGGAAAACATGTTTAACAAATACATGCAACCCGTGGCAACACCAGTCATGAAATTGGTATCTCATAAATAATTCATAGTGCAGAGCAGGACTAAGAGCTTGCTGTGCGTTCCTCACTCGTGATCCTGAACTGAGACTCACAGCTTCTACGTAGCCACTGAAAACAAAAATTAGGACTCAACACATAATTTTGGGTCTGGTTAGACTATGGGCCTTGGGTTACCATCACAAAATTATGGCCTCCTGGAAATTTTCAGGAAATTTTCAAATGCCAGTGCATTTGAACAACATAGAACTAGAACTGACAAGATGACTCTAATTTCAACCTTGCTTCATTAATATGAAAATGCTTTGAAAAATAAATCTCTGGCTAATGAAAACACCATCTGTTTATGGCTTTTTGCCACTGTTTTCTTACATTATGAGACATAATTTGAGGAAAACACCGAACATTTACTTACTCAGTTTCTATTCATTTACAAGGAATTAAAGCCTCTTCTCAAATTGAAATTGATTCTCAATAATGAACATATGTAAAGAGAAGGAAAGAACTGAAGCTATTATGCAGTCTATTTCCTCATCCTTTCTTTATCGTGGCTAGCACTGACAAATCATTTAGAACTAAAGATTCTGGGCCACTCCAGGTTTGAATGACTTGATTAATTTGGCCAAGTAATTATCTTGTCTGTGCTTTAGCTAAGTAAACAGTGTGTGTGTGTGTGTGTGTGTGTGTGTGTGTGTGTGTGTGTGTGTAAAATCTCTTTATGTAAAAATAAGCATGTCTCTTTGATGTTCAGTTTTGACAAATTGATTTATTTTATTTTTTCTTGGGCAGTCCAGGTAATGACTGGGCCAGGTTCCCTCTTTCAAATCCAGTGAGTACAGCTTTCTCAGAACAGTTGAATGGTGACAGCAAGAGAGCCAAGGTGGCAGGGGAGATTGGAATGGAGATATCTGCTGGGAGGAAATGGGGACAGGAGGTTGGCAGGGAAAGCAGGATGAAGCTCCCATTTCCTGCGGCAGGAGGTTACCTCTGGGTCCTTCTGTGCCTCCTCATTGTGAGGATTAGAGAAGCCATTTTAGCTTATGCAGCTGAGAGACCCTCTTCACCTCCAGATGACTATACTACTCTAGCTCTCACAGAATTGTACATGTGTCTAAACAGACAAAGCGAGGGAAAGATTTGGCTGGCTTGCATAACTGAGATTTAAAAGGCCTGAGTTAGCTAAATCGGCAGTCTCCACTAATTCCATTTTTACTCAAGTTCCACTATGTAATACAGACTCAACCTCTTCGTACTCTGTAGTACCTTTCCAAAGAGGAGTATGCTGTGCTGTCTGAGAAAGCCTGGCACAGGCTACTCATCTTCCAGATAGCATCTTATTAAAAGAAAAGACTTCTCCAACTCTCTCAAATAATTGCTATTTTTTTCTACTTCTTTAGCCACAGGTAATTTCAGGTCACTTTCTCTTTTGGGTCTCTCAAGAAACCTAACTATATGTCAAAACATCAGTTCTTTCCTGACTTGATAATGATTATTCTTATGGCACAAACTGGACCCTGATCTCCACTTGTCATGCTCTGTGAAGGCAGGTGTAATTGCACAAATGCAAGCTTACTTACACACACTGACTGCACACTGTAAATTCCGAGGACTAAAGGATGCAAACTTTCTGTTTGTTCTACTGGAACATTTAGGATTGCTACCAAATGCCTGTATTCTCCCTTGCTTTCCTAAAGGTACAAGGAGGACATTACCTAAACCTAGGCAACATTCTAATCTCGGGGCTTTGACAAGGGACCTGAACGCTCTGGTAGGGAACAGGAAAGACAAAGAAGAGAAGACAAATCTGCCCCAAGCCCAACTCATCCCAACTGACAGAAGACAGCTGCATCTGTAAAACTAATCTGAGTCAGTGACCCCATTACTACTCTTTGACATGCTCTTTTTTTACACCCTGTCTACATATTGGCATTTCCAGCCCTTCCAAAAGCCAGAAGCCAGAATTTCACATGCTTTTGAGGAAGGGGAGGGGAGGTCACATTCTGCCTTCTTTTTTTAACTGCTTGTCTTAAAATACTTACTTTGCTTTTGCTTCAGTCTGTCACTTTATGTATCAATTACATATGGCCTTTCAACAACAGAACACACCATCTGGTTCACAAATTAAAGCCTACGCCCTTATGCCATAGTTTATTCTTCCACTAAACGTTTATTTGCTGTTATATAGACACAGGCTACATCCCAGAATGAGATGCAGGCTATATACTGGATGTGTATCACATAACTCTAGTCCTCTTGAGGCATGTTAGAGGAAAAACAGACCCGCAAACCACGTGAAAAGGTTACCATCCCTCGGGTTTCTAGATGTTTCCACAACTGTGGAGTGAAGATCCATATATCCCCATGTCCCCTTATCAGGAATGCTACAGAAACCACCCTACATTCCTCTCCCCAACCCCTTCAGTTACATAGATAGAATATTAAATCTGTATCTTAAATGAGTAAGTTATTATTTAGATCTTCTAAGAGAAAACATGTACTAAAAACTTAAATCTAGTGTTTATTTTGGTAACACTATTTTCCTAGAAGCCTCGGGATTGAAACCCACTTGCGCTATTCCTCTTAAATGTCAGGTTTTTGTGCACATCCTCTTCTTTCTCATTCATCTGCTTTCCCTCATGTCTAATGTCCAGAATGTCTAGGCCATAAGTATGGCATGAGGCTCAATTGTTGGCCCCCACTCAGTGACTACTGCATGAGCCTTACCTCCATGTGAAAGACTCTTAAATATATTTCTCTAGTGCTGTGTTCTCAGCCACTGGAAAGGCTTGAATTTCAACTCTTTCTAAGACTCTTGCCCTTTCAGTTCTAAGAGTATTTCATGCTCTTTCTCTCTCAGATGTTTGAACAAGCTCCTTTGACAAGAGCACTCATTCAATAAACTCTTTGGAGTAGCACACTACGTTTTGACCCTCCTCCTACTCCCTGATGGGGGAGGGGGTCAAAACCTGCCCAAAGTCTCTTTTACTGTTTTTTCTTATAGTCTCTTATAACTCCCTGGGCTTACACTGTCTTATAACTAAGTCTTTAATTGTCTGTTTCCCCAAAAGTAAACTGAGAGCCCTAGCAGGGCTGAGACTATGCTGCCTTTATCAATGGAATCTCAAAATCTCCCCTGGTGCTTAGCACCTAAAAGGAGTTTCAGTAAATGAGTGAAAGTTAAATGGCCCACAATCACATCAAATTCCAACCTAGAGTCAAAGCATCTCACCAAACTGCTACCTCTTCCTAATTTCCCTTTTCCTGTTCTCAATGCCACCATTCCTGAAACATTATCAACTCAAAAAATCATTTTCTGATGCTTTCTTTTCATCAACTATAAGCACTCAAGTATTCACTAAGGCCTGTCAATTCTTTCTTCATGGACTGTCTCCAGTTTGACCCTTCCTGTCTCACAAAATCATTCACGATTCTTTATTTTTGAGCTCGATGACCTCCTTTCCCTGATCTGCCCTCGGTGCTTTGCAGCACCCTGTGCAAATCTATCATGGCTCTTACCATATGGAATTAGAATATTCCATTTACTTGTCTGTCTCCCTTAAGCTCAAAGCCCCTTCACAAGAGGGAAGATCCAACCAGAATGTTTAGAAACAACATAAATGCTCATTAACTACTTACTAAACGAATGTAGCACTGGCTGGCCTCCTATTCTTGATATTCCTGCATCACCCTCCCAGAATGCTGTGATTATAAGCCTGCATCAATGACACTGCTACTTTTTGGCTGTTGTATCCTCAGAGGAGAGAAAGAACAAAAGACCATTACTTCATTACATCAACCTTTCATGAACTTGAAGGCCATTATCACTTTTTTCCATTTAAATGTCACTGCTTTGAGCTCAATAATTTTTGTTCCCTCAATCTTTTCTCACCTATCTTATATTTCTGTTTCTTTGTCCAACAATAACAATCAGGATTTTCATCAGCCCAAGAGCAATGTGAGTCAACATTTTGCCAATTGTTCTAAACCAATGATCTTAGCCCTTTTTCAATGTTGATGAAGTTACCCCGCATAAAAAGAAATAATCAGAAAAACAGAACTGTAAGATCACAGTTAATAGGAATACATATTAGTCAAATTTGCTCTTAAACCAAAGAAGCAACAGAAAATCTCTTTCAATATAGGATCCTGCTAACAGGAAAGAAGGGCAAAGCTAGAGGAATCAATCAATCTTAGGAGAAAAAGAACAGAAATACAACAAATCTTAGGATATAGTACCAATAGGGAGGAAACGAGATATATTTTTACCCACATGTGAAATGTGTGCAGATTTATACATATTATACATAATAGGGAGCAAGTCTTAAACAGCTAAGAAACAAAAAAGACAACTGTACAAGCAATAATAACTTTATGACCATAAGCTGAAGACGGGTTTAGCTGATAAACTCTTTGATGGGTATTGGTTCACTCCAGTCCACACATATCCACCACATCTTAGACAGCGCAGGTCTGGACTCAAATACTTAGTTTTTATTATATCTAGCTACTGTGATTCAGGACCCAAGTATGGGCAAGAAATAACTTTTTCTGTTCCTGTGCCTACGGTGACCCACCTTGGCCTCCAATTTTTCTTATTAAGAGTTTATATGCAATGGAGTACTACTCTACCACAAAGAAATATAAATTTGAGTCATTTGTAGAAAAACAGATGCATATCGGGACCAAATGAATCAGGCACAAAAGTTTAAATATCAATCCCATGGTTTCTCTAAAATGAGAAAAAAAAGTATAAATAAATAAAAAAGCAAAATAGAAGAGTGACAGAAGAAAATAGGGAGATAGATTTTTGTGGAGAGGGAAAGGGATGAGGGGGAAGCAAGACAGAGGGAAGGGGGAAGGAAAGTAAAAATGATCAAACTGTGGTATGTGTAGGCACCAATCCTCAAGTTGAATTTAATTATTATGTATTACAGGTATATACTAACACCGAGAGACAGAAAAGAGTACATATGGCATGGCTGATTCATTAGAGTGATTTCTAGCCTCAGAATATGTTCAACAGAGGCCCCGATCCTCCCTAGGTTGGCTACGGAAAGCTTGCCTTTCACTCATGCCTCCCCACCCGTGACATCACATCACACACACTCTCACCTCCACATATGGACACGCATTTACAGACACATTCCTACTCAGCCAGAGTCATTCTCAGGTACTCATTCATGCAGAAATGCACACACTTGTATATAATGATGCATACATACAAGCACGGAAACGTACCCTTTCTCAACCTAGTCTCTCCTGAAGATATGTCTCTTTCTTACACTTATATTCGTACTTATACTGGGTCAGAGATAATCAAATGCCCACTGATACATAAGCTGGCAGGGTGCCTGTCTTGGTCAATATAAGTGGATGAGTTGACAAATGACTGGGAGAAGGTGGTGGCTGAGTAAGAATGGGAGAGTGGCTGGCAGAGTGACTAGGATGGAAGGACGAGTAATCAACGGGGATAAGATTCTAAAATATCATATTTTCCAGCATCTTTCCCCCCATTTTATTGATATGTACAAGTGCAGAGTTCAAGGTTTACAACGGAGTTGAGCATTTTGTGCACATACGTATCTTGTCAAGTTTCCAGCATCTTAACTCCCATTGTGGCTTTCCTTTGAACATTCTCCAGGTCTCCTATCTCTCTTCTCTTTGGCAATTTTTAGCTTTCTCTATCTCAGTCTGTGTGTGTGTGCACGTGTGAGTGTGTGTGCATGCATGTGTGTGTGCTTGTGTGCATGTGTGTGTGTACATGTGAGCGTTCGTGCATGTGCCTGTCTATTTGTCCAGCTTGTACTTCTCCATAGAAAAAAAGCTTGCACCAATGTCAGGTAATATTTTATAACAAGATCTCTGAAATGTAAATATAGCTCCACTTAAGAATCATTTGCAGTAATGAATGTAACAAGAAAAGAAAATGTGTTTGTTTATTCCTTTCAGGAAATTCCTCTATTCCCCCTGGTTTTCATCAGCTATATTTTTGGCAGGCTGTGGGCACAATAATGTGACGACATCATTCTCAAAGAGAATTATATTACTCCCACATGATTTATACAGATGTCACCATAGGGTTAGGACTTTGGAAAATCCAGCAATCAAAATGAATAAGCACTTCGAATTAAGGACATATCATATTTTTGCTAACTCTCTGGTTTTTGTTTCTGCTTTTATTGTTGTTGCTGTTGTTGCTGTTTTTGAGACAGGGTCTTGTTCTGTAGCTCAGCCTGATCCTGAATTCACCATGTGGTCCAAATGGCTTAGAAGTTACGGAAATTCTCCTGTCTCAGCTTATAAAGTATTGGAATTATAGGCATGCATCTCCGTGCCCAATTTATGAGGTGCTGGGGAATCAAACCCAGGGCCCGCACTTGCTAGTTAGGCACTTTAACTATTGAGCTATGTCTCCAGCCTGTAATACTCCTTGAAGTAGTTCACAGGAGACTACATAGTGACGTCAATGTTTTATTAAGGGAGGAATTTGTGTGATGATCAAAATTCTGAAATGTGAAGCAGTTTTATAGAAAAGCAGCATAAATCAAGAACTAGGATATATATTAAGTGAGAAAAAGGAGAGGTAATGAAGGAAACACGCATTCTGATGTGTTTGACAACTGCAATAACTGTCAGGAATATAAGTATTCTTTGAAACTGAAGAACTAATTGACGCACTCATAGCCTTCTGAAGGACACAGGTCCTGCATCTCACCTGTTCAGGTGCACCAGACAACTAAACAAGACCACAGGCTACACACACCCCAGGCCCGCTACTCCACTGTAAGTATAAGCTAACCTCACCTTATTCTGACTTTTCATCTATAACACTAAGGCTTATTTATTCTTTGTTGTACAAAAAATGCTAATTGCCACTAATCCTAATCAGGGAAACTAGTACATCTCTAGTAGTTATAAATACCCTAGCAGTTACGCCAAAAATGAAGGTCCAAGATCAAGAAGCATAAAGAGGCAGACTCCTTAGTGTGTGTGTGTGTGTGTGTGTGTGTGTGTGTGTGTGTGTGTGTACATGTGTGTGTCCTATCACTCGTCCCCTTCTCTAACAGGACTCCCCCGGTCTTTTAGGGTCAGAGGAGCATCCTCAGGCAGTCCCCCCATGGCTTCTGCCAGCCAGATTTTTCCTTTCTCCTTGGGGAGGGATCAAGTAGATTAGGAGGATATCCCTAAGTGTTTTTCTAATTTAAAATTAACCTAAAGAAGTTAATGTATGTGACACTAAAAGTCAGACTTCCTCTGCTTAACATGGAGAAGTACTATACTTTTACATCTGGCACCAAACCAAAGTGACTCCCCCCCCGCAACGCACGCGCACACACACACACACACACACACACACACACACACACACACACACGCAGCACCTCCCTCCTCTCCCCAAAGTCCAAGATGTTCCAGACAACATAACAAACCACACGACTGGGAATGATTCATGTTTCCACTTGTCATCCAGAAATGAGTAAAAATAGTTTCCACTTAATTTATAATCAGAATTTTCTGCACATTTCCTAAAATATTAAAGGTGAACTATCTCTTCTTTCTTCAAAATTTACTGATTACTCATACAAAGACTGAAGCATCTTTTGATAAAATATTTATGTTCCCTCTATCCCTGGAAACAAGGGCTACAGAGTGACGTGATGCCAACTGTCTAATCAATCATCCAATGTTTTCATGTTTTCGGATGTTTTCAAATAGCTGGTGTTTTGTAGATATGGGATTCCTCTATCCAGTCTTTTTGTTATCTCAATAGTGCATATGGATGCAGACATTTCTGTTTGGAATATTTCTCAAGGCTAATGCCTTATTATAGTCCTAACACCTGCAAATATTTGGCAGAGATTACTCCATCCTCTCCATATCACCCCCTCTTCCGACAACACTGCTCCATCTTTTGTCATTATGCAGTTGTAAGTTTATACAATGTGCCCTTTCCTCCTGCTGCTAATTGTTTATCTATGACCCATGAAATGTGCAGTTTCTAGAGCAAAAAGTTAAGTTTTAAATCATATTTCATACAGGAAACTTAGGACCAAAACATAAAGGCTGCAGGCTACAGCAGAATAAAACAGTTAACTTGGTCTAAGAGTTAACTTTCAGTTCCAGTTCTTCTACTGTTACACAGTTCTGCGACTTTGACAAACCCACTTCATCCATCAAAATCTCAGTTTATGCATGCTTAAAGTTTAGGGCTTTGGACTACACCACTTCCAAGGCCAAATAGATTATGACTCTAAGAACTGAGGTCAATAAGATTACTCCTTTCTGCAGTCTTGATATGAACAAGTATCACCTTGAGTGAAAACAAAAGATAAACACTGAATTCTAGACACATTCAATATAAATAATAATAAAAGGAGGTACAAACCATTGTCAGTGTGACTACTTTCAAAATTACTTACATCAAATTACAGAAGGGAAAATGTATCCTATCTTGAGTATTGCTACCCTTAACAACGTAAGTTTTCAGTAAGTCTGAATGAATTTTCCAGAGCATGGCAGAAGAAAAATCTCCACTCTTTTCTCGGCTTCCTCCTATGCTATCTGGGTCATTCTTTTAACTTGGATTATGTACTAGCGTCATATTTTGGGGTGGCAGTCTTACTATCCATTTACAATTTTTATGCAATCTTTAAGTATCATTCTTAAGAGAAACGATAGCAGGCAGACAATGGGAATAAAACAATTTGCTAGTTCCGACATTTGTTAAGTTAAAAGTAAAGTAGGGAAGACTTTTAAAAAACAGGCACTCAGATTTGCACACAAATATTAGCATTAAAAACATCAGAAAACAGTCCTCTAAACACAAATGAAAGACTTAAATCTTACAAGACAGGAACTGCAAACAAATGCTTCCCTCTGTAGCCCACATTAACACACATGGGCACAAAATTTGGTAGAAGATGAACTACTGTCTTCAGTTTCAACTTTTAGCTCAGGTGCTCAATTATCTCTCCAGATTTCAAGGTACACTGGTTTCTTTTCTAGTTTATTTTCTTTTTTAGAAGTAGGCTTAGGATCAGCCCTTCACATTAAGGGGTTAAGGGGAATTTGTAATTGCCAATGCCAAACTTGTTCTGTACCTTATTGAGTAGGCAAACACAAACATGCTAATGTCCTCCACAAAATCTCTCATCTATATAGTAGATAGACTCAGACACCTCCACCCACACCTACACAAAGACACACCCAAACATATGCAAATAGCCACATATGCTGATTATAGTACACCTACACAGGTACTCACATACTTAAAAGAGGTGGAAAGATCATACCCACGATATGTAATATGCAATATGTCACTAACAGAGCAGTAGAGTGCTGCTTCCTAGGACAGATTACCAGGAGAGTGAGCAGTGGGCTAACTCTCTCAGAGCTGTCAAGAAGTATATGAATGCAAACACATTTATGCAAGAGATGAGATAGGTTCCAGTGACCTTAAAGGTGAGCAGGTTACTCCTCATGAGAACAACTTGGAGTTAACTCACTCATCATATAGGAAAAACTATTCATTTTATTAGAGAACCTGTTAGCTGTATGACTATGTATAAAGAGTCAAACTTGTTTTTCCCAGATCCCTACCTTGAGTTTCTCAAATCGATCATTCAAGGATGCAACTTGATGGTCTCGGTGACGACCCACCAGTTTGCATAAGGCACAGATCAACTGGTCATCAGATACACAGTACATGTTCACTTTCTCATTCTCATGGTCTAGGCAGGTGATCCCTCGAAGATGTGTGTCTGGCACTGGTTCTACCAGGCGATGGCTGGTGAAAGGTTTCTTGTTGGGGTGTGTGGCCCGTAGGCAGCGGTCACAGTAGGACACCTCACAGGTGATGCATGTCTTCACTGCATCCCTTGGTGGGTCCTGCTCACAGAATTGGCAAGCAATTCGCTCACTAGACATGGCGGAGCTGGGCCTGTAAGTCCTCTCCCGGCGGCTCTCACTTGGGGAATTGGGCCCACTGACTGAAGCCTTCTGGAAGCGATCAATAATGTTCTGCAGGGTCACATTCCTCTTGAGACCATCCAGGCCCCTGTGGTTCAGTGAGATAACATACCTGCACGTAGGACACTGGAAAGCAGTAAGGGGTTCAATGGATTCACCGGAGCTGCAGTTTGAGACCAAGATTCGATGGGCACAGTTGAAGCACAGGCTATGAGCACAGGGGAGCAGAAGGGGGTCTTCAAATAATTCGAGGCAGATTGGACAGGTCAATTCAGACTCCAGTGTTTCCATCTTTAGTGAAAGTAATCCTGCTGAGGCATTAAGAGCCACGGAGGTTGGGCTTTCACCTGCAAGGAATTCAAAGCAAGAATCATTAGCACTTCCGAAGTTAAAGTGGCCATGGCATAATTATACTCTATCCAGTGGAGGCTATAAAGGCTGGGCTCCCTATGGATGCTTAAGCACTATCAAAGCAATCTGAGAATCAATCAGGAAGCCTTTCTCCTCCCTTCAAACCTTGTTTTTAACAAATATCTGAGTTTATTCTCCTGTACTAATAAATAGAACTGAGTGATCACCTCTGAATCTTGGTTTCCTGATTAACATTACGATTCCAGCTCACAACACTGGCATGGATCATTCACTCACATACTCTGCACTGGCAGATCTTCTCCTGGACTATGATGACTCGAAGGCCCTGAAAATTCTCAATCTCTCTTCTCCAATATTGTTCTCTACTTCACATCAAGGCAAGATATAAGGGTTGCTCTTATGTCATATCCAGTGTAAGAAAAAGAGGGCCATATTTCAAGCTAACTCTCTACTTCTTAAAATTATTCCATTCTGAAACCCTGCAAAAAAGGGAGAGAAAGCTATAGAAAAATGGAGTTCCAGATACAGAATAATATGTTTTTCAGAGTGTGAACTTGAATTACTCCCTATTACCACATAAGGAAATTTCTGCTCCATCTATCCTATTCCCAGGAAACCGAGTTACTAGAGACAAAATAGTTTTCACTTTCACTTTCTCCCCTCATCTTCAGAAAAGTCATTTCATCAAGTCAACTGAGAAAGAATTTCAACTTTTTACTTACTCAGCAATATTTTCTGATTAATGACAAAATTAATATGATTTTGTGTGATGGTGCATGCCTCTACTTCCGGCATTTATACATAATACATCTTGTGACTTCAGTTTGACTTTATTATTAAATATCCCTGTGAACTAACACAAGCCTGCTATGAAGCTCATTTCTCACACGTCTTCATATTTCTCAAAATCTAACCAGACACAAATCTAGCTCCAGATAGAAATTAGCAAGGTAAGTGGCCAGAAAATTTCAGATCTGGTAGCTTTCATTCTAGTGTGCATCAGAAAGCAAAAGAGGGACTGGAGGAATGGCTCAGCAGTTAAAGCGCCTGCCTAGCTCACGCTAAGACAAGTGCTAGGTACCCAAGTTCAATTCCCCACTGGGCGTGGTGGTGCATGCCTGTAATCCCAGCACTAACCAGGGAGGCTGAGATAGGAGGACTGCTGTGAGTCCAAGGCCAGCCTGGGCTGCAAAGCAAGATCACTTGGTAGTCTATCTGTTCTCCGACAGGCATTTCTAAGCTGAACATACATACAGACATACAGACACTGCCATGGGTCTTCCACTACTTGAAATTCACACATAAAATGTGCTAAGTTAGACTTAACTAAGGAAAAACACATCTAATTGACTAAACATGTTAAGCTCATCTCTAGGAAAGGGGAAGGCATCTTTGATTTTTTTCAACAGCTTTTGTTCATCATGTCGCTAGTAATGGAAACCCTCGTCAGGGATAGAAAATTAGATTCTGCTGTGGTATTTGCACACATATTGTCACGTATCAGTGCCATCTATGTAGCCCTTTCATATGATGCACGACTCACTACTGAGTACAATTATACTTGTGCATAAGTGTAACAGATGTACACTGAAAAGCTGTTTCCAGCTGTACTGAACTAACTAGCTATTTAATGGAAACCTGGCTGCAAAAGGGAAGAATTTGTACAGCATCTACTCTCGGTTCAATAAGCTCAAAGATTTCTATAGCCACATTTCAAAACAAGTAAGATGTATGGTGTTTTTGCTCTACAATTTGCAAGTGCTTGAAAATTGTCTGCTAGTATTTTATGGCTGGGAACATCTATCAGCATTCACCTATAGACAAAAAAGATCGAATGGTTTCTCTAGTATGAGAAACCCTGATCGCAATCATTCCATAAAACTAACTGAGGGAAATAATGGAAACTGGAGGAGAGGTGGAGGGTGTGGGAGGGTTGAAAAGGGAGAGGGGAAGGATTTGTAATTTTGCCACGATACGTATATGCACAAAATGCTCAAGACTGATGTAAACACTATGCATTGCATTTATACATGGCAATAAAATGAGGGAAAGGGTAAAAATATTAGAAAGTATACACACACGTCATCTGTAAAATAGAATCTACCTCCCCTCCAAATATCTCTATGTGGTGAATATCACCATCCAAACTTAAAAACCTAAGAATTCTCTCAGTAATATATTTGCCACTTAAACTACTGGTAGCATTCTGAATGTTCTGTTTTATTTCATTTACACATCTGTATTTCCAGCTCTCTCTTCATTAAGGTCATCAACAATTTCATATTTTTATTCATAGCACAATACTTCTCATAACCAGATATTCAATAGTTGTTAATAAAATATTCTTTTAACTAGAAGTAAAGGGGATATAGCATTTATTGAGCTCTTCTTGTATTCTGAGTACTATGTAAACCACTTTACACAGTTTATTTCATCACATTTTTTCATAAAACCTTGAAGAAGATATTATTACTATATCCCTCACATAGTTAGGAAAGCAGATCTTAGTCATCAAGTAAATCAACAAGGAACATACATACCAAAAGCACAGGTCAGCTGAATGTCAATGCCTGTGCTCTTTCCCTGATGCCTTCATCTCAATCACTTAAGTTTATCTTGACTATAAAAGGGTTTCTAAACATATTTCCACTTCTATTTTTGGCTCCCTGTGTCCTTCTAAAGCTGCCTACCTCATTCCAAACTCTTCTAGAATCACCTGTCGTGCTTCTAGGCCCATCTCCACTTCACACTGCACTTGTGGTACTATCTTTTCCAGAACTGCATGTCTGCATTCTTAAACGTCTGTTTTTGAGCCTACCTGGGTTGGTCAGAAGCACTACTGAAAGGCACCTGTATGTGTTGATACCTATGTCAAGTCAACTAGACTATCTTAGCTCTCATATGTCATAAGAGAATTCCATATAAATTCTTCTGTATGGGAAAAAAAAGCCCTTCAGTTCTGCCCAAAACTCTAAAATATGTTAAATCATTGACCCTTGCACCTCACTATGAAACTAAGTTTTAGAAGATATGCTACAGCTCAGGACTGCCTTGAGTAGTGTCAACATAGGGGTTTGAGCCAGGTATTCCTGATCTTCCAAGAACTGCTTGAAGAATGTTGTATTAATGTCATATACACATTTTCATGGGGAGTTTTCCAAGAATTCTTAAGAGTACTTAAGAGAAAAGTAAAGCATCAGTGCTCTATGAAGAAGAGTATAAGATGATTACAGTCTACAGTATATTCTAAGTAACTTTTCTATACTGGGCTGAAGGAACAGCACAGCAATTAGGGCACTTCCCTAGCAAGCACAAGGCCCTGAATTCAATTCCTCTACACCACATAAACTAGGTGTGGTGGTACATGCCTCCACTCCCAGTATTAGGGAGGCTGAGACAAGCAGACTGCTGTGAGTTCAAGACCAGTCTGAGTTAAACAGTGAGTTAAAGACCAGACTGAATTTATATAGAGAGATCCTGTCTCAAAAAATCTTTTCTATACTATTTCTATTTTGCTATATTATAATGATGACCTGATGAAAATGTTCTTTAATTAGATACTAATGATAGTTGCACAACTTCATGAAAATACTAACACCACTGAATTGTGCACTTCAAAATTGTAACTATTATGGTATATGACTTAAATGTTGATTTAAAAAAAAGGGGATTCAACCCCGTCTATCTGACTCGAGTGTAAATATCTAACCATTATACTGTCAACTGTGTTATGTAAAGTTTATAAACTCTATTAGATTGCTTATGTCTTTCTACTAGTTTGTTTTGTTTTATTTTTGGTACTGGGGATTGAGTCCAGAGCATTTGCACTGAGCTACATCCCCAGTCAATTTTTATCTTTGATTTTGAGACAGGTCTCATTAAATTGCTGTAATGGTTTAGACCTGGAATGTCCCCCAAAAGTATCATGTACTTGGATATTATGGATTATCTATGAATCCATGTGTGTAGTGGATTACAGGTCTGTGGTGGAAGACAGGCATGTGGCAGATTATAGATTGCAGGCATGTGGATTGGATTACAGGCATATGGTAAGGGCTTAAATCTAGAAGGAGTAGAACACTGAGGCTGGACCCAGAAAGGGTAGATCACCGGGAAGGGACTTGGGAGGATAAATGTTGTTTCCTTCCTTCCTCTGGGGACTTGACCTGGCTTCCTGTTTGCAATGTTGTGAGGAGCTGCCTCCATCCCTGCCTCTTCCACTGTTGCTGGCCACCTGTCAATAGACTGTCCAATGGTTTGTCCTTAAAATGTGTTAATGCAATGCCTGGGAGAGCAGAACCACTTGTCATATGAAAAAAACAGATGCAAGCTGGCAGAGTTGCACACACCTATAATCCCAGCACGCCCGAAAGATTGTGAATTCTACACCAGTTTGACATGGCTAGTTCAAGCACAGCCTGAGCTACATAAAGAAACCCTGTCTCTGGCTGGGGAGTGACTACAGCACTTGCCTAGGAAGCAAGAGGTCCTAGGTTTGATCGCCAGCACCACATAATGTCTGAGCATGCATGCCTGTAATCCTAGTACCTGGGAGGCTAAGAAGGAAGACTGCCATGAACTCCAGGCCAGCCTGGGCTAATAGTGAGTTCAGGACTAGCCCGAACCACAGAACAACATCCTGTCTTTAAAACAGAAAGAAAGAAAGAAAGAAAGAAAGAAAGAAAGAAAGAAAGAAAGAAAGAAAGAAAGAAAGAAGAAAAGGAAGGAAGGAAGAAGAGAGAAAGAGAAAGTGAGGGGGAAATGCCCACATGCACACACTCTGATGAACTCCCTTCTAAATACTGTTACTGCTGTGTAGTCAAATATGTATGTTTATGGATTTGCCCTTGATCTGTTATAAATTTTTTATAGTTTATTTCTACCTCACACCCCTATTCAGGCTGAGAACTGAGAAAAAAAATAAGAATGAACACATTATGAGGTATCAGAAAGCTCTGTGCCCAGGTGGAAATACAGAATAGGAGTCTCAATGATGGTAATTAGGGTTTTTTTAAATGCATTCTACACTTACTAGAGAGTGACTGACTTCAGCATTGCCTTCATATCCAGCATTTAGCTAGCTCTTATCAACAAAGAAGCTGTGATCTGCACCTGACAGAATTCTGTTATTTTTCCCAATATTTACTACTGTATATATGCAATATACAATGGTTACATTGAGGTTGAGGATTTTGTGCACATATATATCAGGACAAGATTACAATCCCTATTATTCTAAGTGTTATTTGAACATAAGTAAATGCCTTCTTATTCCAACAGTTAATATTCCATCTAGTTTTCATCTTCTAGGACTGCAGAGCACAGTTCTGGATTCTTAACTTCCTCCTCAAGAAACCACAATCTGCCTCCTTCACAAAATGACTCATGAGAACAAAACCAAGCTTGACCTCGCGGCTGTAGACTGAAAACTGAGCTAAGTTGTAAGGTCTTTTTTATATGTAAAACACAAATGAATATAAAGTAAATATTCTTCAGGACATTAAGATTTATCTCCTATAAGAATTTCCTTAAATACTAGAAACTGCATCCCTGCCTCGGGACAGCGGGAGCAAGTGAGTTCTGGCTTTGTCTAATGGTTCCTCAATTGTATATGTTGTTCAAGTTGGACTAAATCAACACGTGATCTCTTTAAGATGCTTTCAGCTCTGACATCCTATTATTATGGAGTTCTTGCTACCTGTCGCCATATAGGAAAGACACTTGGGATTACTGTAAACTAGCTCATAAAAACACAAATATTATGTGTTACTATAATTAGAAAGGCTAGCAAGGGATAGGTATTATCACCAATGAAATGGAAATGCACGAAGAACTTTTCTCTTAAGCTTCTCTTGCTTTGACTAAGCCAAGGTGTTGAAGTAGAGTGAATGGTTTTGTCTGCTGTACCTCAAGGGAATTATCATGAAGGGCTGGAGGAAGAGCACACTCGTTAAAGCATTTGCCTGGCAAGAGCAAAGCCCTGAGTTCAATTTCCCAGCACCACATAATAGCTAGGCATGATGGTACACACCTGTAATCGCAGCACTGGGAGGCTGAAGTAGGTGTACTGCTGTGAGCATGAGACTAGCCTGGGCTACACATCAGTTTAGGACCACCCTGACCTACAGTGTGAGATGCTGTCTCAAAAACAAAACAAAACAAAAAACAAAAACAAAAGATACAATGAATGTTCCAGTGGACAATTACAGGAGACCAGAGTCCCATGTTAGTATAAACTAACAAAAACACCTTTTGGAACTGAAAAGGAAGACAAATCCCAGAACACTGTGATTAGCAAAGGACTCTTTGAAGTTAAAAAAAAAAAAAGAAAAAGAAAAAGTTTGAGAATATTAAATGAAAACCAATGCACATTTATCCTATGAGACCTACAAATAGAAACCTCCCAAAAATGGGAGATAGATAGTAAGTAATCATAGCTAATAATAATAGTTACCTTAAATTTACATAGTACTTTGTACTTTTCAAGTGAATTCAAAGTTATCATCTCATTTGAACCTTAAAATAGAGCCTGGGGACAGTGCTGGATCTAAAGTGACTTAGCTGAGCAGTCCTAAGCATCCATTTATACTCTTTGGGCCACAGCTTCCTTATCTAATGAATTAAAAATACATGTCCTACATATCTCACAGGCTCTGGCTAGGATAAAATAAAATTATTAACCTGTTTTACAAATCTATGTATTCTCATCATACATTTACAGATGATAGACACAACACGTTTTTTAAAAAGCCAAAAATGGGGACTGAAAGAATGGCACAGCAGTTAAATCACTTGCCTAGCAAGCATAAGGACTTGAGTTCAATTCTCAGGCACCACATAAGGCTGGGCATGGTGGTACACACCTGTAATCCCAGGACTTAGGAGTCAGAGGCAGGAGGACTGCCATGAGGACCAGTTCTGTGCTAGAGAGTGAGACCTTATCTTAAAACTTTTTTTCAAGCCAAAAATGTTTGGAAATTTATCCTAAACACATGGTTGATATAGTGAAGGATAATCATACTTTCTGAAAAGATTTCTAGAAGACCATGTGTCTGTCTGTTATTTCTTAAGCTCGTGTCTTTCTCACTAGGCTGAGATTCACTCAAAGGAAGACCTATTTCAGTTCTTTCCTCTTAAGCTTTCATCACACACAGTTTAGGATTGGAGGTTGATAACCAACCGGAAGAGAGAACCAGAGCCAGCTCTTGTCTAACAGATTGTTAAAACCGATGTAATATATCATAGTGCATTGATTTAACAATATTTTCATTTCAGCAATTAGCTTCTAAATCCAACCATTGGGTATTTTATATAATATAGTCATCATAAACATTAAAATGTATCTCAAAATAGCAGAACTAAAAGTCCTATATCTGCTACAAATGCAAGCAATTAATCTAAGTAACCCCAAGAAACTGATTTGCCAAGGTAACCCACGATAACTGACAGGAATCCTAAATACAATTCATAACACCTTCATCTTAATGCAGATTACACTGGCAAGGTTATAAAGTTAGGGAACAAATAGAGAACAAACTTACCTACTGCCTCCAGTACAGATTTTCAACTGTTCTAGGTCTGCTTTTCCCAATGAAATGTTCGTGAAGTTTTAAAAGTTCAGTGATCCACCTATATGAGCGGTCATCTCTACTTCTATGATGTAAAACTGGTAATATATATGTATGTGGGGCATGCTGTTGAGTGTTAGGCTGAAAGGACCCCAGGTTCAGATCAGAAACAAGGGACAGAGAACAGAGGCCTATTTGAAATCAAGCTTCTCTCCTGGGAACCACATGGATCCTAGCAACACTGAACAAAAGGCTACAGACGAAGTGATTATGAATTCTGGACAGTAAACCATTTTTCTACTGTAAGGTTGTATATATTCACACATTTGTTGTCCTGAACCAGCACGGCTGCTGTGCTATGCATTAGCCTCCTATCAGGGCAAGTTCCAAGTGCTGGGACTATATGTTTCAGGAGAGCTTTAGGTTATATAATGGGTTTCTTATCAGATCATCTGGTCTCTGTAAGATGATGACCCAGAGACTGAGGATGCTGCTCCTAAACCAGGACACTGACCCGCTGGAAAGAGATTGAGACAAAGCCCAAGGTCAGGCAATCAGAATGCTGTGGAGAGACAAGAACTTGGGTAGAATAACTCTTACAAATGGTACTTTGCTAATGCATTTAGGCTGAACTGATGTCCTACTGTGTATTCAGATGAACCCCCAAAAGACAAAGTAATTGTGGGATGCTGGTGGACTACTCAAAACCCCTCTATCATCTGCACTTTAAACATTTTAGATTGAGTAGTCCTGTTTGCTTATATGATTTCCAACGGAAAATACAGATCTGGAAGTGTAACCATCAAATATATTATGCCCGCTGTGGCAGTGAAGAAAAGGAAGATAAAGCCACAAGCCTCTAGAACCCACAGAAAATGCTTAGCAGATTTTTAATATATGGAAGTCGAAAGAAGCATACTAATATTAACCCTTGGAAGAATGGGGAACTGGAAGGGGGCTAACAGTCTGCGCAGGAAGATAACTGGCATTGGAATTTCCTGAAAATTCTACTCATTGGATCTTCTCACTTGCTAGTGTGACCCAACACACTGGTTGAGAAATACTTTTCTAGTGTCTTCTGTACACTGCTTGCTGATGAGCACAATGTCTTTTGAGATATCTGAAATACAGACACAAGTGCAAAATACTTTGGTATCAAAATTTCACTCAACAAAGAGTAAATAGTTTTGAACTCTCCTAAACTGTGGTATGTCCAGCATGAACATGTTATAACTCATATTTTGATGATGCAATGCTTCAAATTTAAATACCCAACTTAAGCAAGGAGGTGCTTCATAAACACAAAGCCTAATTTTGTCTTTTGCACAGAAGAGAGGACAAAAACTTAATGCTAAATAGAAATGGCACACCCTGGACCTCCTTTGACATTCAAGTTCCATGGCCTAACAGCTAGGAAGTTACCGAGATCCACAGATAATGAATGACAGGCACCTATGAGATCACACAGGTATCTCCAAGAACAACAATCTGAGGCTTATTTTATGCCTCAGCCCTGTTTTCAACCTTTTCAGGTTGTCCTTGTTGGCCAAGAGAAAACGTGAGCTCTAAGGAACAGGATGAAAGACAGCATTCTCTCCTCCTCTTCGAGCCAATGAGGTTTTCTGAGTGATAAAGATATATTCCTTCTGTAGTTTCCTTCAAGAAATGTTATGAGAGGAGAGATAAGAGATTGGACACTAACCAGAGCAATATTTAGATGCAATTATGGACTCCACTGGCATTACTTTAAGATCTGCAAGTTGGAACAAGTTGCACTGTTCTTAAAGGAAGGATTAAATAAACCAAATTCATCTAAATCAGTTCGCATTGTTCAGATGATATGTTTACAAAGCAACCAAGTCACTCTGATTTGTAGCAGTACTTTGCGGAGGTGGCTCTGCAAAGCACAACATGCTAGATGAGAATTCTAGTCATCATGAAAGTAATCAGGAGTGACACAATTGGCCCTTCCTGTCGCTAGCTTGCACCCTGCTCCTCATGGCAGGCCCTCATCCTAATTCTGTAGCTGTAAGAATCGAGTCTAACCTGGAACAAGCAAGAGGCTGAAATATTGGGCCAACTCTGGGGCCTGAATACAGTCAACACAGAATTCCGTACATTCCAGGTGGTGCAATTATTTACGTTACTTTTTATTAGAAATTAACTATCTGTCCCTATATAGATTTAAAAACCTGGCTGAAAATACTCAGCATTACTCTGTAGGTCTACTTGTATGTTTTCATCCAGTTACCTATGCATTGAGGAGAGAGAGCCAGACTTAAGGCCTAAGTAAAATGACAAATTTGAACGGGGGGGGGGGGGGGACTAACAATGGCAAATTATGGTTTTGGTAATCTAAGGTTCCTACTTACACCCAGTCAACTTACTAGCCGAATAAGGTGCAAATGAAGTGTTTCTTTGAAAAGATAATGCTAAAGGTTTCTCGAGCTCTTTCATTTTCAAAGGACCAAGCCAAGACTCACAATACCCAGTACACAATATTCTGTCTTTTATATAAGTGCACCAACTATGAAAGAAAGGTCATAGGAATGTCCTGGGGACACAGAGCCAATGCAACATCAAATCTGGGATGAATTCTCTGATCTTGGCTCTTAGACCTGTGTTTCAACCACATAAATCAAATCATTAGGAAATATCAGGAGAAATCTAACTCACATTATCCATCTGTAGTAAGTTGATTGATTGGACAGAAATACATATAAAAAATAGCAAAGACTGTTTCTCATTCAGGGCAGTCATGTATTGAAAGGAGATAAAAAAAAAAAAAAGGCATAGAGGATGATATACGGGGTACAGCGAAACAGCTCCCAAAACAGAAGGAAAGAAGGGGAGGCGACCTCCCTGCCTCGCAAAGCCCCTTCTACTGGAACACTGCGAGAGAACCGGCTGGAACGCTAGGGAGGAACAGAACGGGGTTAAAGGCAGCCCTTCCGGCTTCCCTCGGGGATGAGGCGAATCAACTCTCTTCCAGTACTTGCCTGTTCGCAGTGCCCCATGTATTCGTTCACGAGAGCACCTCCTCGGGGACACTACCTTCGCCATCCACTCGGCCCACACTCAGACATCCTCAGAAGGGGAGCGCAGGGGGAAGCAACACGCCGCGGGGCTGGGAGCCCACGAGCTGACGGGAAAGGGGGAAAAGGGGGTACGGCGGGCGTTATGGGTGGGCCGATCGGTGTGGCGAGGCGCGAGTGCGTGATCCTGAAGGAGTTCGGGGGAGTGTGGGAGAGAAAGTGAAGCAGGACCCTCTTCCCGGCTCCAGGAGGAGGTGCCTCTGGGAGCAACGCGCAGCGCACCCAGCGCTCAGCACCCGAAACAGACCGCCGCCCGCAACAGCACCCGAAACAGACCGCCGCCCGCAACAGTTCTGCGAATCTCCTCCGCCGCGTTTCTTTAATTCCCGAAACGGGAAAATCTCCGTACCCTGGTCCGGGGCAGCCTGTCCTGCCCACGCTCTAAGTTTTCCCAGTCCCCACCGAGCTGGTTTCAGTTAGGCCAGAAATAAGGAAGCACCCAGACGTGAGAGGATCGCTCCTCGGCAGGCGGGAGAGCGAAGTTTAGGGCGCCTCCCCGGCAGGGCGGCCGCTGCGCCAGCGCCGCCGTGCCGCCGGAGGGCCGAGGGCGCCGCCCGGGCCGAAGCGGCCCACGACCGCGGGAGCGTGGGAAGGCGGCACCGGCTCCGGGCCGCCCGACTGCCGCTGCCGTGCCGACTCGGCGCCGGCGGCAGCCACAGGGCCCGGCCCCACGGCCTTGCGGCCACCGGCGCCGGCGGGCATCCGCCGCCGCTTTGACCCTCGCGGGCCGCGCCACCCCGTAACTCCGTCCCGCCGAGCCGGGAGCCCTCGGCCAGCGTCGGCCCGGCGGCACCGAAGATCCGTGAGAGCCGGGAGCCAACCCTGCGCGGGCGGCGACACTCGCCTCCCCGAGCCGCGATGAGGGGCACGTTTTACCCGTAGCGCTCCCGGGCGCCGGCCATCTCCACGCGTTCCGCCGCCGCCACCGGCTGGCTAGGGCTCCCGCGCGGGCTCCCGGGCCGCCGCCGCCGCCGCCGCCGCCGCCGCCGCCGCCGCCGCCACCTCTAGGCCGCCGCCTGCCTTCCCCGCCGCCGCCGCCGCTGCCCAGCACCCGGACCCGCCAGCCCGCGCGCCCCGCCGGGGACGGCACGGCGGCCGCGACGCTACCGCGGCTGGGTCTTCTAGGCTAAACTTAAGAGTTTTCGTCCCTCAATCCAGGGGCAGCACCATGACACCACAGCAGCAGCATACTGTCATTTCCGCCGCCGCAGAGGGGGAAAGGCGATCCTTTGAAAAGGGGGTGGAATGGGACACACAGGGCTGAGGCTGACACCCCGAGTAACCCTGGGAGGGGCCCGGCGGAGGGGCGCTGGGCCACCTTCCGGGGCTCACCTTCCGCCGCCCCCGCCACTCCCGGCGCCCCCAGCCCCTCCTCGGAGGGCAGTTTTCTGTTTCGCCCCCGGCAGGAGTGACCGGAGAAACCTGAGCAAGCAGAGGCAATGAGTGGGTGGGGTTCGGGTTACTACTGTACCTACCAGCTGATTCCAGCAGCCTTTTCTCCAGCGCCCTGTCATCTTGAACGAAGACACCGAGAGGGGCCCGGGCGGGCGCGCGCGCACGCGCGCGCACGTGTATCTGTGCGTGTGCGCGCGCGCGCGCGCGTCCGGAAAGGAGAGAGACACAGAGACCAACAGACACAGAGACAGACCACAAGCGAGACAGCGCAGACTGTGAAATGCAGAAGGTTCCAGCCAAACTCTTCGTCCTCCCCTGTCCCACAACCCCCCAGTTTACAACACGGAAAAGGCCTTCACACAAGCCACGGAAGAGCTGGGTCCACCGCACAGGTCTTCTAAAGTTCGCTACAGAGTAAAGCAAAAATAGTGGAGGAGACAGAAAAGGGCAGACAATTGAAGGAAACCCAACCCCTCTTTCTTTTACAGACAGAATGGCTGGGTTTTATTGGCCTAGGGCAGGAGTTGTAGGGATGGATTAAAGCTACCAAAGGAGAAGATAGTGTAGAGTTCCCTTTTGCACCTTCAAACCCTTGACCAGCAAAACGTGAGTCACTACTAGGGACAATGGGGCAGATGCTTAGCTATCCTGGTATTCAATATCCTTAGTAAGCTGATTGGCCTATTTGGAACCCAAGAGCCTCCCATTGGTCTGGAGTCAGTCTGTCTGCTGACCTGTCGTTAGCTCAGAGACCACCGCCCAACTCACAAGGTGGGTGGGAAAAGGAAGGAGCAGGAAGCCCTAAAGAAGCCTCTGTTTCTAACAGGAAAGAAAAAGGACAAGAGGAAAGAAGCCAGAAAATAGGAGGAAACAATCCCCTTCGTATAGGCCTCCTATTACTGTGCATGGGAACAAGTCCAGAAAAATTAAGGTGGCTCTTGGGTGTATCCTTCAGAGAACCAATAGCAATCAGCCAACACCCATGTTAAACAATGTACTACAGAGCACTAAGATGGAAAGGATGGCAGAAGGCACAAGCAGGCTACCCTGATGAAAGTCCAGACCTAAGAGAAGTTCATAAGTCACACCAAAAGCACAGGCAAACATAGGCAAATGGGCCTACATGAAAAGCTCTGTATGGCAAAGGATACAATCAACAGAGAGAAAAGACAACCGACACACTGGGAGAAAATATTTGCAAACCATTTGTCTGTTAAGAAGTTAATATCCAAACCATTAACAACTACAACTGAACAATAAATACTTAAAAATAGGCAAAGTACTTGAATAGATGCTTCTCCAAAGAAGATAAAGAAAAGGCCAAAAATTTATAAGATGCTCAACATCAGGAAAATGGAAATCAGAACAATGAGATGCCATCTCATGCTATTAGAATGGTGACTATTTCAAAAGAAAGCTGGGCTTGGCGGCCCACTTCTGTAACCCCAGCACTCTGGGAGGCTGAGACAGGGGAATAGCAAAATTGGGCCCAGCTGAGCAACTTAGTGATTTAACAAGACCTTATCTCAAAATTTAAAAAAATTGAAAAGCCAACTAAGTGTCCATCCACTGATTAATGAATAAAGAAAATGTGGCATGTACGCAGAATGGAATGCAAATGAGCCTTTCAAAAGAAGGAAATCCTGTCACGTGCTACAGTATGAATGAATTTTTAGGATATTTTACTAAGTGAAATAAATCCATCATAAACAATGAAATGCTGCACAAGTCTACTCATTTACGTAAACTAGTCAAATTCAGAGAAACAAAGTACAAATAGAGAATTGCCAGTGTCTTGGGGGGGGAAGAGGAAGATTGTTTATTGAGTGTAGAGTTACAGTCTTGCAGGATGGGAGAACTTCTGGAGATCTTTTTGCACAACAGTGTACATGTGACCAACAATAATATCCCACTGTACATTTGGAAACTCTTGGAAGGATAAATTTTGTTATGTGGTTTATTACCACAATAAACAAAATGTTAAAATTAAGGAACCTCTTGACCATAGGGAGGTTCAGGCAAGATTGCAAATTCAAGGCCAGCCTGGGGAACTTGGTGAGTCTCTGTCTCAAAATACGAAATAAAAAGGGCTGGGGATATAGCTCAGTGTGAAGGCTCTTTATTCAACCCCCAGTACCACAAAAAAGCTGAGCATGATGGTGCACATCTGTAATTCCAGAAATCTGGGAAGCTGAGGCAGAAGGAACACACAATCAAACCCACCTGGGGAACTTGGTGATTTAAAAAGACACTGTCTCAAAAAAAAAAAAAAAAAAAAAAAAAAAAAAAGGCCCGGGGATGTAGCTCAGTGTGAAGGCCCAGAATTCAATCTGCAGTACTCTTCCTCTCAGAAAGTTCACTGATCCCAGCATGAAAGATTGGACAAATTATGTAAACATTCAATATTCATATTTGAATAAATGATGAATATAAATATGTAAGGTATTATTAAATGAAAAAACAAAGTACATAACTGTGTGTGATTTGCTACTATTATATTTGTGTAAAAAAAGGGCTTAGTTTGTAAATCAACTTAATGATTTATGAAGGCCCTGTCTCAATTAATCCTAAGATGCTTATGACACTGGTGACCTGGAGGTCTAGTATAGTGGAGAGAATGGGAAGAAGTGTGTGCTTTCTTTCATTGTGACAAAACAGCTAAGAAAATTCATCCCCAGTACTGATAAAAAAAAAAAGGAGGAGGAAGAAGAGAGGGACAGCAGATGGGGAGGAAGAAAGAAAGGAGAAAAGACAAGACTGATTTATTATAGCTCATATTTTCAGAGGTCTTAGTTCCCATTCCATTGGCTCTGTTGTGTCTGGCCCTGTCTGTGGTAAAGGACACCACGACAGAGGGCATGTGTGATGGAGCAAACCCACTTACCTTGTGGCAAGAGGGAAATAAACAAAAACAGTCTTCAATGTGATGCCTTCAGAGACACACTTCCTCTAACTAGACCCTACTGCCTAAGTTTCCACTACCTCCCTAGGCCCATTTAAGCTATGAATCCATCAGTGGGTTCACCCATCCATGAGGTCAGAAACTGTGTAGTTCAATCATTTCCCAAAAGTCTCCATCTTGTAACACCACTGCACTGGGGACCAAGTTTTAAACCCACGAGCTTTTGGGGGACATTTCAGAATTAAACCATAACAAAAAGTATTTAACATCGAGTGGTCTGTATTGTATTGCTTGAATTGTTTTATAAAATGCATCATTGCCTTTTCAGAAAAGATGTAAAAGAGTAAGAAGCATGAGAAGATAAAAGTATTCCTGCAATTCTCAGCATTCGGGAAGACTGATACAGGAAGACAGTCAGTTGGAACCCAGTCTGGGCAATTTGGCAACTTAATGATTTATGGAGGCCCTGTCTCAATTAATCATAATAGCACCAGCGATGCAGTTCAGTGCAAAGGTGAATTAACAGGAAAAAAAGAAGCCAAGAATGTAAAATGGAGGTTATCAGGGGCAGAGAAGCAAGGGGAAATGAAGAGTTACTGCTTATAACATATAGAGTTTGTCTGGGATGACAAAAATTTTTTTAGAAGTAGTATTCTAGACAATATTGGGAATGAGCTTAATGCCACTGAGTCACACACAGAAAAGTAGTTAAATGGTAAGTTGTATGTTATGCAACAATTAAAAAAAGAAAGAGGAGGTAGACAAACCAATTACAGGTTGTTCTGTTATCTGCCACTAACTGCATAGAGAACAGCTTGGTGGCACCTGCAAACAGTGGCACTAAGGTTCATGTTTAAGAGTTGAGTTTGATTCTATTTATTCTATAAGTGGGTATTCTACAACGAAAATGATTTTGGTAGTTTACATCAAATTTTTATGGTTTGTCTCAGAAAAAAGTTGAACCCAAAATTAAGTCAGATTTCAACTGATCCTTAAGGATTGTTCTTCAGTTTCACTTGGTATAATCCTCACAGAGAACTAGAAATATTTCAAAATGCAAAGAGGTGAGCACTTTCATCAGGCATATACCCAAGCAAAGATATCTAGCTCTTTGCAGAACCGACAGTGAAGATTTGCTTGTCATAGGCATTCTCATCCTTTAGAAAGTCCCCACCCTTCACTTTTTACCAATCTCCCCTCCCTGTGAGCTTTCTGTGCTTTTGAACTAGTGGCTGGCTTACGGGAGCTCCATACAGAGCTTCCTAACCCAATCTTCCCTCAGCCAGCAACCAACATTCTGGACCTTTCCTTTCCCTTCTAGAAGCTTAACTGCCTGAGTCCCTCTCACCAAGGATCTTGCTAAGTGATTAAGGAATTCAATCAACTAATTTGAGCTAAATGTTAATAGCTTCATTTGTCTTTCTATTAGTAGACAATATTTTAATTTTAACAAAGGCCTTCAATGTATTAATTCAAAGGAATGACTAATAGCTATGTAGGTGTGGAAGGGGGATGGGGAAACTTTGCTAATCACATCACATCAGCAGCTGCTTTGAAAATATCCCTATTTTCAGTTGTTTAATGCAAATAACTTGCTGTAAAATTATTAAAGTAAATGTTTTTGTATCTGGCGGGAGATGCAAAATTGGCTGGGAGTACGTGATGAAATTATTTGTTTATAATTATTTAATGGTTACCTCTGTATAAAACACATGTTGATCCTATTAACCAAATAAATCTGGCCCGTGGGGAGAAAAAGACATTTTACAGATTTAGCTTGAGGTGTTTAATTGAATTAATCTCAGACAGACTCACCACACCACAGGCCCACAGTATGAAAAGGACAGCTCGTGGGCTATTTTTTCCAGCCAAGAATGTAGGAGGGGGGAGGAATGGCTCCAGATACTTTCTACAGAGAAAAGCACAGAGCCCAGTCTGTTACAGAAGGAAAAATCACAGAAGGGTTGTTTTGTTGTGTAAGAGAATCCTTGCTTCTGCAGAAGGGAACCTTCATACTGCTCTCAAAAGAAGTAGCTAGCTGTCTGAAATCCAGAAGTTAACCAAAAGCTTTTCTAACCAGGGAGCTCTTAGCAGAAAAGCACTTTTGACATGGACTCATCAATAGGACATTGTTCCAAAATCCTACTTGTGAATGGGCCCTCTAGGCTGCTTAAAAGTGAGTGGTTCAAAATTAACATGTTCCCAGTATGCAGAAATGGATGGCATGCCTCTGCCATTTTCATACTTCTTTGATTTACATTCTGCCATTGCTTTTTATCGAATTTGTAACTTATTTGAATTGTGTTTGTTATAACAGACACATGTGTCTGATACCCATATTACATTGGTAACTGTTTTCCTGGAGTTTTAATGTCTTCACGCCCATGCCTAAACCTTACCACTGCCTATGCCTTCGTAACCAGCAGCATTTCGTCACTTATAGGTTGGCTTCCACGACACCACATCTTCCTGGTTTTCTTCCCATCTCACTGCTGGCTCCTTGGGTTTTGCTGCTTCTTCTTCTGGTTCTTCTACCTCTGAAGAGTTGACATGCTCCAGGCTTCAGGCCTTGGCTTCCTTCTCTATCACACTCACTCCCTAGGTGACCGACTCTAGCCCAGTGGTGTTAAATGCAATCTGCATACTGATAGATCTTAGTTTTATCTATCCAGCTCAGGCCTGTCCCCTGGGTCCAAAGTTGACTATTTTACATCTTTACCTGGCTGTCTCAAACACAATACTAACTGAATGTGACCAAAACAGAACTCTTGGTTTCTATTCTTCCTCATCTCAGTTATTGGCATCATACAACTGCATACACCAGACATTGTAATGTCGTCTCTGACACCTTTCTTGTCCCAATGCCCAATATCCAATCCATGATCAAGTCACATTTGATCCTCATTCACTTCTACTTGCAATCAGTAATGTAGCTGGAGTTATCTTCTCAAAATAGGAATCTGATTATTTTATCCCCATTCCCAACTTAAAATCCTTCAATCTCCCCTCACTGCCATTAGAGTAAAATTCAATTTACTTACGTAGCCTATAAGAC
This sequence comes from Ctenodactylus gundi, assembly GCA_004027205.1. NCBI lineage: Eukaryota > Metazoa > Chordata > Mammalia > Rodentia > Ctenodactylidae > Ctenodactylus > Ctenodactylus gundi. The sequence goes on from PVKB01002546.1 coordinate 228,675, forward strand.
CTGGTGTTCACTGCCCCTCCTCCCTAACTGACTTCATCCTGTTCTACTCTCACCTTTGATACAATCCAAACACACTGGCCTTCCGACATCCTTGGAACCATACCATACCCTTGGATGCCCAAAAAATCAAGTATGCCCTTTTCCTTTTGCTGGAGTCCTTTTATGTGTAATCTTCACACAGCTGCCTAGTGTCTTCTCTCAGACTATACATCACCTTGTCATACAAGAGTTCCATGGCCACCCTATCTGAAGTAACCCTCTACAATATTTTTAAATAAAGTACCCCATTCTTTTCCTTCAGGGAACTTACTACTAGCTACAATTGTCACACATGTTTATCATATGCTCCTATACATGCATGGGGACATATATGCATAAATATGCATTTCGTAAGAGCAAGAGCCTTGTCAGGCTATATCACAGGCATAGCTCCAACAGTCACAACTGGGTGAATAGAAATAAAAGCAGAGGGAAGAGTAAGGTTCAGAGGTGACCTTTGCACCCCTGATACTGATTTGCCCAATATTCAGTCTGTGGTGAGACTATCACATATGAAGAGGTCCCTAGCACAGACCTAGTATCATCTAAGCAGGTTCATGTAGGGAGGCCAGACCCATTACTTAGGCCTCATCTGCCTATATGCCAGCAAGTCTTACCCAGGCTCTAGGAATGCTAGTTTCCCAAAAAATGATAACTTCAATTGAACATGTTTAGGAAATGCTGCAGATTGAACCTCTTTTTCAGAAACTCAACATAAAGCTTTAAGAAATCTTATGAGAAATAAAATCTATTTTAGCTTTATTCAGTATTTCCCAAACATATTGACCTCATGATATTTATGCTCTATTCACTCAGTAATATCTCTCATGACACAACACAGAGTTTAGGAAGCATTGCCATAGATAGAGATAGAGATAAAGAGATGTATGTGTGTGTCTGTGTGTCTACAGCATGAATACTAATGAGAGCTAACAAAATCCATGGTAGTGAATTTTAACTCAAAAACTGGTGTGAGATGAAATACAGCACAGCACAAGTTTTAAATGAGACAATGATTGTCAGTAATGCTTCAAGTTAATATTGGCCTGTTAGGAGGGTACTGGCCTGCAATGAATGAAGAATAGTGCTCTAAATGCCACAAATAACCTGCAGATAAGATTGATGAACCACTGTCGGTAATACTTGGAAGAACAAAGAAAAGGGAGGAAATTCCAACATGAAAGGCTAGAGATGCACAGCTTTCAAAAGTGGAAAAATAGATTTTGCAAACCGAAGACTGGAGGACTAATGTTGAGTTGAGGCAACATTAGGGATGGTGTGTTAATTTTAGTGACAATATTAGCATAGTGCTTACAACAAGGAAGAGACCTTATCATTTAGAAATACACACTGCAGTACTTGTGGGGGCAGCTATATGGGAGTGTAGGACTTGCTTTAAAATAATTCAGAGAAATAAGAGATGGGTTGGTATACAGATAAAAAAAATAAGGACTGGTCATGTGTTGGTAATTGCTGAGACTAAATGGTGAACACTGAGAGTGCATTTACACTAGTTTCTTTACTTGGTGAGTGTTTGAGAGTTTTCATAATCAAATGTTCAATAAAAGCTACTAGCTACCATGTACTGAGCAACTATGATGTGCTCAAAACATGCTGAATGCTCTTGGAAAAAGAATTATGTGTACCATACTGTTATCTGGGGTATTTAAGCCCTGGTACAATGACTAGGCCAGATTAAGGGTCATAAAAACTGGCTGTCCATCTGAATTTACTGAGAAAAATTTTAGAAACACCTCAGATTGTATCTCTAAGAAGAGGACAAGAATCTGTATTTAGAGGCTCCCTCAGATGAGCTATCTGAGTTGGAATCACTGAAAAAAAAAAAGATTTATAAAGGTCTTTTAAAGACCTTAGAATCTCTAATTCCTCAAAAATTTGCAAGAAAGAATAAAGAACTCATCTATGCACCATTGTGGAAAATAGCTTATCTGTTCACAGAAGACAGTGATTTAGAAGTACCTCTAAGTTTCCTTCTAAGGAAATATACTTTTCAGGGAATGAAATCAGAGTCCAGATGAGCACAAGGAGAGAACTGGGAAGTATATTGAAACAGGTGGTAATTAATACATTAATCTGCATACAAACATAATAAGTGCACAAGCCTGTGACTACAAAGCAAATTGATTAATCTTCATAGGTGCCTTATATAAACCAAACTCATTATTCTAGAGTTTATTTTTTCCATATAAACTGAGCCTCTTTCTTCAAGGACCCCAAAGTCTAGTAGGAGAAAAGCAAGTTAGCAGGCAACTACAAAAAGCTTTGATGGGGGAAGAGAAGTAAAAATGATTAAGATGCAATGTGGATATGCGCCAATTTCTCAGATTGAATGTAATTGTTATGTATTGCCAATACATACTAATAAAAGGAATAATGTGGGGGAAGCTTGATGAGGTACTGAGATATGATAAATGCAAGCTGTCATAGAGCATATAGAATGGAGTTGTAATAGAAAGTAAAAGTAGTGAGAGAGTAACCAGGGAAAGATGAATCTTGAAAGCGGAGTAAAGGTCATCCATAAGAAAGGAATTTCAGAAAAATTATGCGACAACACAGGGGCCAGAGGGAATGTAATAACTTCAGTGAAGTAGGAATATATCTGCCACAGAGGCTGAGCAAGGAATAGAATGAAAAGAAGTTAATGAGATAGAGAATAAACCACAAAGGCACCTTAAAGAGTATGGACATTATTCGGATAACTAAATGTTTTTAACTAGGGGAGTGGCATGATACAATTTGCATTTTAAGAAAATTACTCAGCCCTGGGTAGGATGGTGTCTTCAGTTACTTTCTTGTTGCTGGGACAAAATATTTGACATCCATGAGTTAAGGGAGGAAAGATTTATTTTAGCTCACAATTTCAGAAGGTCTCATATGGTCCATTCACTGGCAGCTGGCAATGTGGGAAGCACAGGACAGAGGCAGGAGAGCTGCTCACCCCACTGCAGACAGACCCAAGTGAAACAGGATCAAGCCAGTGTCTCAAGACCCAGGCAAGGCTAAAACTTTTCCAGGAAGAAGCTACAACAATGTTTTTTCTTCCTTAATTTATTTGGTTTAAGCTGTCAGATGGGCACCCCCAGGGTGGATGCCCCTCCTTCACTTTCTGACTCACGGGTCAACAGCACACACCTGAAAGTTCTTCTCTGGTCAACCTCCAATCTCAAAAAAGTTGACACAATCCCTCCACTTCAAGCCCAAAATATCCACCCCTTCCAGTCAGGCCTGATCTCCCAAGAGCACACGGTTTCACAGTTATTGCCCTATATCAAAATCCATCAGGCTTTTGGGGAACACTCCAGGTCCAAACCATAATATATAGTGCAAAGGGGGCAAGACTGAAGCAAGAAAGCTATTGAGAAAAATTTGCAATCTGTTAAGCAAGAAATAATGGGAACAGCATATATTTGAAAGATATAGTTGAAAAGTTGAACAGTTTTTACAGAAGGCAAATGAAAGGGAAGAGTCAGCTTTCTTATTGAGCAGGAGGGATGGTCGTACCCCAAAATTCAATAACAAATGCAGAATGAGGAGCCAATTTTCAAGGGAAAGGGAAGGTATGCTGGAAGGATAATGAGAAGCAGTTTTGTACTTGTTGAGTCTAAGGAGTCTAGGAGCAGCCAGGTAGAATTGTTGACTGAAGAAATGAGCATGTGGGTGAGCTATTTAGGAGAGTGATACAGATAGAAGATACGGATGTGCATTTCATGAGCACACACATTGGAATGATGACAGCAGAGAAGTTCACCTAAGAAGAGACTGCAGACTGAAAGGAGAGGAGGGCTGAGGCCAGAGCCCTGGTGTGGGAAGAAGGCCCACGATGGAGTAGTCCAGGGGCAGCACTTGTGTTGTCTGTACAAGTGTGATTCAGCATCCTGCACAGAACAGTAAGCCCAGTATTCCTCTCTGCATGTGAAGATGAGCTCATTACTCTCACATGATGATTTGCTCACTAACCTTCTTCTGCACATACTCAACAATGCCTGATGACATCATCCATGAGTATATAAGCTAGAGTGTACCAATAAAGCTTAGCTTGAGTGCTCCACCCATGTTGGCTCCACATGCTTTCTTTCAATTGGGCATCTCACCTCCTAACATCCCCTGCAGCCAGCTGTGGCTGACACTTGGCATAGTCAGCAGGATGAAATGAGAACCCCTTCGACTTCCATGGAAGTCTCATACTAAGGGAAAAGTGTCACTCTGAACTCTTTTGATACCCAGTAGTTGCATACCTGTTGGCATGGACTCCCTCGAAAGACTAGGATTCAACGGCCCTGAAGGTTCAGAGGTGTTGGAGTTGTTAGAAAACAGTGTAGAGGGAAGCCACTAGGAGGTTGGTCTGGGTGTTCCTGTCAATATTGCAACATGTGAATTGAGAGAATCAAGACCTGCGAGCTCATAAGGGCCCTGCAACTGAAAGGGGAAGAGCTGGGCAGAAACAGAGTGAAACCTAATGCTGCCTCTGAAGCTGGAGGTCTACCACACCCACCTCCCCCAGGGCACATAGTCCTGCTCCCCTCCCCCAGTCCAGGCCTGCCCAATCATGAGATAGAGAACAGGAGTGGAAGAACCACTAGATAACTACACAGGGCCCCAACAGGCTACTAGACAAACTGCTATGAAACTGTGAGAACTGCAAAGCAAAGCAAACAGCATATTTGTGAGTGCATCTGTATCAGTGTGGTTGTTGTGTTTATGGGATGGTGGCATGGAAAATACTTTGCTAACCTCCAAGGAGAGAACAAAAATTGCCACCATCACTTCAATTCATCCTTGCAGCAGGAGGTAGGGCTCACAACACTTGATGCAGGCAATCAGTCCCTGGCCAATTGGATAATGTCAGTTGCCAGAACATTATGAGTGAGACAATGCAGGGGAAATGTCTGTGCATGTGAGCAAGTAACTCACATATTTGGACCTGATACAGGTCATCCAAGATATGGGTATACAGGAGACGATATTCCATGTATGTTATAGAAGTCTGGATAAGGAATTTTTCATGGCCTCTATGAAGGATTTAGTTTTAACCAATGGCTCCACAGGAACTTCTGGGAACATGACTGCTCTCCTAGCTCCATATATTGCTTGCCTGTGATCACCCACCCGGGAGACATAGAAGTCAAGCACCAGGGGAAATCAGCACAACCCATTAAGGCACAATCTGCACTCTGCGGATAAGGTTGAAAAATAAGGTAAGCAGGGCCTAGGCAAGGTAAACGCAATGGAAAGTCTGCCAGGGGACCACAGAAGTTGATCTACAGATATCTGTGGCATGATCTGGTACCAGCAGAGTTGGATTGTGTCAAGCTGGATGGACACCCATTAAAAGTGCTTTTGGTCCTGTAAAAAATTATGCCAGACCAACACTACAGCCCTCTACCTGCCCCATGCCAGGCAAGAGAGGTGGAACTCACTGATTTCTTTCCAGACTAGAATTGAGGCTGAGGTGTCTAGAATGGGGATCCCAGGTGACCAGAGGCCTTATGCGAAACTGACAATTCTCTGGAGCCCCCACAACACTCAGCATGTATTGGCCCTGGTGGATACAGGTGCAGACATCACTCTCTTTTATGAGAACCCAGCAATGTTTTCTGGCCCTACTACCAACATAGAATGGTATGGAGTCATCAAACAATGGTCCAGGAAATGACAGTTACTCTGGGATAAGCTACCTACCCCCACAGATGTATTCAGTGTCTGTTTCTCCTGTGGCTGAATATATATTATGCTACAGGGACTCCCGGTGCATGCCACCCAAGGAGAATTCTGATAACATATTGGGGCAGTAAAAACTGTGGTGTGTGGATACCTACATCATGTCTGTTTAGTATTTCCCCAAGCTACTTGGGTGGTAACCTTAAAACAATATAAGCTGCCTAATGGCCATGAGGAGATATGATGGGATATTGTAAAGCTGGAAAGAAGCAAGGATTGTACATCCTGCATATAGCTTCTGCAATTCTTTTCTTTGGCTTGTATGCAAACCAGATGACACCTGGTAGATGACCGTGGGTTAACAGGAAATTAATAGTTACCTCCCAACACACATGCTACTGTACCTAACATCTTAGACCATATGGACTAGCTCTCTTATGGGACAGTTATGTAGTGCACCTGGCTAATACTTTCTTGGTAGACATAGAAACAGAAAGTCAAGATCGATTTGCCATTGTCTGGGAAGACAATAGACATTTGTGGTTCTGCCGCAAGGTACCTACACAGTCCCACTGACAGATCTTGTGATCAGAGACGCCAACCTGCAAGAAGCTTTAGCTTCATGTGGGAGGAAAGTCAACATGGACAAGGTACAAGGAATTGAATTATCTGTCAAATTCATGGGTGCTATCTGGTTGGAAAAAAACAAAAGTTATGCCTGGAACTGTTATTAATAAAACTCAACCTTTTCCCTATCCTGATTCAATGAAACTAATATAAGCCTAGTTGGAAATATTAGAATACTGGAGTAGTTTCATCCCATATATGAGTGCAGATTGTAAAACCTCTGTATCAGTTGACCCAGAAGGGTGAAGCCTGGGATAGGACCCCTGAAATAGAACAGACCTTTGTAACTACAAAACACCCAGGCATAGGTTTTACTAACAGTAGACCCCTCAAAGTGTTTTTGTTACCCATCCACCTCACAGCAGATAGTTTTGGTTGAGGGTTGTGGCAGGTCCACAATGCTTGAAAAAGCCCCATTGGATTCTGGTCTCTATTATGGAAAGGGGCTGAAAAGCAATATTCTTTAATAGAGAAATAGCTGCCTACTGTATAGTTGGCCAAAAGGAAAGAAAAGGGGTGAACAGCTGATGCTAGACAATCCCTTAACCTCAGCCCAATACATCAGGACAAGGCCAACCTCCAGAAGGAGCCCGGTTTTCAGATGGATCATGCAAGAAATCTCCTTCTGTTTGGGTGGCTATAGCTCTACAGCCCCAAACTGAGACATTTTGGTATGAGACAGGTATTGAAAGTTCCAGCCAGTGGGCAGAGCTTTGGGCATATGGCTTGTCCTCATGAACAAGGACAACCTAGACGCTATTTGCACAGACAGTTGGGCTATCTATGAGAGATGAACTCTTTGGCTCTTGCTATGGGCATCCCAACAATGGCAGGTAGGCTACCATCTTTTGTGAGGGCAACACCTATGACAGGCTCTTTGGGAAAAGGAACAAGAACAGGGGCCAGATATTTACCATGTTTCAGGACACTGCCCAGAACTCCAGCAATGCCACAGCTTATGCCTTAGCACAAGTCCAGTCTGTGGACAGAGTGCCCCCACCAGCTGTAGGCCCCTGGCTACATTGAAAAAAAAAAAAACTAGAACATGCCAGAGCATGGCCACAGGTTTAGTGGCTAGCAGATGGTGGGTGGAATTGTCTGCTTAGGATGTGCAAGAAATGGTAAAACAATGTCCTTGATGTGCTGAGCATCACCCTACAAGGAGGCATCTCCCAAAGGAAATAAATAATGTCACCAGATGTTTAACTTCTTTAAAGGTGTGGCCAGTAGACCACATTGTGACCAGTGGACCTCCTAGCACTGGGCTATACTAAGTTCTGACAGCCACTGACACAGCAGCTGGACTAGGTTTCAGCCTACCTGTCCTGACAGCTGACTGTCATCATCCTGTACAAGACCTGGAGGTCTCAGCCTCCCATCACGGTACCACATAGAAATACAAAGTGATAGGAGTTCTGCCTTTACAGGATGGTTGATATGGGACTGGGCAAGATAATGGGCTGCCCAGTTGGTATGGCATATTAATTACCAGCTGCAAGCTGCAGGCATGGTTGAATGCTTTAATAGCCTTTTAAGGGATAAGTGGAGAGCCTTGGACCATCAGGAAAGCAGTGGCAAAGTATGCTACTCACAGCTTTCTGGTTATTAAATGAACAACTATGGCATACAGGCCTCAGCCCACTGGATAAGGTCCTGTTAGGAACCACCCATAGGATTAAAATTAGTCCTATGGGGAGGGGGGCAAGAGCTTCAATGCAATCCCAAGAGGATGCATTGCTTCTTGCTGCCCCCACACTTTTAGGAACAGGGAACATGGTTAAATGGACATGGCCAGACCACCTAGACACTAATGCCCTGTCTTTTTAGAACTCTGGAGAAAGGAATTATAGGAAGGGCTGAATGTACAATGATGGGTTGGTGCTTGGCCGACCCTGGTCCATGCTCACCTACACACCATGGCATCTGGGACACATTTGCAAGGTTCATTGGTGTTATGTCTCTCGCCAATTCCTTTATTACATGTGGAAGTACTAGGATGTCCATCTCCTGAGGCAGAAGGGACACAAGTTTGCTATCACTGGCCAGGACAGACTCCCATAGCCACTACTATTCTCATATAAGACAACCAAGCTGCCTGCATCCTCCCAGATGGGTGTGATTTACTTTCTCTGGTTTCTCTGCTCTATCTTTCTGCCCAGGGTAATGGACAGAAACTTTCTTTTATCCTGGCCAAACCCATTTTCCCAGGTTCATGCTATAAACCACTGCTGGGTGTGTACTGAGTTACCCTTGGAAGTGGCATATGGACTGCCTTGGCTCTTGAATCCTAAAACCAAAGAAAATTGGATGACACTGTGGCACTGGAACCATAAAAGCACTAGTGGTTCTGTGTAAAATAGGCAAAAAGAATAATTAAAATGTTCCTACAATGTGACCATGATGATGACCCACCCATGCTGTGTACAGTGGATGGGGGTGGATGAATAGTATTCATGTACGGGCTGCTGAGGTAGTACTGCACTGTATAGAAAAACATGTTCTCCATATTTCAAACCATATGGTTGGATGGATTCCCAGGGATCTCTGTAATTAGACCAGTATTACTTCTAATCCCTCCCTTTAGTGGGGCAGGGAGGAAACTGGTGGGAACCAAATTCACTACCCTCTAAGATGTATTTGGGTTTGTGGTGAATATGATTGATCATATGCTTGCCTATTGGTCTGGACAATGTATGTGGGAGAGGCTATACCTTCCAGGGCATACCCAAACTTCCTTTATGGAGTATATGCTAAATTGGAATCCCTTATACTCCACATGGCACAGGAGATAGAGAAAGGCAGCCTCGTGGTTCTACCTACAGCCTTGCTCCTTCCTGATGCAGGAACCATAGCTATGGAGCAAGAGGTGGAAGCTCTTGCTTGACATGTTGCACAGGACTTAAATGTTACCCATGAGGCCTAAGACCTTCTGATGGATGAGATCACACAAATAAAAATGTAGTTCTTCAAAATCCTATATCCCTTGACCTGCTCACTGCCATACAAGGAGGCATATGTGCTGTATTGCATGTAGAATGTTGGGTATATATCCCAGATCACCAGAAAGAGGTAACACAAGTTCTTAAGGAAATGAATCAAGAACGTTCTGATATACAGGCTTTAATAAATGACTCACTGATGTCTTGGTGGGAATCATTGATGAAAGGTTGAGGGTGGACAATTCTGTCTTCTGCTTGTATGCAACCATAGCTGGAGCTATGGTTCTTGGATGCTGCACTCTTGCTGTGGCCTGTGTGCACAGAGCTATGCCATGTGGTACTGCTCACAGCCTCAGTCCCTTCCCCAAGACTAGAAGGTACAATGTGGGAGAAAGGCCCCTAGATGGAGTGGTCCTAGGGGCAGTGCCTGCACACTCTGCACAAGTATGATTCTGCATCCTGACGTAACAATAAGCTCAGTATTCTCTGCACATGATGATGAGCTCATTACCCTCTTCTGCACACGCTCAATAAAATCTGGTCGCATTATTCATGACTATATAAGTCAGAGCATACCAATGCTTATGTGCTCTACTCATGTCGGCTCCATGTGCTCTCTTTCAATTGGTGTCTCACCTGCCAAATTTCCCTTGTGGCCACTTGTGCCTGACACTGGGGAATAGGAGTGTTCAAGAAATGGCAGAGGAAGAAAAGCCCCAGAAAGACGTACAGAAGCAGCATCCAGAAATAAGGAAAAGCAGAACAGTGGATTATTATGGAGCTAAATATATTATAATAGTTTCTTATTGTTGCTATATCAACTTGCCACAAATTTAGAGACTTAAATCAACACCAATGTAGGGCTAGAGGAGTGGCACAGTGGTTAAAGTGCTTGCCTACGAAGCACAAGGCCCTGAGTTCGATTGCCCAGCACCATATCAACCAGGTGTGGTGATGCACACCTGAAATCCCAGCACTTGGCAGGCTGAAGCAAGAGGATTGCTTTTCCTTTGAGGCCAGCATGGGCTACTTGGTGAGATCTGGACGAGCCTGGACTACAGAGCAAGACTCTTGTCTCCAAAAATAAATAAATAAAGAAAGAAAGAAAGAAAGAAAGATCACAAATGTATTATCTTACCCTTCTGAATTTCAGAAACCTAAACTCAGTCTCACTGAGCTAAAGTCAGTTTCAACAGGGCTGATTGCCCCGGAGGCTGTAAGAAATAATCCATTCCCTTGCCTTTGCCACCTTCTAGAGGTCCCTTGTATTCCTGGGCTATTGCCCCTCCCCCCATCTTCAAGGCCAGCAGTGTGGCATGGTCACATCTCCTTTACCATGTGCTTCCATCATCACACCCCGTTCTCTGCTCTCCTGCCTCCCCCTTTTAAGGACTCTTGTGATAATATCAGGTCCACTAAATTATCCAGGATAATGTCCCCATCTCTAGATCCTTAACCACATCTGCAAATCTGTCTATCCATATAAAGCAGCATATCTCCAAATTCCAGGGATTAGAATATGGTCATCTTGGTGTGGGGTATTATTCTGCCCGTCCTACTAAAATAAATTCAAGAGGGAGGGGTGTGAATAGAGTCAAACACAGAGAAGCAAGAAAGATCATGACCAAAGAGTGACCGTTGTATTTAGCAGTTACAAAAAATCTTGTGGCCACAGCAAGAATAACTTTGGTGAATTGGCAAAATTGAAGCTAAAATATAGTAAGCTAAAAAGTAGATGCCATATATGGTGAATAAGTAGAGTCAGATTTTTCACTATTGATTAGAAGTTAAAATACAAAACAGAGGAAGGACAGAACAAATCCTGTGATAGTGAGCACAGGATTTCTTTTTTTTCCTTTCTTTCTTTCTTTCTTTCTTTCTTTCTTTTTTCTTTCTTTCTTTCCTTTCTTCTTTCTTTTTCTTCTTTCTTTTTTCTCTCTTTCTTCTTTCTCCTTGTGGTACTGGGGATCAAGCCCAGCCCCTTCACACTGATCTATATCTCTAGCCCCATTTTTTATTTTTGATTTTAAGACAGGTTCTGGGATTGAGCTTGCAATCGTCCTGCATCAGCCTCCCACAGTGCTAGGATTTCAGACCTGTGTCATCAGGCCTGGCTCTCTTGTCACTTTTTGAAGGCGCTCTGGAAGTTCTTTTGAGAAAATACAATGAATGCTGCTGCCTAGTGTCATTCAATGGAAAAGCAGGTAGATAAAAATATTACAGTGTGTCTTCATCCACTTTTTTCTCCAAATCTGACACTGGGAGACTTCTGGCTTTTCACCAAAGTCAAAATAATCAAGAAAAGCAAGTGTTTTGAATCAATTTGGGACACCGAGGCAGCTATGACAATGTAATTGTAGATAGAAAAGAGGACTTCAAGAACTGCTTCAGAATGATGGGATTAGTGTACCCAAAGGGAGTGGATTCTGAGAGGGAGTAATAGCAATTTGTCTTTTATTGTAATTATATTTTAAATTTACACATTCACCTTATTTTAAAATAATATCTTCTATGCAGGTAGGTGTTGATGCTTATCTGTGTTTGTGTTAGTTATTTATTCATTCCTGGAACAAAATACTTCACATCCACAACTTAAGGGAGAAAAGTTTCAGAAGGTCTCAAATAGTCCGTTCATGGGCAGCTGGCAGTGGTGGAAGCAAATGGCAGAGGGCTGGAGAGCTGTTCATGGTATTGGAAACAGAAGCCAAGTGAAAAAGGAGCCAAATGAGCAGGCAGGAAAAAGTTGATGTCTGGAGACTAAGGCAAAGATAGAGCTTTCACAGGAAGAAGCTCTACCATCATTTCATCGTTCTTCTTTTTCTTAGTTCAAGCTGTGGTAAGGGCCTTCACAACCAAGTTGGATGCCCCTTCCTCATTTCCTGGCCCACAAGTTAATAATACATACCTGAATGCTCTACTCTGAATGCTCAACAAGTTCACACAATCCCTACAGGTCAAGCCGCAAGCATCTGCCCCTTCAGCCAGGCCTCACTTCCCAATAGCACATGGTTCCACAGGTACCCCACTGCATCTAAATGTATGAAACTTTTGGGGGACATTCTAGATCCAAAATATAGCAGTGTCTACATCTATCAGTCTATCTATCTATCTATCTATCTATCTATCTGCATATATATACAAATGTATGTATATTGCAGATCTGTCCATTGAGAAGTTCCACAGCAAGAAGAATGATAAAATCCAGATCTTGGTTTCTAAATACTATTCTTCACTAAAAGAAACAAGACTCATTAAAGACAAGTCCAATTCCAGGGCTGTAGTAAGGGAAGTACAAAATGAGCTCAGAATGCTTTGTTTGTGTAGGAAGGTAACAGTATTCAGAAATAATGAGGCATGTCAACTGACTCAGGACCAGCATCAAGAGACATTCAGTGAACAAATGAGGAATTCTGACTATTAAAATAAGGACTCATAATAAAAGATGCTAACTTTTTGAATAATATAGGAATCTATATGAGTCCACACTGATAGAAACAAACAAATGAGAGAAAAAGGAAAGGTCATCCTTATAGTAATAATCAATATAGGAGAAATGACATAATGTAAAAACCACCATCACAATAAGAATTGAATCAGTTTACTAATTGAATCAGGTGAGAACATAAGCAGATACTAAAACTAGTGGACTGAAGTCTGAGGAGTTGCAAGACATTAATATGGTCTCAAAGTATTTTCTGGATATGAGCACGGGGGGGAAATAGTAGCTTTATAGTAAAGATACCTAGCAAATAGTATATTAACCAAGTGATCAAAATTAATATGGCATTAGGGATAATCTACATCATGTGCCTACTGAGAACACAGAACTCTGATATTTCTTCCAAAAGTGCATAAACTGAATCCAGTTATGAGGAAAACATAGATGCATCCTAACTGAGCTGCATCCTACAAGGTAGCTGGTGGTTCTTCTTCAAGATTATCAACGCCATGATATGCAAGGACTTTATAACTATTCCAGGTTAAAGAGACACAAAAACTGACTGCAGCTCACCAGCAAAGATTTTCTTCTTCTATAAAGGATATTACCAGCATATCAGTTTCAGTAAAATCTGAACTAAGGCTATAAGGTAATTCACACTTTATCCATGTTACTTTTCTGCTTTTGGTTATTATACCTAAGTTATATAAGAGAGTGCCTGAATTCTTAGGAAACATACTCTGAAGTCTTTAAGGGTTCCTTGCATCATGTCTGCAACTCACTGTCATATCAGAACAGAAAGAGTGAGGTGGGCAGTATATTGGTGGGGCCACCCAGAATCTTTGGAGCTCACATCTCACAGCTTGTCCCCTGAAAACTTGTTTTGGTCTGCTTTCTATCTTCCGATTCCTCCCTTTTGTAATGGGAATATTTATCCTGTGTCATTGTATGTCAGAAGTACTTAACTTTTAGATTTGATTTTCACAGGAGACCACAACTAAGAGTTTGCCTTAAGTCTCAGAGACTTTGGATTTGGACTTTTTAGCAGTGCTGGAACTGTTAAGACTTTGGTAACTCTTAGAGAAGGACTAAATGCATTTTGCATAAAAAGGTGGACATGAGTTTTGGGAGCTGGGCCAAAGCCCTATGGTTTGGATCTGGAGTGTCTCCCCAAAGTCTCATGTATTTGAATGTAATAGGACCATGTGCTGTTGGTATGTGAAGCATAGTTTAAAAAGGTGGGTTCTTGGGGCTTGAACTGAAGGGATTGTGTTAACTTGTTGAGATTGGAGTTTGCCCGGGGCAGAACTTTCGGGTGTGTCTTGTAAACTTGTAGGCCAGAAAGTGAGGAAGGTGCAACAAACTGGGGTGCTCACCTGGCAGCCTAAACTAAAGGAAGACGAAAAAAACATTGTTTCAGCTTCTTCCTGGGAAAGCTCCAGCCCTATCTGAGTCTCCAGGCATCAGCTTAGTCCTGCTTCACTTGGTGTCTGTCTGCAATACTGTGAGCAGCTTTCCAGCCTCCGTCCTATGGATCCACCATTGCCAGTGGTCCATGAGCAGACTGTGTGAGACTTTCTATAACTGTAGGCTAAAATAAATCTTTCCTCCCTTAAGTTTTGGATGTTGAGTATTCTGTACCAGCAATGGATAAGTAACTAAGGCAGGCAAGGAGGGAAGGAGAAAGAGGAAAGAGAGAAAGGAATGTGTGGCAAATGCTAATATTTGAAGGATTCAATCACTGAAGAGTAAATGGAATTTTTTTTTCTTAATATTGAGACAGGTGGGCTGGGGTTACGGCTCGGCAGTTAGAATACTTGCCTAGCAAGCACAAGGCCCTGGGTTCGATTACACAGCATCACATAACCTGGACCTGGTGATTATGCCTGTAATCCCAGCTCTTGGGAGGCTGAGGTAGGAAAGTTGCCTTGGGTTTAAGGCTAATTTGGACTACATAGTGAGCTCAGGACCAGCCTAAACTACAGAGTGAGACCTTGTCTCAAAAAAAAAAAAAAAAAAAAATCTGCTCTGCTCTTGTCCAGGCTGGGCTTGAAACTGATCCTTCTTCCTCAGCTTCCCAGAGGGCTGGGTTTACAGGCATGTGCTACGACATCTGTTGGTGGTGGGGTTTTTTTCCCCCATAGTGTTAAGGATTGAACCCAGGGCCTAACTTATGCTAGGCACTCTACATCTGAGCTGTATTCCCTGTTCCTTTTGTTTTTATTTTGAGGCTGTATCTTCTGAGCTATATTCCCTGTTCTTTTTGTTTTTATTTTGAGGCTGGATTTCCTTAAAGTTGTCCAGGCTGAGGAGCTGAGATGATAGGCATGCACCAGCGTGCTGTTTCCACATGAATTTTAAGATCCTCTTGTCAGTTTCTTTAAAAAAAAAAAAGCCAGATGGACTTGTTTTATTTTTTTAGAAGAATTGTACTGACTCTATACCTCTGTTTAGGACCTATTGTGCTCTTGACTTTATTAAGTCATCCAATTCATGAATGTGGGATATGTTCCTATTTATTTAGGTCTTCTTTAATTTATTTCAAGTATGGTTTCCAGAGTGTAAGTTTGGCACTGGTTTTGCTAAATTCATTCCTAAGTATTTTATTCTTTACGATCATATTGTAAGTGGGATTGCTTTCCTAATTTTATTTTGGATTTTTATCATTAGATAGATATTTAGATATACAATTAATTTTTGTATATTGATCTTGTGTGCTGCAATTTTGGTAAGCTGGTAGTCCGAATGGAGTGTGCGTGCGTGCGTGCTTGTGTGTGTGTGTGTGTGTGTGTGTGTGTGTGTGTGTGTATCCCTTGAGGTTTTAATATACAAAGTCATGCCTGATGCCACCTGTAGATAAAAAATATTTAACTCATTATTTTCCACTCTCAATGTCTTTTATTTCATTTTCTTGCCTAATTGTTCTAGCAAGAACCTACAGTACAATGTTGAATAGAAACATCTCTTTTCAGATCTCAGGGAAATTTTTTCAGTCTTTCACCATTGAAGATGTTAGCTGTGGGGTTTTCATAGATGCCCTTTACAAGTAAGGAGATTGTGTTCTATTTTCAGTTTGTTGAGAAGTGTTTTTTTATCAGTCTATTGAGATCATTCGGCAATTTTATCCTTTATCCTATTGATACAAGCATGATTTTGAAGAACACATTCTAAGGACTACTGAAGGAGTGAATCTCCACAGTAAGAAAGTTCCTTTACTTAACTGTAAGTATACTACACATGCCATTGTTAAAAGCTGCTTCTGAGCCGAGGAATAGACATCATTGAGAGCAATCTAAGTAGGGACCCAGTAAGAGAATAGCTGAGGGATACTCCAAGATACCATTCCAGAAACATCCTTCAATAAAAACAAATTTTAGTCCTATGACTTAAAAATATCCTTTTCTATTTTAAGGAAGTTGCAGAAGGAAGATATTAAAAACCAGTCAGCTCCATTGCCATATGCATAGTAAGCTAAATTGGCCAGAACACATATCAGATGGCAACATGTTTTCCCTCTCTCAGAGAGGATGGATAACTAGGGCTGGGTGGTAGTAGATGTGAGATCTGAGAGATCTTGGAAATAAAGGCAGAAAGGAGAAAATCTGTGAAACGTTTGTCCAAGGGAGAGAGAGAGCTCCAATGTGATGTAGTTAAGAATGATTCCCTGAGAATAAAGAAACTCAAAGAGAGATTTGGACCTAGTTATATGGGTGAAGGAAAGACAAAGAAACAATCAAGTATGTTAAGTAAGAGCATCTCTTTAACGTAGGCTCTCTCAGTCTGGATCCCAACTCTGGTACTTAATCCTGAGCAAATTATTTACTGTTGCAATCCTTGGTTTTCTCACCTATGTAATAGACACAGAATTATTAGGAATAAATAAGATTGTGTTTTAAAGCCTTTAGCAGAGCTCCTAGCATATATTCAGTACTCCATAAATACGTAGATTTCCTCACTGATTTAGAAAAGAATGGAACCCACAAGTCACTGGGTGAAGGAGTCAGGAGTAGGACAGTGATTTTACCCATGCAAAAGGTCATGAATGCTGGTGATAAATGCTCGAGTTTAGAAGTAGTCAATTTAATTTCTTTAAAAAATATCAAAGTAAAGGCAAAATGTATGGGCTTTGGTATCAGAGTGTTTTCAGCTACATATCAACAGGAAATTCTACTGCAAACTAGGTTAAACAATAAAATATAGTTCATTTTCTTACATAATAGGATATTCAGGCAAAGTGTGAAATGCAAGCAGTTGGCTCATGAAAGGACACACATTCTTTGGTGACTTTTCAACATCTAAGGTATCTCATTCATCCTAGGACTGGCTTCTATGATAACAAAATTGTTTGTAGCAATCACTATATGTTACCTGTTCACATCACATGTCTCTTCTTCAAGCCCAAATTAAAACTCCTTTTCCATCTCACTAGGGCCCCCATTGGTCACTTATTAATAACTATCATGACTGGGTTGTCAATTTCTGATTGGCTTAAGCCTGAGTTCTTAAACTAATCACCACCAAATGAAGGAGAGGATCACCATAACTGATTTATGTTAATCAGGCCATGAGTATTAATCCAAGATGCCCAATACCCTGATAATAGGGGTAACAGAAACAGTATAAGAAATGAGAGGAAAACTGCAAATAAATAATACAAATTAATTTCACAAATAGGACACAAGTATTTAAGTTGAAAATGTCAAAAGAGATAAACACAGGATCCTTGAAACAGCCAATTGGACCCAGGACTCTAGTCAAGAAAAGTCCCTGGATGACAACTATTGTCTAAAAAATTAGTTTTCAACCAGTGGTGATTTTGCCTTTTCACTGGCCTGCCAGAAACAATTGGTAATGTCTGAAGTTATTTTGGGTTGGTACAATCTTGAATGTATATATATATACAAGTGTTTTGCATTTGAAACAGAGACTGAAGATATAAAATGAATAAACTTTCAGTGCTCTTTATGGGCACTGAGGCCTGCAGAGGTTAGCACCAGATTAATACTTTGAAGGAGGGTGTCATCCCAGTGTAATGGCATGCTGAGGTGTCTTCCCATGTTTACTGAAGGATGTGACCATGAAAGGGATTATGTCAACTTGTTGAGATTAGGAACCACACCCAGGGTAGAGCTTAGAGGTGTGTGTGAGAGATTTGTGGGCCAGCAAATGAGGGAAGAACACTCGTCCCAGATACTGTTATACCTAAGATCCACAGCAGACTGTCACTGGCTGTCCTGCAGACTTGGATGGGTGTTCTACTTTCCAGCTGAGCTCTCGTATGTGCAGGCCAACACCATGGACTATCTCTCTCCTCAGATTTGTAAGCCCTCCAAATAAATCCCTTTTTCTTATAATTTCTGTCTATTATACCTCTTGTAGAATCCTAACTAATACAAAGGATTAAGGGAAGTAAAACAAAAGAAAAAAAGCTTGACGCAACAGTTCATTACAGAATTTTCAAAAGCATATCTGAAATTAAACAATGATTAACTTCATTACAAATAACAAGGCTAGATGTAATTCTAAGTGGGGATGTAAAAATATATCAAGGAATATTTTATTTCAGTCATGTTAGACAGAAAGGCATGTTTTAACTTATGGCCTACCAGGATAACAAGTTGTGAGCAGATTCTTTGGTCGACTTTAGGGGGAGAATTGACTCTTGTATTCCCATATAAATGCATCCAAGATACCATATCTAATGGGTAGATGCTATAGTTTGGATCTTGAGTGTCCCCCAAAAGCCTCATGCATTTTTAACAATGTGTTACTGGGAGGCAGAGCTTGGCTAGAAGGGACGGATGTTTGGAATCCGACCTGGACGGATTGTATCAACTTATTGAGATTACGGGTTGCCTAGGCAGAGCTTTCAGGTCTTTGTTATTGACTTGTGGACCAGGAAGTTAGGGAGGGACACCCACCCTGGGGAAGGGGAGTGACTAGCAGAACTAAATAAAGGAAGGAAGAAGAAACATTGTTATAGTTCCTGGGAAAGCTCTAGCCTCGCCATTCTGCAGATTTAACTTTGTTTCTACCTCACTTGGCTTCTGTCTGCAGTTAAGTGAGAAGCTGTCCACACTTTGCCAGGTACCTCCACTGTTGCCTGCCCCAGGAACAGACTGAGTGAAACCTTCTGAAACTGTGGGCTAAATAAATCTTTCTTCCCTTAAATTGTGGATGTTGGATATTTGGTCACAGCAATGAGAAAATAGCTAAGACAGTAGAAGAAGCCAAGGATGGTGTTTAATGTGCTATAATGCACAGGGGAGCCCTTCACAGCAAAGATTTATCTGACCCAAATACCAGTAGTGCTAAGGTTAAGAAATTCTATACAAGAGAGTAAGAGATTCAAATTACAGCATGAGGACAGACAGACTGTAGGGAGAAAAGTAAAGGTATTTTCATAGAAAACTTAATTTTTGTGGAGAGTTTGAAGGAAATTAAGGGATACAGAGATTTTTAAATGTCAAAAATTGTTTTGGCTTTACAAAGAAAAATGTTTGCATAGACACAATAATAAAATACACCTTTACTAATTTTAACTTTTTGGAATTAACTTACAAAGGATGGAAAAGTTAATTTTCAACTTTGATAGTATAAAATTAAAAGTTCAGATGAAAAAAGCTAGTAAATGGAAGGAGTGGAGAAGAGATGAAGAAAAGGTAAAAGAGGAGTCAGATACCTATCCTACAAAGTGAGGCAAGCACTGTGTGATAGAACAAAAATGAAAGTATACTTACATTAATGTTGCAAGTGTGTCTTTTTTTATTCAGGGTAACTCCCCACACACACTTCCCAAGTTCCTCCAAGTCAATTTGGCAACACATAAATTTTTTTTGGTTTTGTTCCTCTTGGAGGTACTGGAGAGTGAACTAAGAATCTCCACACTAAGCTACATCTCCACATTAAGCTACTTTTAAAGTTCCCCTCCCATTTTATTAATGTGTGTGTGTGTGTGTGTGTGTGTGTGTGTGTGTGTAACATAATATTTACAATGAACTTGAGAATTTTGTGCACATATGTATTGAAACATAATTACAGTCCCTTCCCCTCCCCTTTCTGGATCCTCCCACAACCTCCCCCTCCCCCCTAACTTGCACTATGACCCCCATTTGGTTCTTTTTTTTAACATATCACCTTCCTTCCTCCTTCCCTCCCTCTCATCCTCCCCCCTTTCTCTTTCCTTCTCTACGAAGTCCACCTTCTTACTTTCTTTCATGTCTCTTACTTTTTTATGGTTTTCTTTGATTAGAGAAAATATATGATGTTTAACTATCTGGGTCTGATTCATTTGGCTGAGCATAATGATCTCAAGATGCATTTATTTCCCTAAAAATGACCCAAATTTATCATTCTTAATGGCAGAGTACTACTCTATTGTGTGCGTGTGTGTGTGTGTGTGTGTGTGTGTGTGTGTGTGTGTGTGTATACCACATTTTCTTTATGCAGTCATCTGTACTCAGCATATTGGCTACTTCCAAGATTTGGCTAAGATCAATTGTGCTGCTATACTAAGACATTCAAGTTATCATTAAATGAGTTTTCTTAGGCTAAACTTATATGAAAGACAGAATAAATGAATTGCTACATTAAATAAACATAAGTTTATATCACAAAGGTATATTATACATAAAGCAGGAGTTATAATGGCATACTTATATCTCAGAATTTTTAAAGAATTCTTTTCTAAAGAGGAGCAGGAAGAAGTAAGAACATTATTACAAATTTAGTTACAGAGCATAAAATTGAAAAGTAAAATTCAAGAGTCACAGGTTGAATTCATAGCTGACTGAGTTCTTAGCTGATGGGCTAAGGCTATGTGATCTTTTATCTTTCCCACTCAATGAAAGCTTCAGGGAAAAGACCCCCAAGACCCCTTATTTACCAATGCTCACTGTTTTTAAAACTAATAATATCCCAAATAAAAACCATTGCCTTCTGCTAATCTACTCCCAGCTAAATATCTGTACAATCATATATATCAAAAAAAGTTTCACAGATTAAGATTTTATACCAATTACTCATGTTGAATATAATATTATGTTTTACAAACTAATATACTAATAAAAATAATAATTATGGGAAGAAGTTTCACAGATCTTATGACAAAGCTGGTACTGTTTCAGTGGGATACTAATCAAATGATTAATTTCTATTTTTTGTTACAGTTTCTACTTAGATATTTCCTTCCCTCCATATTCTTTGGAGCTGCTTATCTCTGTCTCTCTCAAAGATTTCTTCAAGTATTTTCTGCAATGCTGGACTAGTGATCACAAATTTCTTTAGGGATTCTTGATCATGAAAAATTTTTACTTATTCCATTTTTCAGGGATAACTTTGCTGGACACAACAACCTGGGTTGACACTTGCTGTATTTTAAAGCTAGAAAGATCTTGCTCCAGGCTCTCTGGATCTTTACAGTTTACATAAGAAATTCGCAGCAATTCAAATGGGTTTACCTTGGTAGAATAATGTCAGTTTTTCCCTTGCTGCTTTTAATATTCTCTATGTTGTATTTCTGAGGTTTTTGTTATGATGTATTGTAGCGAGTCTTGTTGCTGGTTGAGGCTATTTGGTGTTCTATAAGCTTCTGGTACCTGAAAATCAATTTCTTTTCCTAAATTTGGAAAATTTTCTTGCATTATTTCAGTGAATAAATTATTTATACCTTCAGTGTTGTCATCTGCTCTTTCTCCCACACCCATAATTCTGATATTAGTCCTCTTTGAATCATCCATCAGCTGTTGTATCCAGATACTTAGCTCATTTCTAATTTTGGAGTTGTGCCTGATTATAGCACTTGATTCCTCAGCCTTGTCTTCAAGGTCTGAAATTCTGTCCTCACAATGACTGAGTCAACTTCCCCTGCTTTTAAATGTATTTTTTACATCCTGAATTTCAGCTAGATTTCATTTCAGAATTTCCACTTCTCTATCAAAATGTTCTTTATATCTTGCACTTCCTTATTTACCTGAGCCAACTTTTTCCCCCATTTTATTGATATGTATAAGTGCAAAATTTAAAGTATACAATGGAGTTGAGCCTTTTATGCACATATGTATCTTGTCAAGGTGACAAGGGCTTTCCCACTCTCCTTTTGTCCCTCCCCCTACCCACCCCTCCATCCCTCCCCACCTTCCCCCCCTGGTTCACTTTGTTTTTCATTTTAAGTTCCATGAGATAGTTGTGCTCTGGGACTCTCATATCAGAGAGACCATTCGATGTTTCACCTTCTGCTTCTGACTCACTTCACTAAGCATGATGTTCTCAAGTTTCTTTCGTTTGGCTGCAAAGGCCTCCATGCTGTTGAACTTTATAAATGCATAGTATTCCATTGTGTATGAATACCACAGTTTGTGTATCCACTGGTCTGTTGATGGGTATTTTGGTGACTTCCATATTTTAGCTATTGTTAGTTGTGCTGCTATGAACATGGGTATACATATATCTCTGTTGTGTGTTGTTTTGACCTCTTTTGGATATATTCCCAGGATGGGTGTCACTGGATCGAAGGGGATATTTATTTCTAGTCTTTTGAGAGCTCTCCATACTGCTTTCCAAAGGGGTTGTATTTTGTTTTGTTCTTTATTATTATTTTATTTTTTGAGACAGGGTCCCAGTCTGTAGCCCAGGCTGGCCTAGAGCTCTGAAATGCATGTGCACACACCCACGTATGTGGTGCTGGGGGATGGAACCAGGGCCTTGTACTTCATGGACAAGGACTCTAATTACAGAGCTATGCCCCCGGCCCTTGTTCTTTTGTTGTTGTTATTGGTACTGTTGTTGTTTGAGGCAGGGCCTCTCTAAATTGCCCTGCTAACTGACCTCAAACTTGAAGTCTTCCTGCCTCATCTTCCCAAGCAGCTGAAATTATAGGCATGCCCAGTCTGGCTCTTCCAGAGTGTTTTTTCATGATTTAAAATAATGTGCTTAAGTTACCACAATAAGTTTATAAATTTTCCCTTTATTTGACTTTGTTTCATAGAAGCTCTAAAAAAATGATCATTTTATATTCTGGAAACAAAGTCATGGAATCCCACCGAAGTCTCTAAAAGCAGAGTTGTGCTTTGAGGACTCAGATTTTACATATCCGATTCATTACTGAAGAACACTGCACTTTTGGTGGTCAAACTGGTACTTTAAGAACCAACTTCAAAATTAAGATGAGAAGATAAGGATTTCATTTGTGTCATCTAATAACTTTTCTGAGAGGAAAAACAGATCAAAATGATTTTTGCTTAGCTTAGCAAGTTAGGCAATTTAGATTTGTTGTGAGCTGAATTATTTGCATGCCTGGTGGTGTCCTTTAATAAACTTTTTCAGAAGTTTTAGCTGCAAGATATTCTCAAGTGGCTTCCTCTGTTGTGTTGGGATGAACTGCTTTTCAAAGACTTCTCTAGCAGCATTATCTTTCTAACAGTCATTTCTCACCTGGCCTCTAGATAGCCCCAGCCACATTGTCTGTGACCTAAACCCTTGCTCTCAATCAGTGCAGATGATTTGGTCATACAAATGGGACCTGTTTAATAATCGCATAACATTTTTAACAATCTACAAAACCGAAAGCACATGACATTTTCTTTATTCTATCCAGTCCTGTAAATACATCCTTAATGTCACACATCTCCCAAAGAGCTCATATATTTGCTCTTCAGTTGTACAGAAGGAAAGATTTCCCACATAGAATGTGAAGCTTCCTTTCCATAATTTTTTACACTCATTGATATCATCACAGGACTCCCAAACCTTGTACTCATCCAAGTCCAGGGAGGAACCACTGGGCAGAATTCTCAAGACATTAGACACGGTGCTGAATGTGCAGTGGACCAACCAAAGATCTCCATCCAGTTTGGCAGCAGAGTCACCAGTGAGATGTTAAATGAGTTTAAAATAAAAAGAAAGCTACAAGGAGGGAATTAGAAGTATAGACCTGTGGATATTAAAGAGACTCACACCAAGATGTGAGGACACCCTAGCTCTTGACCATGAGGATCATGTAAAGGCAAAGTGAATATGAATAGTTCTAGGCCCCAGAATATGATCACAAAATCCAACTTTTTGGCCAAAATTATTCTTTTTTATTAGCATGTAAGTGTGACATACAATAATAACTTTCAGCTTGAGAAATTGGTGTGTATACACATCATATCTTGGTCATTTTTACTTTCTTTCCCCCTCCCCCCTTCCCGTACCCCCACATCACCTTTTCCTGCCTACAAAGTCTATTTTCTTCCATCTCTCTTTTAACAAAATTGAACTTTTAAAGTCTCTCTGAAGGACTCCTCATAGAGTCTGCCTGGTTGATTTAGATTTTTGCATACACAATCTGTCACCAAAGAACCATTTTAAAAACAGTATGCTCTTGGAAAATATGGCATGCAACACTCAAATATATCAAAATCTCATGGATTTTTTGATCTATCATTCCTGATCGGGGATCAGGCATCAGATAAATCACATATATAATCAGTGTCATGTCAAAGCACACATACTGGGCTATGGATGTGACTCAGTAGGGCAGTACTGACCAGCATTCATAAGGCCCTGCACTTAATCCTCAATACTGAAAAAAGGCACAAATACTCTTGGGACATACTCTGTTTATCATTCAAGTGTATTAAATAGGACAAACTAGACTGTATTTTTAGGTTACATAAAAGGTCCCTGAACACTATCGAGTATACAAGTAAATCTGTGAAAATTAAACCTCCTTGGTATGATAAATTTAACCCAAATTCATGTTAGATTTATTTTTAATTTATTTTTTTATTTTACAAATACATGAATTCCAAATTCTATAACACATTAGAGACATGGCATGTGGGGAATTAGTGAGCATCTATGCTCACCCCTTTTTCAGAGGTTCACCCCTTTCCTAGCTGACCATTGCCTCTCTTTCTATCCTGTCATTCTTGTTGGGGCCTTTTTATATCATTATGTTTGTGCATTTGATAAGAGGGAAACCCATCTATAGTTCATCTTTTGTGCTTGGTTCATTTCACTGAGCATTATTGACTCAAATTGGCACCATTTTCATTCAAAAACTTCATATCTGCCTTTCTTTATGGCTGCATAGTATTCCATTGTATATAGGCACAACATCTTCTTTAACCATTCCTCCGTTGATGGACAGGTAGGTTGTTTCCAGGATTTGGCTATTATGAATTGTGCTTTTATAAAAATGGATATCCATGTGTCTTTGGTATGTTGACTTTATTTCTTTTGGGAACGTGCCCAGTAGACCAGTAGCTGGATCAAATGGAACTTCTATTCTCAGATTTCTAAGGAATCTCCTGACTGATTTTCATAATGGTTGTACAAGATTTCACTCCCACCAACAGTGGAGTAAAGCTCCTTTTTTTCCTGCACCCTCAACAACAATTGTTGTTTACTGAGTTCTTGATGTAGGCCGTTCTCACTGGAGTGAGGTGAAACCTCCATGTTGTTTTTATTTGCATTTCTCTGATGGCCAATGATGAAGATCAATTTTTAATATGCTTGTTGGCCATTCGTACTTCTGAGAAGTTTGTTTTCATTTCAGCTGCCACTTCTTGATGAAGTCATTTATTTCAGGGGGTTTAATGTTTTTGAGATCTTTGTATATTCTAGACATTAATCCTTTGTTTGAAGTATTACTGTGAATACTTTTTCCACTCTGTGGGTTGTCTCTTCACTTGTTGATTGTTTCTTTTGCTGTGTAAAAGCTTTTTAGTTTAATGTCATCCCATTTGTTGATTCTTGCTGAGATTTCTTGTGCAGCTGGCGATCTGTTCAGAAAGCCCATTCCTGTGTGTCTATGTCTTCTAAGGTTTTACCTATTTTGTCTTCTAGTAGGTTCAGTGTTTCTAATTTGATGTTCAATTCTTTGATCCATTTTTATTTGATTTTAGTGTGTGGTGACAGACATGGGTCTAATTTCACTCTCCTGCTTGTGGAGATCCAGTTTTTGCAGCACCATTTGTTGAAGATACTGTCTTTTCTCCAGTCGATTATTTTGGCCTCTTCGTCAAAGATCAGGTGACTAAGGGTGTTTGGGTTTGTTTCAGTATCCCCAATTCTGTTCCACTGGTCCTCTTGTTCATATACCAGTATCTTGTAGATTTAATCACTGTCATTTTGTAGTATTTTTTGAAGTCTGGGATTGTGATTCTTCCAGCTCTGCCTTTGTTATTTAGAAGGCTCTGCAGCAGGTCCAGGCAGCTGTTCAGGCTGCTCGGCCACTTGGGCCATATGACCCAGCAGACCCCATGGTGCTTGAGGTGTCAGTGGCAGACAGGGATGCTGTTTGGAGCCTCTGGCAGGCTCCCACAGGTCAATCACAGTGGAGACCCTTGGAATTTTGGAGCAAGGCCCTATCATCAAGTGCAGATAACTACTCTCCCTTTGAGAAACAGCTTCTGGCCTGCTACTAGGCCTTGGTGGAAACTGAATCTTTGACCATGGGACACCAGGTTACCATGAGACCTGAGCTGCCCATAATAAACTGGGTGCTGTCTGACCCTTCAAGTCATAAAGTTGGACATGCTCAGCAACAGTCCATTATTAAATGGAAGTGGTATATATATGACTGGGCCTGAGCAGGTCCAGAAGGCACAAGGAAATTGCATGAAGAAGTGGGTCAAATGCCCGTGGTGCTTACTCCTGCTGTATTTCCCTCTGCCCCCCAGCATGCACCTATGGCTTCATGGGGTGTACTCTATGATTAGCTAACAGAGAAAGAGAAGAGTGGGGCCTGGTTTCCAGATGGTTCTCTGTGTTATGCAGGCACCACACAGAAGTGGACAGCTGCAGCATTGCAGCCCCTCTCTGGGACATCCCTGAAGGACAGTGGTGAAGGAAAATCTTCACAATGGGCAGAACTTCAAGCAGTACATCTGGTCATGCATTTTGCTTGGAAGAACAAATGGCCAGATGTGCGAATATATACTGATTTGTGGGCTGTAGCAAATGGTCTGGCTGTCTGGTCTGGGGCATGGAAGGAACACAACTGGAAGACTAGCAAGAAAGATATTTGGGGATAAAGTATGTGGATAGAACTCTCCATGTGGGCAGAAGATGTAAAGATATTTGTGTCCCACATAAATGCTCACCAAAAAGTCATGTCAGCAGAAGATGACTTTAACAATCAAGTGGACAGGATGACTCGTTCTGTCAAGAGCAGTCAACCTCTTTCCTCAGCTACCCCTGTTATTGCCCCATGGGCCCATGAACAGAGTGGCCATGTTTTGTTTTTGTTTTGTTTTTGTTTTTGTTTTTTTTTGTATATCAGTTCATTTTATTATATGTCTAAGGGAACTTCTTTTTTGGTCATATCTAGTGGGTCCACTACTTGCATGTCTTGTTTTCTATGTATGGAAAGTTTTTTCTTGTGACTTCAGCATGTAGATTTCTTAGTCTTTTCGTATGGATTTCCATTTTTCTTGTATTCCTGATATTCTGAAATTAAGTTTATTTGAGTCTTCTATAATCTGTAGCATTCCATTTCCTTGTTAACACTGAGTTATTTTACAGTTGGTAACAGTCTGGGCCATTATAACATTCTTATCCTCAAAATCAGAAATTCTTTCCTCATTTCGTGTTGTTCAGTTCCCTAGACTTTCCATGGATGTTTTCATCTCCTGATACCCATCCTTATTTTTTTCATATTTTCGAAATTCTTTAATGAATTTGTCATTCATTTTCCGTATTGATTTTTGTGTCTCTGCTAGTTTCGAATTTGTTTCCTTCTCAATTACTTTGGCTAAATCTTTTAAAAATTCTTCAAGTGTCTTGTGTAGTTTATTATCTAAGTCTGTCTTGTGTTTGGAAATTCCAATAAGTTAACTATTTTTTTTTCAACATTTAGAAATTTTGTATCTTATTCTGGTTCTATCCGGGTCTCCACTGGTGAGCTGGGGACTTTCTGCACCATTTTGCCCTCTTGTTTTCTCATCTTGCTGTTGAGTGTTCCTTTGACTTGCTGTGGCAGCTTTTTAAATAATCTCTATATTCTGGTAGTGAAGACTGTTGTCCTTTGGCTGTACAATATGTTGACTGTGCCACTGAGGTAGAATTTCTCTTCAGAGCTAACTTACTTCTTTCTTTCAAACCTGAAGGTCTGGGTGCCACTACCTGGATCCCTCCAGGCTGGATTCCTGTGGCTGAATACCTCTGGTGTGCAGCAGTGATAGGTACCAATTAGGTCCAGTCACACAAACTCCGGGGTACAGGTGTGTGTCTGGGCACAGCTGCCTGGATGCTTCTGGATGCTGCCAGTGATGGATGGTGGTTAGACTAAGCCATGCACTTTTGCATTTGTTTCAGGCAGGGGTCTGGGCACAGCTACATGGATACCTCCAGGATGCAGCAGAGATAGGCCCCGTTGCTCTGGCTCCAAGGTGCAGGTGAAGATTTGAGCATGGCTGCCTGTGTTCCTTTGGTGTACAGCAGTGAAGGGTGCAGAGCAGGCCCAGTTGCATGAGTCCTGAGGTGTAGGCAGGGGTCTTGGTGCAGCTACCTGGGTACCTCCAGCATGCAGCAATGACAGGTGCTGCATAGGCCCAGTTATATGGGCTCCAAGGTGCAGGCAGGAGTCTGAGCACAGCTACCTGGACACAGCAGTGACACGTGCTGAGTAGACTCAGCAGCACAGGCTCTGAGGTGTAGGCAAGGGTTTGGGTGCAGCCACCTGGTTGCCTCTGGCATGTAGTTGCAACAATTGCCAAGTAGGCCCAGTAGCCTGAGCTCCAAGGTATAGGCAGGGGTCTGAGCTGAGATGCCTGTATGCCTCCAGTACACAGCAGTGATGGATGGAGGTTAGGCTCAGCTGTGTGGACTCTGAGGTGCACATGGGGGTCTGGGTGTGGTGTCTATATGATTATTAATTATTGATAATTAATAGTTCTACTTATAGGGAGGATTGGAATAGGTGGAGAGCAGAGTATAATTAGGGGTTAGCTTTAGGTATCAACTAAAAAGCAAAAACGTATTTATATTGTACTGGATAGCCTGTCAATACTCCTACCCCAGACTGAAATTATCAGAGATTAGCATTGTAAGAAAGATGCAGATGAGTTGGAGAGAGTTCAGAGTGAAGTGGGGAGAGTGTAGCTTCCAGATCTGCAGAATGTTTTAGAACACAAGGCTCAGAGAGTTCATAAAAAGAGGGAGGAATTCAGCAACTATCTGCTATAAAGAGAGAAGGAGTTGGAAGTGAAAAACAAAGAAAGGAAACATTAAAAAGAGAGAAGAAAAAAGAAAACAAAGAGGAACATAGAAAAAGTTTACCAAAAAAATTCAAGGGGAAAAAGAAAAGAAAAAGAAAACAGCAACAAAGACAAAAACAGAACTGAACCAAAAAAAAGAGAAAAGAGAAAAACAAAAGAAAACAAGAAGAGGAAAAAAGAATAGAAATTTTAAAAGAGAGAAAAAGAAAAAGAAAGGAATAAAAGAAAAGAAAAAAGAAAAGAAAAAATGAAAGCGAATTAGATCAATTGCAGGAAAGGGAAGGAACTAAACCTAAAAATATAAAGAAATAATAAACCAAAAAGCAAGATCATGACAACATCACAACTTCCACAGTAGACAACTGCAAATGGCGGAAGACATGGGCTTAGTCCTCAGCAAGTGAAGGTGGTGGGCGGGGAGATCCTGGCCTCCACAACAAGCTATGGCCGTGGCAGGGAGACCTCTCATGTTAGATTTATTAGCAGTAATTCCACCTGCCATGTTGGACTTTGGACTTTTGTTTAACTACTTGAATGATCCAAGTCTACTTCAAAAATCATTTAAAAGAATTTTAACAAATGCCCCTTCCCACCTTGCTACATTTTTTACAGAAGTCAGAGGCATTGGAAATGATTAAACTGGTTCTAGCCATACTTTCAAAATTAAGCGTTAGTTCTCTCTCTCCATGTCTTATTCTGCTGTGGTCCCAAATTTTAGAGTTAAAGAAATACTTGTAAAAATAAGACTATGTATTACATTTGTATATTAATAAAAATAGTGGGGGGGGGAGAGAAAAAAACTAAATTAAAATGCAGTCTTATCTGGGCATGGTGGCACACACTTTTAATCCTAGCATCTGGGAGACTGAAGCACAAGGATCCCAAATTCGAGCCCTGACTGGGCACTTCAGTAACTTGGCAAGACACTGTCTCAAAGTAAAAAATAAAATGGGCTGGAGATGTAGCTCAGTATGGAGGCCCTGTGTTCAACACTCAGTATCACAAAAAAATGCATATTCTTGCAGCACACATTTAACAGATTCTGATTCAGTATATTTGTAGAAGGACCCAGGAATTAATACTTCAATTTGTACCCCAGTGACCCAGCTGCATGTTATCCAAGGACACACTTCGAGAAATTCTACTGAGGAAGTTTGTTCTCTTAACAAATATTTAATGAGTGCTCCACTTGCCAGACATTATGCTAGACACAAGTAAAAAGTAAAATTTTCAGAAAGCATTGTATCCCAGGTATTTACTTGATATACTTGTAGACGCAGTAGAATTGCAATAACTCTCTGTTGAGTAAACAAATTAACAGAATAAATAAGTTCATAATTAAGCGATGAAATCAGATAAGAGAATACAACACAATGTGATTAATACAATGTTAAAGGTGCTTTTAGAGGAAGGGAAAAGAAGGAGACTAACATTTATAGGGGCTCTGCTCTGTGACAGGCACTGTGTGCACTTTCCACTACATCATACAAGAGGAAAAATAGTTAACCTAGCTAGGGGACGACAGAAAATGTTTCTAGAGGAGGGGTTACATGCACTGCTTCTTAAACATGTTGGATATGAATGTGTGTGTGTCCATGTGTGTGTGTACATGTGTGTTGAGAGTAAGATGTAGAAATTTAGGAATGAATTAAGCAAAAAAAAAAAAAACATGTGCAAGGGCAGAACATATTCAAAAACAAATAAAAGCATAGAATATTGAAATGAACGTATAAAAATTATTGGATATGGACAATAGTGCTATACAACTCAAAGCAATGAAAAACAGAAACCTTTCCTATTTATATGGCATTTGAAGAGCATAAGGAAGCCCACTGTCCCTTCCCCTCAAAATCTTCCTGACAGCCTGTCAACAATGCCTGAAAGTATGCCACTGGAAACTTACAACTTTGAGTCATTGAAAAAGTGCCCTGTTAAAAACAAATATCCCGGGGCTGAAGGGAAGGCTCAGCAGTTAAATTGCTTGCCTTCCAAGCACTAAGTACCCAAGTTTAATTCCCCAGCATCCACATAAACCAGGCATGGTGGCACATGCTTGTAATCCCAGCACTTGGGAGGTCGAGGCAGGAGAATTGCTGTGAACCCAAGGCAGCCTTGACTCCATAATGATTTCTGAACCAGACTGGGCCACAGAGCAAGACCCTGTCTAAAAAAAATCCTTCCCAGACTTCATTTCTTTTTTTTTTAAACCTGGTTACTAGATTGGAAGATTATAAAATGTGACATCTATAGGGATTTTATTTCATCCAAGTGTTGGACAAAGTTTTCTATAATTTCCTTGTAGATAAGATGGCAAATAGAAACTGGATGCTTCAGCTGTTTGTTGAGATGAGCCTGTAACTAATCGAACAACTGTTGCCAAAGAAGTGAAAAAAATGGTTTGGTCAGACTGGAAAGGAACTTCTAGTAGACAGCCAAAAGATCATGTTCCTGGCTCATTTATAATTTTGGCTCACTACAAACAAGAGCTTTTAAGATAATCAGAGCCATCAAAGATTGAATGGGCTGCCTTGGGGAGCTATGAGTACTAGGTACCAAAAAGTACAAGCCAACATCGAAGAACTTCTGGCTTGGCAGTCATGTAGTGAACAGGTCCCTTTTAATCTGTGTGCAGCTCTGAGTTAAGCATAAATTTGAAATCTAAAGATCTCAGCTTCATCATTTACTAGCAAGCGACTATGAGCAAGGCACTTGACTATACTTTCAATTCCCTCATCTGTAACTTGGGAATCAACATGCTATGGCAATGCCATGTGTAAAAGCACAAAACACACTGTTTAATACACTGGAGGTTTTCAATAACAGGTAAGTCTCACACCAATTATTCTGATTCAGTGATTCAGGATAGGACATACTAATTCATATCAGTTATACCAACAGTGCAAAAGTAGAAGAGATTTTGAAATGGTCTGGGTAGTCACAGAGGAAGCTGAGCCCAAGCTGACAAGGTGATGGATAATACTTAACAAGAATAAATGTAAATTATATTTTTAGGCTCAACACAAGGCAAAAGGGCAGAATGAAGTAAATTTTAAAAAGAGCACAAGTTTAGGAGCTCTTTTTTATAATTGGGGCATCCTACACTTCATTACTCATTTCTTTATTAATTAAATAAACATTTATGCTGCACTATACTGTATTTTGGGGAAAAATAAGAAAAACGCAACCCCTTCCCTCAAGGAGCTCACAATGTGGGGAGACAGACAACATGAAAGAGAAAATACAATGGGATTATTCTAATCAGAGGAACACGTAGTAGGCTCAAAGGGAGCACACAGAAGAGGATGTGAAACTACAGAGTCAGAGGCAAAGGGAGAGACAATGTCCTAGAGGCCATAATCCTTTTTAAAATAATCATATTTATGTTTTGAATAGCTAATTCAGATTTGTACGCACCTTCTTATCACAGTAGGCAGTGCATCAGTCTAACTCAGATTTGTAGTAAAAGGTACAAAATGTGCAAAAAGATGAGCAAAGTAACTCTTCCTACCACTCCTATGCCCCAGCCACCCAATCCTCTGTGGAAGGAAATTACTGTCATTTAGGTTTTAGTGTATCTACCCAAGAATACTTTGAGTCCGATTTTGAAAGTCAGTAACTACTTGGCTAGAAAATAAGGTATGAAAGCATGATGGAGTGCTCAGCTTGTCATCATGTGGGCAAATAGAATGAGGGATGCAAGACAGCAGGTGAAAGGCCAGGCATGCCCGGTTGTGAGGGGCCATGTAAGGCATGGGGAGTAGCTTGACTCTGCTAGTACTCAGCAAGAACCTTGCTAAAATGTTAAGCAGGAATGGTGTGATTGGATTTGCATTAGGAAAAAAACTTCACTCTAGCACCAAAGTGAAAGACAAAGGAAGTAGTCTAAGGCATAGACAGATCACTTAAGACATTTGAATAGTTCAAAAATGAGATGATGGAGAGCCAAGTCTAATATGCTGTAGTAACATAAATGAGAGACATATTGGCTGATACTTAGAAGATAGACTTAACAGATTTTGGTGACTAACTGAATGAAGAAATTAGGATGATTCTCAAGTTTCTGGAATGGACAACTGTGTGAATAGAGGTCAGAGTCATCAAAGTGTTAGCAGTAACTGAAGTAGATAGAAAGGGGGTAGATTTAAGTAAGGGAGATGAATTTGGAGCATATCCAGTTTGATCTGCAGGTACCTATGGAATGTTTCATGTTTCATATGTCTAGTA
Organism: Ctenodactylus gundi; assembly: GCA_004027205.1. NCBI lineage: Eukaryota > Metazoa > Chordata > Mammalia > Rodentia > Ctenodactylidae > Ctenodactylus > Ctenodactylus gundi. The sequence continues at coordinate 261,827 of PVKB01002546.1, forward strand.
TCAATTGAATCTGCAGGATTTGACACTAAAAGAGAGATCTAGGACTACATGTAGAGATTTAAAGGTCAATACCACGGTAGATAAATCCACAGAGATGGATGAGATGATGCAGAGGGAAAGATTCAAATAAGAAAAATCCTGGGAAAGACTTGCATTGAAGGGGTGACAGAGTACACAAAGAAGCATGAGAAAGAAAAATCAGAGAAGAATGAAGAAAATCAGGAGAGGAGCAGCATCACCAAGTGAAGGACTAGGCATTTTCAAGGCAAACATGAGGAATGAAGTAGAATGAGAGTAATTAATTATGTTCCATGCAGCAGAGAGGGAAATGAAATGAAGACTTTAAATTGTTTATTAGTTTTGGCAAATAAACTATTATTGGTTTTCCTAACGATAGCAGCAACAATGGTATTCTGCATACAGAGAAGTCAGAAGTGGGGGTTGAGTTTTGAACAGGAGATAAGGAAATGGAAGTAAAAAGGGTCTACATTTTAGGGAAAAAAAAGATCAAGTGCTAGTTGGAGATACAGTTGAAGGAAAGTTGTGTGTGGGGGGGGTTATTTGTTTGTATTTTGTTTATTGTAATGGGAATTGAACCCAGAGATATTTTACCACTAAGCTTTCTATTTTTATTTTTATTTTGAGAAAGGGTGTCACTAAGGTTGCCCAGGCGAGACATGAACTTATGATCCTATTGCCTCAGCTTCCTTCAGGGCTATGATTATAGAGGTGTGCCACTGTAGCTGAACTGTTTCTTTTGAAGGAGTGAAAGCTGAGCATATAGAAATGCTTATGGGAAGTAACCAGTAAAAAAGAGAAAGAGTGTTTGAAGGGATGAATGACAAAGAGGATAACTGATGAAGAAAGTTCCTCAAGGAGATGGTAGACCATGGGCCCCAAAACACAGGCAGATGAGTTAGCCTTGGACTGGAAAGTTATGTCTATACAGGACCAAAACAAACAAACAAACAAAAAAGCCAGCAAGTAGGACATGTAGGGCCATAGCTGTGAGTAAGGGTGATGTGGCAGGCAGTAGGAAAGTGAGCATTCGCAACTGATGGCCACAATTTTCATAATGGAATCACAAGTGAGGTCATCTGATGAGAATCAATTTGATCACAGGAATAGGTTGATGGAGTGGAGGTGAAAATGATTTTTTAAAATGAGACATATAGATGGGCTATCTACAAGAAAATTAAAATTATTCAGGGGCTGGAGGAATGGCTCAGCAGTTAAAGCGCTTGCCTAGCAAGCGCTACATAAGTACCCGAGTTCGACTCCCCAGCACCACATAAGCCAGGCATGGTGGCACACGCCTATAATACCAGCACTTGAGAGTCTGAGGCAGGAGGATTGCCCTGAGTCCAAGGCCAGCCTGGGCTACAGAGCGAGATCCTGTCTCAAAAACAAAACAAAACAAAACAAACAAACAAAAAAACCAAAATTATTCAGGATGATGGCCAGAGTTTGGGTGGAAAGGAAGAGTATTAGTGAGGTGATAAGTTCCTTAATAAGTAAAAGAACTGAAAGATAGTTAATAAAAGAATAGATCAAAAGACAGCAACTGTATAATCTCTTGGCCCTACAAGGTAATAAAGGAGAAATTGCACTGTTGAAACTTCAGGAGGTTGGCTGGTTGATAGCTAGATATTAGATATCTGATAGAGGTGGGGGGAAGAGTCAAGATTGCATTGGAGTAGGTGTTCCAGAATGGCTGCTCCCAACAAAATCAATCAGGGATGCACCCTCTGTTGTACTCATGTACCATGGCCTGTGGGCTGGAGCTGGCACCACAGAGACAACCAAGACACAGTGCTCTATCAGGCACACCATGAAACAAAAGACAGGGGAAAGGGAAGCCTCTGCACCCTGTCTTGCACCTGTGCACCTTGGCCTGCAGGCAGGAGCAGGTGGGAGAACTGGGTCACCCTCATCCCCATGGAAGGTGCTATAGAGACAAGCCACAAGCAAGCCACAACAGTGCTTACGGTCATGTTCTAGAAAAAAAGGGGGGGGGGTGAGTTGTCTGCACCCTCTGTCACACCCATGTACCATAGCTTGTGGGCTGCAGTGAACTTGAGAAGTGGGTTCCCATCACCCTCGTGGAAGGCCTGAAGGAACTGTGGAGACTAGCAAGTCAAGGAGCGCTGCTACCAGGTGTGTCATAGAACAAAAGAAGAGGGAAAGGGGAGAGTTCTGTATGCTCTGTTGCTCCAGGCCAGAGCAGGCATGAGGAGCAGGTCACTTTCACCTTTGTAGAGGACCTGAGTATGCCACTGAGACAAGCAAATTCCTGTGGCACCAGTGCCCATTCCTGTGCCATAAAACAAAAGAAGAGAGGAAAGAGAGCTGCTTGCACCCTTTGTCATGCCTTCTTACTGCAACTGCAGGCTGCAGTCTACTTGAGAAGCAGGTACCCATCACTTCCGTGGAAGGCCTGGGAGCACCACGGAGACAAGCAAGCTGCAGTGCACTATCAGGTGCACCACAGGACAAAAGCAGAGGGGACAGGGAATCTTCTGAGTCACCTGCACCCTTTGTTTTGCCTGTATACCGCAGCCTGTGTGGGCCAGAATAGGCTTGGGAAGCGGGTCAACCTCAACCCTGCAGAAGGCCTGAGGGTCCTAGTACTGACAGTTACTGTCACAGTGGAAAAACCTTTCATGGAGCTGGAGGAATGGCACAGCTATTAAAGCACTTGCCTAGCAAGTGCACCACCCTGAGTTCAATTCCCCAGCACCGCATAAGCTGGGCATAGTGCATGCCTGTAATCCTAGCACTTGGGAGGATGAGGCAGCAGGAACTCTCCAGTGCACCAGACAGCACATTGCACATCCACAGGATGATACATAAGCCAGAGACTACATAATTCGGAATTTCCCCATTGGAAGGCAGAAATTGTCAAAAATTTTAACAGTAAAAGATTAAAAAAAGGGGACAGGCCCTTCTGCCCTTCCTATTGTCTGCTTAAGGAGGAAACACATGGAAGGCTAGCAGAACTGCAGAAGTCAATACAAGAAATGAATGATAAATTCACCAAAGAATTAAAAAATATAAAAGCATAAAGGAAGAACATTAGGATATGAAAAGCTTATTGGAATGTTTGGGGAACAGAATGATCCAAAAAGAGGAGAGAACATCTGATCTTGAAGACAGGGCAAAAAACTTTTAATGATGTTCAAATAACACTATATCATCAAGGAAATGGGTACCAACAGATCACGGATGACTCAAGGAAACTTAATCTGAGAATTACAGGAATACAGGAAAAAAATAGAAATCCAAACTAAAGGATTAATAAATTTATTCACTGAAATCATAAGAGAAAACTTCCTGTATAGTAAAAGAAATGGACATGCAAGTGTTGGAGGCATATTGTACATGAACTAGATATGACTAAAACAGAAGTTCTCCAAGATACATCATAATAAAAGTTACAGATGTGCAGTACAAAGATAACATTCTAAAAACTGTAAGAGAAAAATAGCAAGTGACATACCCAAGCAAAGCTATCTGTCACCACATACTCAAATGATATCAAAATGGATCAAAGAGATAGATATCAAAACAGAAACACTGAACCTGCTGGAAGACAATAGGTAAAAACCTAGAAGACATAGGGAGAGGTGAGTATTTTCTGAAGAGAATTCCAACTGTACAAGAAATAACAGCAAGAATCAACAAGTGGAACTATATCAAACTAAAAAGTTTTTGCACGGTGAAGGAAATAATGAGCAGGATGGGAAGAGACAACACACAGAATGGGAGAAAATCTTTGCCAGCAACACTTCAGACAGGGATTACTATCTAGAATGTATTTTTTAAAAACTAAAAAAAAAATCTCCTGAAATAAGAAATAGGTTGCTAAAATGAAATTTCTTAGAAGAGGAAGGATAAATGGCCAACAAGCACATGAACAAGTGCTCAACATTATTAGCTAGCAGAGAAGTGCAAATGAAAACAACACTGAGGTTTCATCTCACCTCACTGAGAAGGGCCTATACTAAGAACTCAATAAACAGTTGTTGGTGAGTGTATTGGTTGGGGTTCTAGGAGAGGCAGAATTGACGGAAATTGTAAAGAAAGAGAATTTATTTGGAGGGCTTATAAAATGGCAGCCTGCACGTGTGCGAGTTGGAGGGTCATCGTGCTCAGATGTGAGGTAGAACACCGTCCTGGACTTCAGGACAACCAGTGAAAGAACTTTGTTATTCAAATAATGGCGAAGACTGGAGACTAAAGATCAGTGAACTGGAGACCGGTGCAAGTTGATGTCTGTAGACAATCGCAAAGGCAAGAGCTTTCCCAGGAAAAGCTGTAACTATCTTTCTTCTTCCGTCCTTTTATTTAGTGCCAGTTGGGCCTCCCACATCTGGGGTGGGTGTTCTTCCCTCATTTGCTGGCCCACAAGTTGCTCACACACACCTATAAGCTCTACCCTGGATGTTTCCTCATTTCTTCAAGTTGACATAATCCTTTTAACAGTCACAACGAGGCTGTGGGGGAAAAATGGGAACACTTCTACACAATTGGTGGGACTGCAATCTGGTTCAACCATTATGGAAAGCAGTCTGAAGAGTTCCTTAGAAAGCTGAGAATAGAAATCCCATTTGATCCAGCTATAGTTCCACTGGGCATGTTCTGAAAAGAAATAAAGTCAATGTATCATAAAGATATGTGTATTCATGCTTATAGCAACACAATTTATTATAGCTAAATCCTGGAAACAATCTATTTGCCCATCAACAGAAGAAAAGATGAAGAAGATGTGCTATGTATACACAATGGAATATTAGGCAGCCATAAATAAAGACAAATATGAAGCATTTGAAAGAAAGTAGAGACACCTTGAGTCAATAGTGCTCAGTGAAATAGACCAGACATAAAAGACAGTATTGACTGGTGTCCTGCCTATGAAATTTGCATATAATTAATTGCATAAAAAGACCTTAACATGAGAGGAAGAGTAAGAAAAGGGGCAATGAACTGTCAGGAAAGGGATGAATCACTAAGCATGGGATAATGAGAAGGTGTAAGGAAAGGGTAAAAGGGAGGGAAAAAATTGCCAAAAGTAATGCAGATGGTCACTGTCTTCCCAGGCCCTATATTTTCAATTTATATCCAAAAAAAATCAACATCCAACAGTAAATAAATACTTAATAAATATGAAGCACATTACTTTTTCTTCAAACTAACACCACTATAAAATTGCATCAGAAGACCACAGGAAGTGACAGTCTCATTGTATTCAGTACTGTTTGATTCACACAGGAAGTAGTATGTCCGTTTCTAAAGATGTCATTTTAAAGTGAATATTTATGAGCCATAGAGCATCTAAAGAAGGGTCAAGAGGTCTCCAAGGAGCTAAGGTAATAGCTCAGTGGTGCAGGGCTTGCCTTCCATACAGGAGGACTTGCCTTCCATCCCCACAGCATGCATAGATAAACACATAAGGAAAGAAACAAAGGAAGAAGGGAGGAGGGAGGGAGATACTGTAAGAAGGAAGGAAGGAAGGGAGGAAGGAAGGAAGGAAGGAAGGAAGGAAGGAAGGAAGGAAGGAAGGGAGGAAGGGCAGACAAATGTAACAGGACTGATTAAAATTGATTATGTTTAGAAATAGTCCCAGGAGGGGTGTTGCATAACAGAAGTACATGTATACCCATGTTCATAGCAGCACAACTAATAATAGCTAAAATATGGAAGTCACCAAAATACCCATCAACAGACCAGTGGATACACAAACTGTGGTATTCATACACAATGGAATACTATGCATCTATAAAGTCCAACAGCGTGGAGGTCTTTGCAGCCAAATGGAAGAAACTTGAGAACATCATGCTTAGTGAAGTGAGTCAGAAGCAGAAGGTGAAACATCGAATGGTCTCTCTGATATGAGAGTCCCAGAGCACAACTATCTCATGGAACTTAAAGTGAAAAACAAAGTGAACCAGGTGGGTAAGGTGGGGAGGGAGGGAGGGGTGGGTACGGGGAGGGACAAAAGGAGAGTAGGAAACTCCTTGTCACCTTGACAAGATACGTATGTGCACAAAGTTCTCAACTTCATTGTAAACCGTACATTTTGCACTTATACATGTCAATAAAATGGGGAAAAAAGAGAGAGCCAGAAGTAGTTGTTGGTCATAACATTAAAAATAATAATTCATGCCGCAGATAAAAGAAATTGATTATGTTTAGTCCAGCAAAGAGATGGCTAAAAGAGGGCATTATATCTACCATGAAGCATTTGAAAGGCTGTTTCTGTTCCATATGGTAAAAGTAAGTGACTGGATAGAAGTTACAAAGAGAAAATTAAAATTCCTTTTCAGCAAAAGTTTTAATTTGTCCAGTGACAAAATGTGAACTTACACAGTCTATGCAAGTGAAGACTGGATAAGCATCTACCTGCTAAGGGTGTTAGAAAAAAAGCTACTCCTTCCAAGGTCAGACTCTCCAAAGGTTATAGAGAAACTTGAAAAATATCCAGGCGTCAGGGGCCAGATGTCATCAGGTTGATTTGTAGACATTGTAATAGACTATTTCCTACCTAAAAAGTAAGAGCTTGGCTGGAGTAGAAGGCCCTCCCTGACTCTGCTGGTGGGGAAGAATTAGTCATGGACTCCAAAAATAGAAGAAAAATGAAGAATGGCTCATATAATCACAATCAAAATTCTGAAGGAAGGAAAGAAAGAAGGTGGCGAGAAAAAGAAAATAACCTTCCAAGATACAAATTTTACTGGGCTTCTGGGATTGGCAAGAGAACTCAGCAAAGAGCCTTTTCAATGACTGCCTGAAATGAATTCTTGGTATTTTTTTCAACTATGAAAGGAATAGGTTTTGGACTCTTAAAAAGCCAGGCTGTTTCCTGCTTTAGATGATGGCTGTAGCTCTGAGAGAAGAAATTAGAAAGAGTCAGTATAGTGGTGTTATTTGTCTTCCGTTTTGTAGCTGTCATAGAAAGCTAGCTTGTGCAAAAAGAAACTAATTCCTAACTGAGAAATCTTAGATCTCCGAATGGGACAAGGTGTTTATATATATATTTAACACTTGTATTTAAATGAGCAAGTAAACATAATCTGAAACAGACTGACAGACCCAACCCACATACAATGGTCTGGAACAGCATGCAGAAAAAAAGGAAAATAAGTGACTGGTTAGTATAAAAGCTGATTTCAACTAAATAAGGAACTAGGGAAACACTGAACTTTCTAGAAGATAAAATAGGCAAAAGTCTTAAAGACATAGGCAGAGTCAAGGACTTCTTTAATGTGAGGTGACATCTAAGATGGTGCCCCCCAGAAGTCCTGGGCGTGGCCACCTCAGGTGTTTACCCAGGAAGATGATTGGGTCAAGCCATTTCCGCCCTGGTGGACCGCGTGTTATCCCTATACTACTGCTACAAGCACCCAGCACCTGCCTACATGAACATCTCGCTGATTGGCTTAATGCCAGCTTACATAGACACCACATCCAATCACCTGCTCTCCCCTCTTTACCATGTTCTCCCTCTGACCTATATAAGCTTCTGTACTTCCTGAATAAAGTGAGTTCCTACTTCGACAGACAGCCGGCTGGGTCTGGTACTCTTGGGAGGGGGCCCAGCCACTCACTCACCTTTCCTCTCCCCTGGCCCTTGTGTGGTGGTAAGACTGCCACATCTGGCGCCCAACGTGGAGCTCACCAAGCAGACCCATCGGAGGAGAGGCCAAGCAGTCTTTCAGGGTGAGTGACCCCTAAGATGGGTAGTACAACCTCTAAGCAAAACGAGCCTGCGCTTAAAGCTCTCAAATGCCTCCTTTGGAGCCAAGGCCTAGAAATTACAGATGAACAGATACCTGAACTCTGGGGGATCGTTCTGGGTGTGGCCCCCTGGGTCTCCTCAAACCACCTCTTCGATTGGGACACCTGGCACCACATTCATGAGCTGGCATGTAGCGGGGAGACTCGGGGAGACCTCACCCGCCCACTTACTTTCTATCCTATCTTATCTGCCCTTCAAAGCTGCTAGGCACCCCCCTCTTGGCTCTACTGCCCCTCCTGCCAATGAATCCTCTGACCCCACCCACCCTTCGCCATGCCCTGCCCTACCTTCTGCCTGGGCGGGGGAATCAAAACCCTCCCGGAGCCTGATGGCTGACCTCCTGGCTTGCCCAGGGAAATCCTTGCCAGAGGCTCTTTCCCCCACACCAACCAATCCCTTCCTTTCCCCTTGTTACTTTGCCTCCTTATGTTCCCCCACCTGCTCACACCTTTCCAGTAAACTTTGCCCCCAGAGACAACCGACCCACCCATTGGTATCCTTGGGAACCAAAAAAGGTGGTCACAGAGGATGGGCCTAACTCCCCTTGGACTGAAACCATCCTCCACGGCCTTGCTCACCAACGATGCACCACCCAGGATTGGCACTCCCTGTGCAGGACTGTCCTGCCTGGTCCTCTCTTCATTAAGTGGTGTGCCTTCTTTAAGGAGGAGTGTCATGCCCAAGTGGAGAGGAACCAAAACGCCAACCCCGCCATTCCAATTACCTTTGGCATGTTACCAGGTACAAATGACCAATCTGCCACTGGCCCTTAGCAGGCCGCCATTCCGGCGCCTTACACCGATCAAGTAAGGGCCCTAGGCCTGGCCACTTGGAAAAAATTGGAGGAAGGGCCCCTGGAGGCCCCCGTGGCTGGAATAACCCAGAAGCCCGGGGAAGATCTGGCCTCCTTCACAGATCAGGCTGGAAAGAGCCTCCAAAGAAAATTCCCTGTCGGCCCACTCCGAGACCAATTTGTTAAGCTTCTGGTCTGAGATGGCATGAATGCGGACCACAAGGTAGAGTGTGCCAGCCTTAAAGATTGGTCAATGGAAAACTGGCTCATTGCAGCTAAGGATGTGGGAACACAGGCCCACCAGGCCCAATCTCTCACCATGGCATTACAAGTTCAAACCCAGGCCTTAACCCAGGCTTTCTCACAGGCTCTCTCTCTTGGCCCTGCCACAAAGCAAAAATGAAAGGTCTGCTTCAACTGTGGCCAAACAGGCCATTTCAAGAGGGAATGCCCTGTGCCCCACCCAGTCCCATCGGGTCCTTCACCCGCGGCCACCTCCTGACTAGCTAAAACTCCTTGCCCCCGTTGTAAAAAGGGTTTTCATTGGCTCAAGGATTGTCATTCAAAGTTTGATAGGGACGGGAAACCTTTAAACTGGGAGGGGGGCAACCTCCAGCCCCGTTACCCCAAGGAGGTCCTCAAAGGCCTATTCGAGCCAATTGGACAGTGCCATTGGTAAAAGGCCT